>JAUESE010000018.1:12117138-12129140 GCA_032274725.1 Malacoctenus triangulatus | reverse complement strand
GAGAGAGAGATGTACAGCAGTCACTGTGTCACTCTGGAGATGTTCTACCACCCACAGATGACACTGACAGGCATCCACATTCCCATGTGTTTATGTGCTGCAGAGAGAGCACAAGCTTATCCACAACTGGTGAGATACCGGCGGCAGAGCCTCTATTATTACCAAGCATGCAGAGTTAGGGTCTATCAGGTCAAGCCAGGCGGGCCAATCGGGTCCTCTAATTCACTTTATTTATTGAGAATATTTAAGCACAAACTGCTCAAATAACTCAAACTGCTGCGAGTGGAGACGCGAGTTCGGTGAAGTTTCTGTAAACAGAAACCAAAAGCAGGAAGAGAATGCGAGCAAGAAGACTGCTGACTCACAAAGTGCAATAAAATATTAAGGTGGGCGGTGATGCCAATAAAAGGAGTTCATCTGAGGCAAGTGACGAGGAGTCAGGGATTGTCAGAGTGTGTCGCAGCTCGACAATGTCTTGTCTGAACACATTGTCACGATTTCTCTGCTGCATTGTGTAATTTTGTTCTTTGGTTTTCTGACTCCGGAAATAAATAAATAATGGCTTCATTCCCAAGGCAACCTGCTCAGATTTAGCGGGGTAAAGGACTTTGAGGAAACATGACACCGTCTGAGGCAACTACGAGATGACTCACACAGGCGAGGATGCTAAGCACGATCACTTTACAGTTAGGACAACAATGGAGAATGAACACACACACATATTGCGTTGCACCTCTAATGAGACAGTCATGGTCTTAACACATCTTTAGAGTGCCACATGCAAACTACCATGGCTGCGACTAGCAACAAGTACATCCAATTAAGTAGCAGTAAAAAATAAAAACCTGCACCATCTGTTTAGTGTTTAGTGATGATGATGAAAACAGAAATTCTATGTGTTGCATTTCTTTGCTCGTACTCACTGGTGGGTCTTGATCCTCAGCTAAAACTGTGGTGATGACGGTTCCTTTCTCTGCATTAGGGGCCACCATGCCCTTATACAGGTCTTGGGTAAAGATGGGGGAGAAGTCATTCATATCCTGGAATTAAAAAACACAAACACAAAAACAACATGTTGGTGAAATTTAAACCTAGGAAGCCTAAAATGTGCTAAATCGTACATTTTATGCATGTTCATGAAAAACAAATAGAAAATCACAAGTTGAGACGAACAAAGAACTAATCTATTGTGTAAGTTATCACATCATTTAATGGGATTATGTTGTGATCATCCGTAACAGTTCTGAAATCACACAAGATCAAGTTCGGAGCCCTTGACAAACTATACATGCAAGCTGACAGGATACCATAAAATTGTGCGGCGTGTCAAATTCTAGGGCTGGCTCTTATAACCAGACAACAATACGACTGACGAGATAACGATCTATCGCTCACAGCATCCTCTTTATTTTTTTCCCTCCCGACATGAAACGCTCTTCATGTGATGAAACGGGTTTGATAGTCCTTGATGATAAAATACTCCTGGAACACAGGCGAACTTTAACACATCACCACAGATTTTAATCACCCTCTTCTAGTAAATAATACACCGCACGCTCTCCCACAATGTGTGTCCGCCAAGAAATGAAATCTTGTTAGCTGCATTGCTGCTTGAGAATGAAAAATCAGTGAGCCGATCGTATATATCTCTCAGGAATGGCTTAACTCTACGGTGTAACGGCTGCAGCCCGGATTCTCTTCCTCTGGAGTTTTCTTTTTGCTTTCCACTGTTTGGGCTGAGCCATGGGCAACAGTATGTGTTCTCCACACTCAGTGGCGGAGCGCGGCCTCTCTCTCTGATCCATACGCAGGTTTAGTGTTTTGGAGCAGAAAATCTATGATCCAGCTCCCGCTTTGAACAGCAAAGACGCCATGATGCTCATGTTGCAAGTGCTCATAAGGATGCTAATAACAAGATGCACGCACAGGCATACCGGTATCGGCTCACAGTATCACCTGCTGCACACATACGGTGCTGTATCTCTCATCACACTCCCACATTCGCGAGCACATGCAGTCTTACATTTTCCAAACTAAGGAGAGAAAGAAAAGTTTGCAAGATTCAGGCGGAACAGCAAGACGAGAAGGACACTCAATCCATCACAGCAGGGTGAGCCATAAAAAAAGACAACAACAAAACAAAACAAGGAGAAAATCAAACAGAGAAACAACCCCGTGGAGGAGTCACATGAAGACCGGGCTAGAATCAGAGGAATCAGCTCCATCTTTGGTCTCCCAGACGGCTGCGTGAATCTATTAAGCTCACGTCTGCCTTTTGAAATGGCAGACATTGGTTTTGATACCAGCAGCTGTGGATCACCTTATCCTTTCAGGCGCCATGTCTGGGTGACAGTACAAAGAATGCAACAAAGCATGTCCTTATCAGAGGACAAACTCACTCCACAGGTTGGCAGACCATGTGGCGAGCGCGCTTCTGAAAGCTCCGGCACTTCCTGCTTTTTTCTGCCGACTTTGAGACAGTCACTGGGGACGGATGAATTCATACGCAGAGACAAATGCGTACACACTTTGAAGAATGACACAGTGATAGCACATAACTATTGACACACAAACACTCACGCATACACACATGAATAGTATCACGACACAAGGCGGCTAATCCTTTGGTTGGGATTCAGCTGTTAATCGCTTGAAAGGCTGGAAAGGGAACACAAGCTCCTGAAAAAAACCTGACATAATTGCTGCCACAAAGCTAATGAGTCATTCAGATCTGGAATAGCGCTGTGTGAAATTCACAAACACCTATCCATCATCCTCCCTTCTTTTGGGTGACGCTGTGAGGACGAGCAGTTTGGGAGGCCAACGTGTGTTTTTTCAAAAGACATGCGATCAGCTCCTGCGACAGATTCTCAAACTGAATTTCATCTTTTCAAAGACTGTCTCCAAATGCACTTTGAATCATTGGCTACTCAAACAATTAGCACTGGAAATTGCTGCTAATGATTTACCATGTATTCACTGCTGCTGCAGCACCTCCTGTGGGACAATGAAGATGGATGAAAGGACCACTGAGGGGTTATGGTAGACTGAATATCCGGGGGAGGGGGGGGGCCTCTTACCGTGATGCGGACCGTGACAGTGCCTTGCCCTGGGGGCATGACCCCGCCTTGGTCGACAGCTTCCACCTGGAAAGTGTAAGAGGTCCCCATGCCCATCGCTGCCAGGTCCTCAAAGTCCAGGGTCTGCAGCATGGCTAACTCCCCCGTGAAAGGGTTCAAGGAAAACAGCTGCCTGGCTGACTCCGTCTTGATCCGATACGTGACATTCGAGAAGAGGTCTGAGTCCACCGCCTGGCAAGAGGGAGACCAAAACAAAAGGAATAAAGACAACACACAATGTCCGAGGGAGGAAACGGAGCGATAAAAGGGAAGTTTTCTAAAAATAGGTCTTTATATATGCATATAAGCTGCTGGGTTTAAGGGCTCGGGGATGAATATTCATGTTTCTATTATAATTCTGCATTTTTTTAAGGCTTCAGGGGCTACTTACATCAATCATTAATCAGGAAGTTCTGATTAAATTAAACCACGCAGGACAGCTTAAGTTCATTGCATTAAATCGCAAAATCTCCAAGCAGATATAATTCGTGGAGGCTCCTGCAATAAGACTGTCTGTCTCCAAGTCTTAAACGTGTGATGGACTAATAAACTGCCCAGGGTGTAAAGACCCTTTCACCCAAATTTCAGCCGGAGCCGACTCAGGACCCTGCAAACACGACATAAATGAAGGAGGTGCAGAAGATGGATGATTGCTGCAACAGGGCATTATTAGATTCAGTATGAAGAATGCATGCTGATGTGTGGATCTGTCTTGTGCACAGTGTCTTCGTCTGTCATGCTGTAATTGAGCACAGTGACGCTTCAGGCTAAATGCTACCATAAGCATGCCAGCAGGTTAAAATTAGCCATCTCATTGTGTTAGCATGTGAACATTTGCCGATTATTTGACATTAGAGCCGATTTTCCTTAAAAAATTCAAGTGTAATTTAGGAAAATGAACCGCATGAGACCTCGCAAACCTTACGTGATCCAAACGACCAGTGAATAAGTAGGTGGAATAGAGGGCGGACGCCCATCAGCAGCGCCTTGCTTTCAAGTGTAACCCAAAGTGTAATTTTGGTTCAAGTATAAGCAGCATTCTTTCATCTTCCAATGTCAACCAATCCATCTATGTGTGACAGTGTCTGATCTACCCCACTTTTGCCCTGTACATGTCTTGCCTGACGCCCCCGTCCGTTTAAACTTGATCGTGGTGTTGGCGTCTTGGAGATTAATAGTGTCACGGTGCCACTGTCACTCACACTCCCAACCCCTACCCCCTACCCGCACCCCTTTCCTTGCACCCCCTCCCACTCCCACCCCCACCCCCGGCTTTATCCCCTGCAGGAGATGTCACTCACAATATGCCAGTAATTACTCGCCCCTCTGCTTGTATTTGCTCAGCAGGCACATGGCTTCTCTTTACATCACGAACCAACATTTGACTGTGTTGAAAATATATAGTGTGACAGAAAAGATGAATTAAAAAATGTTGTTTTTTTTTTTGGTTTTTGATTCCCTGAATAACATTTCACTGTTTGTTAGGGGGGAAAAATCTTCCAAAAGATTGGTAGGGCAAGAAAAAACAGCATTAGTTTGAGACCGTCTGAAAATGCCCAGAAAGGCGTCACAACAGGAGATGAAAAATGTCTCTCTCTGCCGAGCGTGTAAGGTTGTGTATGTTACTGTCTGGGAAAGTGTTTCTGTCTGAAAGCATTTGACATTTTAAACACTAAACCGCCAGCTCTTGAATGCAGGAGTTGCTAAAAGCTTGTTAATACAAGCGCCTACACAATATAAAAGGAGACAAGGGACACAGAGTAATCCAGGGGAAAAAAAGCTTCCACAGTAAACACTCCCGCATTAAGATACTCACGCTTAGCTTCAGGACTACAGTTCCCACCGGGCTGTTCTCAGGAACGTTCACCACATAGGTTTGCTGGGAGAAGACGGGGCTGTTGTCATCGATGTCCGTGACCTGGACTGAAAGGGTCAAAGTGGTCCGACGAGGGTCCACCGCCCCGTCCGAGGCCTCGACCACCAAGTCGTATTGGTTCCTCAACTCCCGGTCAAGTGGGACTCTCGTGTAGATACTTCCGTTCGCACTGATTAGAAACAAGTCAGGATGATTGACAATCCGATATTGCACCTGGCCATTTGCTCCAGCATCTGGATCGGTGGCCTGGGGAAACACAAAGTAATTGAGGATTCAGTTATGGGAAGATTAATGATGACCTCATTGTAGGTGAAGGAAAAAACAAAAAAATTAATAACTGAACAGCTCGTCCTTGAAGATCATTGGCCAGATTGAGCGAGCCTTCACTTTGTGTAATCTGATATCTGAAACGTGCAACTTTGCATGTTGTTTCTACTTAATCACAGCGTCCATTTGTTGCTTGTCGAGCTTTCGAATTAAGTCGAGTACAATAACCGTAATGATTGCACTACCACTTCTACATTCGCTTGAGTGATTGTCTACACTAAGAACAATAAGATAATCAGATGGGAGCATAACTATAAACCGATCTTAAATGAAGCATCCATAAAACGTCCCCAATAAACCCCTTTTCATCCCTGAAACAACTCAAGCGAACTGCTGACAACCTGTGGGAAAAGATGCAAATCCTTTTATATAATCAATAACAAAAGAGAGATAAATATTCACCAAAATTCAGCACAAGAGTGCCAGACTTTACAAGGGAATAGCAGAGGTAATCGTGTCTGAAGTAAACAGCAGCTGTTGTGAATTTGATCCATTACATGATCCATTAGAGCTTGGCTTTATTTTAATACCTCATATATTTACAGAGGTTTCCTTACAAAGCCACGTAAGCTTCGGCGCCGAGGCTGAGCCAAAACAACTCCCATATACTCTCCATATTGAGATTAGAGCCTGCCACAAACTTGTGAGTAATCATTTGGGAGTTCAGAGAAAAAAAAACACGACACTTTTCCCATGCAAACTGTGCAATTCATCAAAAAGAAATGCTGAATCAAAGTCGAACAGCATGCGTGTCACTCTGCGGATGAAACGACAGGGAGAAAAAAGGGGGGAGAGAGAAATTGTCAGAGAAAGAAAAAGCTGAAAAGAGTCACAGGGTGCCAACTGTGATCCTGAGATGATCCGGCGGGGCGAAAATAAGTTAGCTGCTTTACAGATTTCTTGTGCAGATATGGCAGGTCATTATTATGCCTGTGTATATAAATGTGTGTCTGCTCTGACAGTCTCCCTTGTCGTGGTAATTCTTTGTAGTAAGTAAAAGACAGAGTGGAAAAAGGAGGGGGAAGAGGAAAAAAGACAAGTCTAGATGAAACTACATTTCATCTCTCTGTTTGGCAGTAATTTCTCAACCTCGGTGCAAGTGAGGACAAGGCAGCGCAGAGGAAGAGACAAAAGAGGAGCAGAGGAACAGGGAGAAGAATTCACATAAACATATGACTGCTAAAAGTGCTGCTTAATTAGTTTTACACCAGACGCCTGACAAATATTCAAAGCCAAGGCTAAAAATGGGACCTCTGCATTCAGCCTTCACAAAACTGACAGATTACTCCGTCTAGAGGTGGGACGGAAAGGTGGGTGTCTTTTCTCTCGGTGGTAAAAGGAGTCCGTAATTACACACACAACAACAGAAGCAAGTAAGTCATGAGCTGTGAAAATAAAAAAAAACAACCCGCACGTGTCCCAATCAATCACAAAAGCCTTATTACCACAAATAAAGGAGGGCAGCCTGGTCAGGGCAGAGCTGAATACCTCGAATACCAACAGGAGAACTCCGTGGCGACGAGATGCCAGTTCTTCCTTATGTATTCGCTGTAGCATTTCAACTGATAATGGTTATTCATCCACTTGTCAGGAGACTCCCAAAACTCAAGCTCCCCTGGTTCCCCATCAATTCACACACTTGTCTAAATGAAACAGAGCTTACAGAAATCCACAGTTTTCACAGAGGGGCCGAGCGTTATTTAGTGAAAGGGGGATGCTTGTCATCTCCAACTCAGATTTCCTATAGCGAGATGGCTGCAAGGCTGTGCACCACATTTCATATCTATATGTATATATATATTTGTTTATATAAACAAATATAGAAATCAACGAATGTATGAAATGAGCTTCAGAAAGACAATCCTTTATTGGCTCTTCAGTTCAGCTGTCCCATTCATGACAATGTCTCCTGATGCCTCCATGATGTGTTTGACACAAACTCTAATCAATTTGTCCCCCGGTCATCTGCATCCTCAGATTGCGGCCCCCCTGCTATGAGCAAACAGAATGAGGGTTATATGGCGCAGGATTTGTTGCGCCCAGAACAAAATGACTCTATTAGCACAACCAGCAAAGCTGTCACTCGTGATAACCTGGTAAACCGTCTCCTGTCGGCGCGTGCACAATAAGAACAGGTGGGAACCAGTTCCAATTACTGTTATGATAATCCGAAAAATGCTTTAAGGCTAACATTAAGCTACTTAACTGCATTATGCATAGGCACAGCAGTCATCTTCACTGCTGGCAATCGCCTGGAGCTTTGAGGGCTGCAGTGACACTTCCTGCAGGTGAATTCAAGGAAAAAATAATGGATTTCTGAAGACGTGCATCGACAACCAAAGCCTCCCAGTCTGTCTCTGTGGAGCCAGTCATGGCTACAACTGGGAGAGCCGGATGGAACGGTGTCCAATACCAAACCGCGCCAACACACGCGCAGGCAGAATGTCAACCAAACAGTTTTGAGTCACCAGTTAACCTCACAAGCATGTCTCTGGCTTGTGCAAGGAACCAGCGAAAAAAACACGAAAACACAGAGAAAGTCACCAGCCTGGATTTAAACTTGATCGTTCCCGCTGTCACAGAGTATTAATAGTTAAACACCAACACTCTTGTCTTCGAAATTCCACCATTGACTCTTATCTAACATGTAACTGTAATCTGTGAGCTGCTGTTTGATCGGGAAAACTCCCGCCCCACACATTTGCACAGGGCTCAGAAATAAATCCACACATCACATGATGTTACTCGGGCCCACAGAGGCAGAGCGAGCGAGAACTGAACATGTGTCAGGCAACCAGGACGGGTGATGAAACGCACTGAAATACTTAAGTGGTGTACATTAGGTGACGACGATCTGGCTCCATCTCGTTTGTTTTTTTTTACCCGTTTCATCCTTCAGAGCTGGCACATTGACAAAGTCGTCAATGTCAGACGACTTCCTCACAGGGTGGAAGTAACAGAACAGCCTCTCGCCGCTGCTCAAAAAAGTCCTGTTTTTGAAAACTCGATTCTCAAACTGTAGAGGTTAGTTGATGTTTTAGGGAAATTGCTTTATGTTTTTACATCATCCTGCTTCCCTGTGAGGTTTGACAAACAAATTATACTCAAGGCGCTTTAGAAATTGTTTTATAGCAGTAAGTATCCTTTTGCATACATTCATGCTCTTATTGCCACTTGACTAAATGTCACATGCATTTATGCACTTATTGGCACTTGACTCTAAATGCCACATGAATTCATTGCTAAAACAAGGCAATTTACAAGACAAAGACTTTATAGCCCAAAAAATTTACAATTAGTCACACTTTAAAATTCTCCCTGGAAATCATCATCTTTGACTAAAATAATGCTTTTAACATGAATTAAACAGGTCAAGTTTGGTCAAAATCGTCATGCTGATGTAAACTGAGTCCCTACAAATGAAGCGCAGTGTGCATGATCTCCCTGAAATGCTAATATGGGCTCACTGCATAGAAAGTGAGGAGAACGTGTCTCCACCGTGAAAGGATTACGTCAAAGTGATAAACCAGAGAGAAGCTCTCGGATATTCAGGAGACAGGCTGTAGGAGGACAAGGAAATAATAGTGAACAGGAATTTAATAACAGAGAAGCTTGTTCTCGCGTGCGTGTCTTCTTCCAACTTTAGTTTTTTTTTTTCTTAATTAACAGACTTTCAAACATTGGGTGAACTTTATGAAGGGTGCAGGAAAACGTTTAAATCAACCTTTAAAATGTAATTGCAATAAAATGATTAAACACAGATGAAGGAGATGCTAAACAGAACTGCTGGAGTTATCTAGTTTTGGGTTTTCATCATGAAAAGAAAGGACAGAAATGGGTTGACGGTTTGGTGGAGGATCAATGATGTGAATTGTTTGGCTAAATAAGGCTTCATTTGATTAGTTTCTGCGCAGTATTAAGAGGTAAAAGTTTTCTAAGCAATAATGGACTCAAACGTGGTGAAGGAATGTTTGATTTGAGAGACTGACTTTTAATGTACTTCACATGTTCATATGATGGTGTTTTTAATGAAGCAGAAGTTATAAAAGGTCTTTGTCGTCTTCAATCTGCCTTTACAATATTCAAAATGGTCATGAAATGTTTCAGAACGCCTCCATACTTCCTTGATCAGCTACAACAGGCTAAGCTGTAGCCTCTCGATGTGCATGTGCATGGAGAGCGGGATTGTGTTCAGCTAAGTACTTTAATGTACTTTTCTTTTCAGGCAGAGAGGCACAGCCTCAGCTCAAGCTGGCAAGGAGCCAGCAGAGAAAACCTCCTGAAGCAGGGCGAAGGGGGGGAGAGGGAGAGGGAGAGGGAGAGGGAGAGGGAGAGGGAGAGGGCGAGGGAGAGGGGGAGGGTGGGTGGGGGGGGGGGGTGGGTGGGGTGGGCTAAGCCCCAATCTAGCTGCTGGCTGCATTTCTGAGAAACACTTGGGAGTGAGAGGCAAGGTAGCTTTACTGCATGCAAACACTGAGGCTTCCTTTGTGTGTCCTTTTGTCTTATTTCACACTTCATAAACTCCTAACATTTAGAGGTAGTCCATTTTATCACCGTCTGAAAACTGTAATGGGATGTTAAAAGCATATGTCTTGAAAGCTGAAAAACGTGGCCGATATGAAAATGCCTATTTATCCTTGGTAACAACGGCACAACAACAAGACTTTTGTGTTTGCATGAGCAACCCGATGACAGGATAAAGAACAGATATGGCGTGAAAATAAAAACTCATCCTGATAATTCTTTTTAAAAGTGATTGCAGTTTTTAGTCTCGGATCGGCCACGAGACGCTTCTCGTACGCATTGTGTCTGTCGATGATTATCCGTCTCAACCTGAAGTCACACTTAGAAAGTCCAATGCATTATTTACTGACGTGATTGAATCTGGCAGCTCATTTCGAAGTCAGTCGCTTCCGTTCAATTTTTCCAAACTCAGGCTGATATTTTTTCCCTACATCATGTGAATGAAATACAGTCTCAAATATTGTAATAGTGCCCCAAACCATCTTCCAATCCCCCAAACATTTAACCTTGTTTACTATTTTGAAGCAAAACTCTGAGCTGTATTGAGTTTGAAACTGTGTTTGAGGACGCTGAGCCGGGAGGAAATGTGGGGATTTGGCCAAGTTATTGTATATAAAACAGGCAGTGAAGCTACGGTTAAAAGAAAACAAAAAAAACGGTGAAAAATAAATAAACAAACTGTCACAAAAACAGGGGGGCTGGTTGCAGCTCACCTGCCATGCTACATGGGAGTACTGAATATGGATACTCAGAGCGAGCTATAATGGATCGTCCACTGACAGATATCAGATTAAAAACGTCAGCATCAGTGGTTTACAGTTATTACTAAATTAAAACTTCGATGTCTAAAAACCCAAATACATCAACAAAACAGGCTTGTTTTTAACTTACTTTATAAGCTACATGCAGAAGATGTCAGGTATCATTCATCAATGATTAATCCACTGACAAATATCAGGTCAATTAATCTACATCAGTGATCACAAAAAAATTGGCAGCTCACTGAAGCTAAACCAATGCAGTCGACAGGGCAGCAGCTTGGGGTGACCAACCTTTCCAGCAAAATCAACCATGCTGAAAAATGCCAGGTACATTTTTTTTGATGTGCGACAACAATCGCCATGACAATGAATCATTGTGGTGGTTTAAAATCTGTTGACATGCAGCAGTAAAAAAAATAAAGATTCAATTCTAAAAAAAAAACAAAAAACCCACAACACAGGAGAGGGTGAATAGTCTCAATTTCAAAAGCACATAATTGACTTTTCTTAATATTGCACTTACCCTGATTTGGCCCACAAACAGATTCGCCTCCTCCTCTTGCACAGTAAAATTAGTTAACATTGTGGCATCAAACTCGGGGTCGTTGTCGTTTACATCAGTGACGACGATGTTCACAGTCGTAGTGGATGTCTAAAGGGGAAAAAAAGACAGGCAGGGAGCGCTAAGTAAAGATGAATTTCCATCCAAATTTCAGAGCCATTGACATTTTTAAAAACAGTTTATTTCTGAGAAATTCGGTCTGAGGCATATTAAGACGCAGCAGTTACAACGTGGAGCAGCACATTCTGCACAAACCACTATTGGACTTGTAATGGATTGCAAGTAATGGGACATATTAAAAGCTTTGAAATTGCATAAACAGCTGAGCTGTCTCCAATAACAAGACTTCGCTTAACGCTGAAAAATGAAGGTGGTTAATCAGTCAAACTGATGCGTTCTCGCTGACACGCAGAAAGAGAAAAATATGGAGCCATCGAAGAGACTGAAACTAAAATTGAATTCAAAAACACCCGAGAACCTTTTTCTCTCCACTTATAGCACCCTATAACCTTCTCTGTTCCTGTATGCAGTCTTTTTTCTATACATCATCAATATTTATCACCATATAGACTGTCAGGTGCAACTAGATATTCAAGATATGCTAGTTCCTGCTCATTATACTCAGATTACTGTCTGAATTCAAAACAGCCCTCATTCCTTTTGTCAAAAGGCATAAAATATCACTAAATCAAATACACACCTAAAACGTATTGTTCTTAAAGTAATGCAATGCCTGCAAAGCAGCATGACAACCCTGTCTGAGAGGATGCGGCTCAGTTGAGGGGTTTGCTTGCAAACCAAAGGTTGGCAGCTCGATCCCTCGATTTCGCTCC
>JAUESE010000018.1:12103940-12115057 GCA_032274725.1 Malacoctenus triangulatus | reverse complement strand
ACACACACACACACACACACACACACACACACACACACACACACACACACACACACACACACACACACACACTATGCCAGTGAAGTGTGCTGCTTTGTACAAGCCGTCCATCACCATTACGGCAAAGAGCACTAGTTTGGAGGTTTCCTCCTCCAGTGAGGTGAAGCACAATCTTACACACTCTTTATTTACTTGCTCTTTTGACTCTGACCCTGTCTCTGTCCAATCTCTCCTGCTCCAGCAGTTACACTCCTGTTTCCCCTTGCTGTCCTATTTTGCCCTCACACATAAACGCAATAATAGAGACTTCCCGCACAGCTCCACTTGGCCGACACACCGTGTCCGCCATGGAGCTGTCGAAGGGAGTGTTTATGAGCGTGCAGGTGAGAGGGGGGACAATCAACATCACTCCTGTGACAGCTCATCAGCTAATGTTCATTACCTATCACACACAGCATCTTACAGCAGGAAACGGCAATTCACCTTTGCCTGGAACAGAGACGGCTGCAAAAACTGAGCCAACCGAGGTGAAGTCTAATTAAATTAAGACGGTTTATATGATTATCGGCTCTCAGCGGGACTCGGCACAGCCAACATTCACTTTGTGCCCGATGTCTCGCGAGGAAAAAGTACAAAAACATCTCTGTGTGTGTCGATACTAAAAGTTCACTTTTTTGGTAGAGATGTAAAAGACTAACTGAAGAGAAGTCTTGACAGAAACACCAAACTCAATTTATGTGAGATTCAGAGGTTTGCAAGCTTGTCAGCTTCTGCTAACACAGTTTTGTCTAGTTGTGTTGCACATTCCCTCATTAACTGGACTAAACTGAACTAGTTTCCTCCTCTAGTTTCCTTTAATCTAATGTCAATTTATTTTTTCGTTGGATTTTATAGTGACCATCCAGTTATTAACCATGTTTTTCAATATCGGATCATCATTTTTGGGGTAATATGTGGTTGTAAAATGCGTCCTCATCATCAAACAGCATATGTAAGGATTCATTAGCACTACAAAAACCAAGCTAGAAGCTGCTTTGTGCAAGCAATACAGTTATGAAAGTGAATTACTCGTCCAAACTTTTCTGAAATCACTTACAAGGTCAGCCACTTTTCTTTCACAGCGTAGTATGTTAACATTATAACAGGACCCACAGCGAATGTAAAAGTGAACACTTTGGGACCTGGCAGCAGCTCTGAGGGTAGAGGGATATGATGAGTAGACTGACAGGTGCTAAAGTCACTCCTAATGAAGAGAGCCGAGTAAAAATAACTCTCTCACAGTTGTGCTCACTGCAGTTATTTCTGAAACGGCTTCCATTAATCCACGAGGGTGTCCCACTAAGGAACTCAGCAGGGTACCAAAGTCACAAAATTATCATTTTTACATACAGGATGTGAGCTAAAACGAGCAACCAGCCCTTATTATTATCATCCTGGTGTTGCACGAGCTCAGCACAGGAAAAAGAAATGGCGCTCCGAATACTTGCACAGATTTCCTGAGTCTGTGACAGAATTGCAGAGTATTAAACTCTGTCAGTTCAAACACTATCAGATTTTCTAAGGTAATGAAGCACTTCTTGAGTAAGCAGGATTTCCAAACTAATAGGCCTGTTTGAGATTACTCTGTTTGAGCTTGATGTGTACATTTTTTGAAGATAATCAACTCGGAGGAATAATCGGGCCAATAATCAAGAGCTTTTATGTCTCACCCCTCCAGGGTTCCCGTCGGATGCGGTGACAATGAGCCGGTACTGATCGGTGGTCTCCCTGTCCAGAGGCTTTCCCAGAAGCAGGAGGCCAATCCTGCAGGAACAAAGGAGACACAGAAGACAAATAAAATGCTGGTTTAGAAAAAAAAAAAAGAAGCATAATGTGATGAGCTGCTCTGTTCATCCTCACATTGCTTTCGAGGTAAAAGCATTCTTTCACCAATTTTTCGGATAGTTTATGAATGATGCAATTGAAAGTGATGGGGAGGGCTGTACTCTGGCGTTTATTTACTCCCGGTCTTGACAGATGTATAAAGCATAGTCACTGATCGGAGTGGATGAGTTTAGGGCGGAAAGCAGGTGGGAGTTTAAACGCTCCCACTCTGTCTTTTTCTGTGTGTAGGCAGTCTCTGGCTCCCAGAGCACACGGACCACAGACAGCAAGATTCATGTTTTCCTTCTAATGACTGCAGCAGACACAGCGGCCCTCCTGCTCATTCACAAGGTATAATTTGGCTCTCTGGCATTCAAAACACCACAAGAGTGGATGCATTCCCATGCACAACGCCGAATTATCTTTGTTTGCACACAGGCGCGCAGGACACGTGGGCCCAAGTGCCGCCACATGCAAACACGGCCGCACACATACACACACAGCATGCGCAAAACAATTTCGCTGCTGCACTCGAGAGAGAGAGAAAGAGAGAGGGAGGGAGAGAGAAGGAGGCTCTGCCTGGACCGCAAACGGAAGGAAAGAGGAATGCATCTGAACGCACCGCTAGATTAATGCCCGTCGCAATTCCCTGCTGCCCCTCCTCCAGCCTCCCTCCTTCAAATTTTCTAATTTAAAGCTCCCGTGGCCAAACAGCCCGAGCAGAACCTGACGGCTACTTTGTGTCCTGCTCCTGCAGCACAACACCTGTCAAGGCGCAAAGCCTCATCTTAAAATCTGACAGGCACATCGCCAAAACCCTGATAGACATTGTCTCTTTCTTTAAGCACTTGCTGCGAGTAACGTGGAAAACATGCTGATTTGAATCCGCCAGACCTCATGATCGGTGGTTCAAGGGGGCAAGCGCAGCTTTCTTAAAGCACAATAAAAATGCAGCACACCATCTTTCACCGGCTGCTGTGCTCATGTTTATTTATGCATAAGCGGGAGAGTAGAAAGTAGTCCGCTCCCTACTCTGTGAAGCTAAAGGTAGAAGAGGCTTTAATGAGGATATGATGATGATGATAATGATGATGACGATACACATTGATAACTGTCACCATCACGGTGAAACGATGATGAGGATCATCTGATGGCGCTGATGACAAAGATTGGGATGATTAGGTGGCTCTGGGAGAGCTGCGGCGTTGGACTGCGCGCCGCCGGCTGGCTCTGGAGGGATCGGCCGTCGCGTGTGATCGCGCGCGGCCTCCGCTCTCGCCTGGCTGCCACCCGCAGCAGATGAAAAGATGTCGCCAGATGTATAGGACGCTGTTAACAGCGTCGTCGGGAGTGTCGGCGGCGAGAGCTACATCGCCGCCATCCCGGTCGCACGAACACTCGAGCTCTCGTTCCGCTCAGATCATGTCGCTGTTTGGTGAATTAGATTTGATGCACGAGGCCCGAGCTCCAGGTGGCATCAGTGTGTATCCTGAGGGGATGTTGAGCCAGACAGTAAAACACTCAGCTAAAGATCTCTCCCACAAACTGCTCTTTTCAATTGTAGACTTTTATTTAGACATTCAAAGGGTTCAGATGTAGAAATTAGAGGGCAAAATAAAATATTGTATTTTATTGTCTATTGATTAAAAAAAAAATGTCAAAACCGAATGTGTTTAACCTCCACATGGCTCTTAAAAGTTTTACACACAGCTCATTCACCTCTGCTGACTCAACGGTCCCATTTTGAAATTCCTTGGATACAACAACTCCACAACTGCAAAAGTATTATTCTTTTCAAGTGATTTCTTGCTCATAGAAAGTCTCTTTCCACTAGTTGTTACTGTTTAATTGATGTTTTTACTTCGTCCCACCACATAGAACTGTCACCAACCACCCAAACACATTTCCAATTAATAAAAAAAAGTTCCCAAATATATAAAACTAGGTTTCAAACATTTGTAGTGTCTTCACATACTTTACTCATAGAGCAATTGGTGATATTCTACCTTAAATGATTTTTTTTCCATCTTGAAGGTGCGAAGGATTATTTCCAAAAGTTTGCCTTAAACTGGAAGTTGAAAGACGTATTTGATCAAAACAGTATCTTCTGAATTCAGGAGTTTGAAATTTTGCTTTTTCAAATCTGTGTTTCTTTCTGGACATCTCTGCATGAAAACGATGGAGAGGAGTAATCGGTGAAAGATGAATAAATACGAGGTATTTCCACCTGCTTCACAGGGAGCTTATCCCATTTAAAAAAGTTCTAAAGTGAAGAGCTCATTATTCATAATAGCCGGTTTGAAGCAGCCCCATACATCGCCCGAATCTGAACATGCAGCAAAGCAAAAAAAAAATCTCTCCACTAAATCATTTTGGACTTCTGAGGATTGAAAAATGAGAGTGTGAAGTCGAGCTCCGTAGACTGCATACTCATCATGCGCAATATCAGCACCTGCTTGAAGTTATTATATTGATAGGCTGCAGGGAGCTTGAGATATAGCTGTAATATTTCAGCCAAACAGAGAATGTCCTAAAAGGGAACACGTCCATTTATTTTAGGGAGATTTCTGTCATATCTGGTTCAGGAGACGTAGCGATGGCAACATTAGTGGTCCCTCGCCAGATTAATTGCATCGCCGTGTTTTCCCCCACCATTACCGCTACGAAAACAGAGTAACCACCCAGACCGAAAAAAAAGCACATTCATTTCCCAACACTATGGTACATATTCAGAGTAAACAAAAGGCGGAGGACACAGTGCTGCAGCACAGTTTGTCCTTGCGAAGCGGAGCGACTGAGGATGGAGCCTAAACAGGCCTTAATCAATTAATGAGAAACCTGTCTGGCAGGGTCCTGCTTCTCACTCTCTCTGGGTCTTCTCTCTCCCCCCTCTCTCTCCTTCCCTCCCCCCCCTCTCCATATTTACTTGCTTATTTAATGGATGGAAAAAAAGCACTGGCCAGTTCAATATTTCATGCTTTTTCCTTGCTGAGCACTAACGACTGAGGGAGGTGGGTGTTTGAAATGTTGATCCTCAGCATGAGATTTAGGGCGAGGTGTTTGGATTCCTTTTTTTTTCCCCCTCTGAAGAAAATGTTTTATGCTGTGCATGCTTCAGCCGATAATTGTTAACACAGACATATACTTGCACATAAATCAATTATTTCAAAACCCAGCAAAGCAGACATATTTCTCCTTCCAGCACAGGTACACATTTTGGACTTTCTTCCACGTATCTATACCAGCTATTCTAACCAGGTTTCTGCTTTAGCATCTTGGTGCGAGAGGCTTTTTTTTCACCAGTGTCTGGCTTCACTGTAATGTTTTGGTGTCTAATCTAAACTCTGTGCAGTTGTTTTGTTGGTCACTATCAAAATACATGTTCAGTGTAGCATTCAAGCCTGTCTGGATTAGAAACTATCCTGCACAACCTCCTAAACCTTCAAACTATTATCAGTGATGAAACAGTTCTCGTGCAAGACTGAATCGATCACACAGCCATCTGATGAGAGTTGGACGTCAGTCTAGCAAATCCTTCATCACAACCACTGTACTTTGACATGCATTTGGAGAAACTTCACACACAATCACCACAAAAACCACCGTGTGCAGCCTTCTGGTTGCTTACAATAATGTGCATGTTCCAGCACTCAGAGAAACAGCGAGCACAAGGCCACCAGGACTTACGTGTCAGAGAGGTTGAAGATGTTCTGGGAATCCCCACTCAAAATGCGGTATGTGATCGGATCATTTTCTCTGTCTGTGGCCTGGAAGGGGGAAAAAAAACAAACAAACTGAATGATGAAGGCCACACGGTACCATTAAAGCTCAAGGATACAAGGTAGAGCAGAGGAGCAGGAAGGAGGCTGGACGAGAATGAAAATGTGGAAGAAAAAAAATGTTGTTTTTTTTTAAAAGAGCCTGCTTATTGGGAGGCATCGCAGCACAAAACATACAGTTTGATCAGCATCAAAACTTTAACATCGATCTAAACAGTGGTTTCTTTGCTTGAGAAGCCTTTCATTTTTTTCTCCCACACAGCATCAATAAATCTTGCATTCTCTGTACTTTTTTCCCTTCTTTCTAAACTGCTGTTTTTTTTTCAAGCCCCCACAACAATGTATGCCTGCTTTGAGGGTCCGTGTTTACACTCCACCTGCAGATTGAGCAGAATAGCTCCTATCCTCATGGCTTCGCTGACTTCCAGGCCGTACGTGAGGAGGGGGAAGCGTGGAGGACTCTGGTTGTTGGGTGGTAAAACTTCGATGTAGACTGTGGTGATGGAGCTCCTGTGGAAGGAAACACAGCAGCACTCTTACAGCGTCAGTGACTATTTGACAACTTGTTAAACTCGACTCATGTGCTGTGCCCACAGCATGATGAAAAAAGTAATTTTTAACACTAAATCAAACTCACGTTGAGTGTGTTTCTGACTGTAGAAGGTAAAAAAAAAAATTTGTGGCTGTACTTTCCTTTCAGGTTGGTGTCATAAGCGTTTCTTTGTACAGCGAAACGTCAAAGACAAAACTACCTTCTCATTCATGATTTGTTCATGAGAGTCGTGTTCTCAGTTGTTCACAGCGGCACACGTGGAAATGGAACTGACGGAGATAATCATTTATTCATCTGTTGTGTGAGACGTCTTTTGCTGAACCGCTGTGAAGGGATCTGCTCGGTGAGATGATTTGACATGAGCAGTGCAGTGACCACCGTGTCTCCACGTTAACCTGAAGCCCGCTGCAGCTTCCTGAAAACCCGAGTTGTTAAATAATGTCAGAGCAGGTTTCTATTTTACTTGGTGAAATGGGGAAAAAAAACACGCATCTATTCCTCAATCACAGCGTCGCACACTTTGAGCCGGGATGGGAAATTCTTTGATTTTGCAGAGAGAAAAAGAATTTCGGCTTTTTAATCATGACGCAAAACGGGAGACAAAACATGAAACATTTACAACGAACAGCAGTTTATCACACATTAGAATTCTCCATTATTTTGCTTGGTGTACACATTTACGATCATTCAGAAGCAACATTGTGAATAACTCTGAGCATATACTAAATTAAACAACAGTAAATGGTACTTGGTACTGCAAATGAGAAACATAAAAAGCTAATAAATTGATTCAAATAGTTTCATTAAGTGCCAGAACAATAATGACTATAAAAAATCCTCTATTCCACCCACATACGTCATATTGATCAAAGAATAAACCTGTAGGGAGGTACAAATCTTCTCTACCTTCTTTGGGTCTCTGGTGCGTTGTCCGACGCCTTGACGGTGAGTGCATACGACCGGCCCACAGTTAATGTGACACCGGGCGCCACAGTGATGCGTCCAGTGCGATTACTGATGATGAAATCTCCTTGGGCACCAGCCAGAATCTCATAGGTCACCAAACCATTCAGTCCCTCATCAGCATCCACGGCTGTTAGCTGCGATTGGAGACAGACACACGGGAGGAGATACAGATTATGCACGTCAGCCGACTGTGCTTTGCAGTTTCACAGGAAGACACATCGCTGTCGGAGCCACGTCCAGTGAACCAGCAAAGGGTCGGAACCTGTTGAAACTAAACTATCGAGTCAGAAATCCTTATGGAGGCAAACAAATGTATTGAGGTGTATCAACAAGGTGTGTTTAATCTACTGCAGGTCAAACCAAACCTGAAAATAAGACTGGAACTCACACAACTATTTCAAGACGTTACACAGGATCGACTTGTAATATTTGGAAAGATGTTGCTTGGCCTCAAAGCTCTTTATTCCCATTGTGATGTTTGAATGATAGAGTCGAAATTCAGTATTAACAACATGACAGCACGGATGCATCTTGCCGATGATAAATTACACAGTTCAGTGGCTATTTGTGATCTGTGAGGGGTATAGCTTCCCCTCAGGCAGGTTTCTGGCTTCCTCAGCCTTACTGCTGTTGTGCCCCTCTTAGAAGAACAAGTAGCAATCTGCTTTCCAGTTTTTGACCCTGGTTGTTGACCTTTAATCACCATCTGCAAGCCACTGACCAACGGCCCTGGCTGCATTAGCCATCATACATTGTCTCTGCTTTCCAGGCCCCAACTCAGCCTGCAGTCCTCCAACCATCACCCTTGCCTGTAGCCCTTTAGCCGCTAGGCTCGCACGCGGCTCCAAAGTCCCCCTGCTGACCATCTCCTTCCAGCCACTGGCAATGCTTACAAGCAAACAGCCAGCAGCCCTGCACTGAAGTCCCTAGCATTGACCCTGCTTTCTAACCAAGTGCAGTCAGCCCTTGTACGCCTGTAGTAGTAGCTTCGCCTGCAAGATTAGTGTCCCCCTGGGATTTGGTTAGGCAAAGATGGGAATCATGAAAGTGCGGCAATTCCTGCACACTATCAAGTCAGGTTGTTAACTCCAGCCATGAAACACGAAAGCAGTTCTGGGTGTAAAATCTTTCTCACCAGCAAGGTGTTCCGGATGTTGCGTTAATGTCTCAGAAAATTTGCTTCAGTCAGTGGAAAAAGCTGATAGGGGTCATACGGTGATAGGGGGAAGTAGTTAGCATGAGGCCCATGTTTCTGATGTAGCAATCAGACGGTATTCACAGCATGTGATAGGTTAGAGGACCCTAGTGATGATTCACTGCAGAAATTGGATGGAATTAACTGAAAGATATTGTTCAAATAAAAATCTCTCAAATTTGTGTGAGGACAGCAGCTGGATGTGACACTTTTTGAGAAGTCACATGAAAAAAAAGCCTTACATATTAATATCATTTCTTTCATGCTCCCTTATCAAATGATTAGAGAAACTACCATTTCCTTCAAGCCAATTATTTAGGGCATCCTGCTGCTTGTAATTATGAGCCCTCATAGTGCAGTTGGCCTCATATCTTTAAGGCCTTGAAACTTTAATCCAAGCTTCCCCGACCCCCTTTTTCATGCTCCTGACGTTGGAGAAAAAGCTGTAGCATCAAATAAGCAGCAGCATCCTCGAGGGGCCTGCGGCTCTCATAAACGGCTTATAAAAATCGGTTAGGCGGTCATACCAGACACTCCCTGAACCCTGGCCTCATTTCGGGGTGGGTGAAACGGCTGTTTTTTAAAACCGATTAAACTTGACCTTTTCAGTGTCTGACATTTGTTTTTTCTTTTTTTTTTATTTGGGGGAAGCTGCGCAGAGAGGAGAGGACAGATCAGCTGAAAGAGAGAAAGATCAGTTCTCGACTACCAAATGAGAGACAATGAAATAATGGAACTCGCCACACTCAGAAAACGGGGTGACAGATTTACACTGCGCCGAAAAACAGCCTTGAAGTGCACGTGCCTGCACTTATCCTCACACAGTCTACTCTTCAACATCCGTTTGTGTGTGCTTGCAGGACAGGAAATAAATAATTCAAAGATTTAAAGCTAGTCGACTAATATAATCTGAATAAGTGATGAACGCAATGGAGCAAAAAAAAAAAAAAAAGGAGGAAAATAAGGAATTGTTTGGTTTTTCAAGGAGATTTCTGTTTATACAGAAGAGAGGACTCATAAACGGTCATCCCTGATGCCATCCACTATGTATTACACAGGCCTGTGCACAAGAGAATGAGATAAAAACACTCTCTCTGACTCGCCTGTCACCGCTGCAGATGAAATGAAGGGAAGTGTTCCAGAGGTTCGCCTGTCAACACGATGCACCGGATTGTTGTGGTTATTTGCTTTGAGCGTGAACGAGCGTGTGTGAGAGAGATTCTGTCTGATGGTGACAAAGACGGAGGCACGGAGGAGAGTGCCAAAGCAGGAGACCAGGAGGAGGAGGAGGAGGAGAAAGAAGGCAAGAGAGGACGATGGGTGAATTGATTACCTGTAGCACCGTCTCCCCGGGCTGCATGTCTGTGAAGACTTCCACGCTGTAGGAGACCTCGGCAAACGTGGGCGTATTGTCATTGGCATCAATGACCAGGATGTTGACAGTTACTGGACTGCTCTGCTGGACGCCATCTGATGCCACCATCTGCAAGCACAAGCGAGGCAAAATATTTGTTGTGGCTTTTGAAACTGGTGATGAGTACACATAAACCCATTTGTTTTTAGGTTTTGTTTTTTTTTCTCTCTGATGAGTCAAGTGTCACAGATCCACATATTTCTTCCCAGCATGACTCGTACTTCTTGCTTTTGTTCATTTTCCATTTCTCATTCCCTTAACATCAGACAGAAGCCTTCAGAGGAGAGTTTCCAAACCGAGCAAACTACATGCCAGTTTGTCCCGGGCGGCTCAGATCTCTAGTTCTTGAAAAGTGTGAGGGAAAATGGACTGAGCAGAAAAACAAATGACGTTTACGACAAGCGAGAGGATATCTGAGCAACAACTGCAGCAGCAACTGAAATCATGTTTCTGTGAAGGGAAATTGCCTCCCTCTTTCAAAGGTTTCACTCGGTACTAAGAAAGAAAAAGACACATCTTGTTTGGTTGTGAAGTGCACGAGGGAGAACGTCTTCAGCAGCAGATGAGCAATGAAAGCAAGGCTGCAATTTCATAGCATTAATCATGACTGAATAATTATTAAACTATAATTTTACAATTTATAGAAGACAACTTTCCTCAGCACACCTGAATCCTTATCATACTGATTCTGTGCCTGGTGCATCACTGGCTGAGTGATGTGGTTCAACACTTCACAGCAAACATGATGTAGGGGACAAAAAAGACCAAAGAGATCACATTGCTCTGCCCGAAGGATCAAAAGAGTGGAGGTGGAGGTATCACCACTGTCATGTGCAAAATATACAACGAAAATGCAAATACTACCAAAGTAACAAACTGTACTGTTCAACTCTATCCTAAAATTGTTGCAGCGAATAAGCAACTTCTTATTTACCAGTCACCACTCTTCTGTATGATTGTTTTGTTTATTAACATTTTTCTTTATATTGGAAAAATACAAAAACCAAGAAACAAACATGATTTTGTTGTTTATTTATTGTTTTACTACTTTCCTGTTTGAAAGGGAATCGACCCCTGTTGTGATTAACCGATCAGATCAGTTGATTAAAAAAAGCAGCCACTAATGTGATTTTTCTCATCGAGTTCCACCAATGGAAACTAATGAAAAGTAAGGCTGCTGAACAGAAATGCATTGGAGGGACTGTCTTTCTATTCTCTTTTATTGCAGCATTGGAGACAAGTTTGAACTTAATGAATCATTCAAACTTTACTCAGACACCCACACACCTGTGAGCACGAATGTTACCGAATTCATACCTGAAGAAAACAAACAAAGCAGGAGCACAA
>JAUESE010000018.1:12047291-12065340 GCA_032274725.1 Malacoctenus triangulatus | reverse complement strand
CACCAAACGGATTAGTTTCTTTAAGTTTTACATTCCACCCACATCTTCATGTTGACTGATTAATTTCTCTTATAATCCTATGTTAGATGAACCTACCAGCCTGCCACCACGTAATGAGGCTGCACCGTCTCAATTAGTACACATCAAATTGAAATCTACAAGCACAGTAAATATAATACTGCGGTTTACTTCCAGGGAAACTGTGGGAGTGAAAACACAGGTATCTATATGTCTTCAATTGTGGCAAACACTGGAGTCGCTTCCCTCTCATCCTTCTTCTAATCCAAGGATCAACATTTTACTCTTCACTTGGTCACAATGGCCACAAATTGCACCCTTCCAGTTTGTATGAGGGCAGCACTGAAAGCTCCATACATCAGTTTGCTCCCCTGCTGGCAGCTACTATTGTTAGAGTTCAGATGCATTCAGGACCATGCATGTTTGAGGATTCATCGTAGTACAGCAGAGTGCTTTGGGCTCAGAGGGAGTCTAACTGGACCATTAGCCCACTGCTGGGTAACCTTGGATGAAATGGTACCGTCCTCATTGGTGCTCATTACCAGCTTCTCAGGTAGACGTTAGTGGTAATTATTAAATAAAGAGGGAGGGGGGTGACCCTGCTTTTGAATGACACATTCTATCTGCAACTGACGGAAACTTGAGGTTGTATCAGAATGAATGAATAAAGAATTATAAAAAAAAAGGACAGCTGTGAAACCGACTAAGAAAACGAATAATCATTGCAGAGAAGTGAAGCTAAAGAGAGACTGATTGAACTAATGACGAGCTGGGAGGAGGGAAACGGTGAGAGGGACCGAGCTGAGTTTAAGGAGAGACGCTAATGAGTCCTTGGTGACTGAAAAAAACACTCATAGGCTTGCTCATCTCATTAATTGTTTAAGACCAACACATTTACTACTTTGTGGAGATGCCTTCAAGCCCCCTGAACAGCAGCTAACCAATAAAGTTGGGACATAGGCCTCTGTTTAAACGACTCCGCTCGCGGGTGAAACCGAAAAAACTTTTCTGCTGGATGTGCCTTTAGTGCAGATGGATTTTCGTTGGTTGAAAATGGCAACAAAGTGAAACCACCTTCCAGATTAGAAATCTGGATCCATGCTCGGATCTCTGTCTAAATGGTGAAAGATCTAATTGCACTGAATATTTACAGCTTAACTGAGCGTAAATAAGTTGTTTTGTTGCTAAGTGGCCACATAGCAAACTAACATGCATGCAACATCAATATAGCAGAAAATTCAAACATTCTTACGTCTGAACACAGATTTTCCCCATCGGACGCTCATCAAATTGTTAGAGGGGTAAAGTGAAAACTACCACCACATTGCATTTTCTGTGAGTCACATTGTTCTCATCTAAACGCAGCCTTGGTCTTTCGTTTAGGGAAATTTCCGCACCGGTCCATGTAAGCGTGTCAACCTGAATGAGCAGAGAGACCTTTAAAAAAAGCCATGGTATGCAGCATTGGCACTTTTATGGTGTGTTTGTTTGTCATTATTTTAGCGCCGTCGGATGTTTTAATGCGATGTCAGACGGTTTTGCAGCCAGGTGCCACGTGTCTAAAAACAGAAACACAATCGGAAAAAAACAACACACCGAAAAAGCGGTAAAATGAATCACTTGACAACAGACAAGGGACATCAGACGGCTGAAACACAGCAGAAGTTTTAAGTGGCTCACTTTATGTCTTCATGTTGACTCTGGTGCAGTTGTCACTTCATTTTCTGTTTGACTGGCTTTGCGTGGTTGACTTAGGTGGAGGCTTAGAGACGAGTATGAGGACGCACAGGCGGGGAAAGGGCATTGTTTCCTCCCAGACCGGTGCACTTTCCTTCAGACGAATGATCGGTGCGGTGACTTGACACAATAAAAGGGTATTAAGTGATGGAAGGGTGAGAACTGCTCTGTGTTGAATGTCGGAGGGCCTCCTGATACTGAAACCCCCAAAATTAAATCTCAGGTGGAATCAATCATGTGAGGCTCCTCATGGAGTAAATGGAGACGCTCGTCATCACAGTTACTTAAGGACAAGATGCAGTTGGTTCCAGAGCTTCTAAGTTCAAGCTGGATCACTTCACTGGTCCATAATAGACACAGATTTAGACCCACCAACAAGAAATTTCAACATAATAGGTTTTATAAATCAGTTCAAGTTTTGAATGAATGAGAAAAATGGGAATCATATACTTTGCTGTCACTTTGCTTCAAGAGTCGCAGCACTAACAGCGGCAAAGAAATGCAGATCTTGCAGCATCGCGTGTCTTGTTACTGCTTGTGAATAGGTTCAATTTGAACCACTTGTTTCTCGGCATCCGGTGCAACCAGGAGATAATGTTTGAGGTCAAGCATACAATTTTGGGACTCAGATAATTCCTTGCATCATTTGCCAATAGAGGATTTTTTAGTTTGATTGCCTCATCCAAGTGGGTGTCAGCCTTCATCTAAATGCCACGATGTATCAGCGTTTAGAGTGAATCTACCTTGGCAGCACACTGCATCTCAGAACACTAAATTGACTCCCCTCTAATAAAGCCCTTCAGTAACACTCTTTTCTGATTTCCTATAAGCTCTTGCTCAATGTGTGGAGGGTTGAGAGGATCTTCACACGCTCCAGGCAACAGTAGATACAAATCATGAATTTGCGGAGACAAGATAAAAGCTAGGAGACAGCATTCTCATTTATGGACACACTGATTTCCCACTGCAGTTGTAGGAAGCTTTCTGTCAATGGAAAAATACACCCTCTCTGTCTGGCTCCTACTCCACTTTCGCAGCTCGGCCTATCCTATGAGATAGGAATCTGATCTGATTAAATGCTTTAGGATTTAGCTCATACATAGGCTGAATAAGCGGAGGAGCCTATAGAAAATGAGCTCTCTCCTCCCTCCGAGATGTTCTCTTCCAGCGAGTGAGACTTCATGTGTTGTGTCTGGCACCTGTCAGCGGGTCTGAAGATGCAGCAGCTTAGATAAATTAAACATGTTACGCTTCATTTGAGCAACTGGGTTGCGAGCCCCATGTGACATCCCTCCTTTTTTCTAATGTGAAAACCTCCAAGAAAGCGAAGCGAAGCATGATGGGAAAAAAAATGGGCTGTTTTAACCACGTCTTCACTGGAATCTATTGTCAAAACTCAAGTAAAGCCAATGAATAAGCTGCAGCCTCTCCAAGTAGAGCGCTTCAGCAACTGCAAATACGATCACGTTTCAGGGAAGCACACCTCTTCCACAGGGAACCCGAGAGTTTCTTGGCTCTTGAGCTCCAGATTAAATTTGTTCGTCTGAGAAGCCAAGGGAGCGAAAATTATATATTTATTTGTCTATCTTTTCTGACCCTGACCAAACAATGCCAGACAGACGGGTGATTATGTTGTTTGGTTTCCCATTCACAGACATGAATGAATATAAAGGCAAATGCTCGGAAAAGATGGGATCTTATTATGTGCCATTTGTATGGTTTCTGTGTGACAGAAGAGAAGAGATGAAACACATTTAGAAGGATAATTGCTTTGGTCAATAACGGCGGGTTGCCTGTTTTACATTCCATTATGGGAAGGATGGGCTCTGGCCCATTTCATCACAGCGAGATAAATAAAAGGGACGGTGGAGCCAGAAGAGACCCATATCCCAGGTAAATGAGAGCTTTATGAGGAAGATTAGTGCAAATCCCTCACACACAGAGCGTCGGCACATGTGGGGTGAGAGAGGCAGATACAGGCTTGGCTACCTCCATCTCACAAATTCCCCCAGCAATCGATCAAAGCCCCAAATCACAGCTGCACACACAGAGAGGAAGGAGTCGGTGAAACCGCACGACGGTCTGAATTGTTGGCTATTGCACTGACGAATGGGCAAGCCCCATCAGCCACAGAGCCACCCATTCATACTCCCAGGATACAAATATGCACATAAAGCGCATGCAAATGTGAACACACAATTTATTACTCGAAGACGCACAGCCAGCCACAAAGCAGTGCCCAAAGTGCATACAGTATTGTGGAGAAGGGCAGCATCTGTGGAAGACTTTACCGATGGTATAAATAAGCTCTGGATGCCATATGTAGTGAGAGCTGCTCATTAAACTCTGTTAACCTGCGGTGCTAATATCTACAGGGAGAACTGGAGGAGACAAAAACACACCTGCTCCATTTAGGGAAGAACATTTCTCATGGCCTCAATGAGCATATAGCGTCCCTTCAAGCCGCCTTCAGCACGCGCACGCATATCTACATGAACTCTTCAAAAAAAAGACATAATAAAGCGGAACCACTCAAAACACACTCGAAAACTCTTTGCAAAAAAAGCTATAACGGTAAGAGAAAAGTAGAGATGGATCAAGAGTGGGAGCAGGTGATGAAGAGACCGGCGAGAAGACGAGAAAGGAGAAGGAAAAAAAAAAGAGAGGGGGGGGGTGCAGAAGCGCTTCACCTGACCCACTCAGGTGCTGCATTTCTGATCTACGCTTCAGTGGTTTTTTTCTGCACTGCTGTGGCACAGCACAGGTAAACCAGAGTAAATACAACCTGCACGGGGAGCAGACAACTCATTAATAGAAGCTCACATCACGCCTGTATGCCAAACACTATCTGCATTTCCTCAGACATGCATGCAAATTCACATCTCCGCCTCGACCAGGGGAAGTCGTACGGATATGCGATCCATTCACCGTTGATTTGAAACAAAATCAAAACAACAATCCGATTTGTCTGGCAAAACATATTCAATAACAAGCACCCATTGACAGCCATCAGCCGAGTCAGTGAATTACACTCACTGGCCCCTGCGGAGGGACTATTAATATGTATTAGATTATTAAAGCAACATTTCTAAAAACAATTTAGTCCCCGTCATTCAAGCGCAGCAGTTAGCTATACAGGAATACAATGTGATAGAATAGTGGTGGTACCCGACACACAGGTGAATGATTACTCAAACACGTCTCGAACGGGACTCTTTTTCAGTCCCAAATAGAAAAGTCGGGTCACTTTAAAACAAGCTGAAATGATTTTTGCCATGAAGACTTCAGCCGCAGCCTTTTTCTTTTTGAAGGCTTTTTAATTATTCAACAGAGAACGCACTGAACTTTGTTTTATAGGGTTACTTTTTAGTGAACGTCCAACCAAATTCAAAGAACACTTAAAACAGTTTCCATTTGGAGTGCACAGAACGTGCTTACCCAAGCATTATTTCATGCCTGGGTAACAGTTCGCCACGTACCGTTGGGGCTCTCCTCATCGATGGTCACAATGGTCGCAGGGGGGCCTGGTCGAGACAGCTTACACTCTGCACAAAAGAGAAGCAGCGGGTAAATATAAAGGAAGAAACACTGCTGGCTCAGTTTCAGTTTAGAAAAAGAGACTTCTAAAACAAACACAAAACAACAAATATAACCTTTCTGGCAATATATGATTGCAAAAAATGGATCAAAACAACATCCCATCCTGCTAAGAAGGTTTTGTTTTGATCCAATGTCACTTTTGAACCTCTGTTTTAAATGTGTGTTTAAATTTCAACAGTTTGACCAGATCAGAACTATGTTCTAATTCAGAGTGTCAAACTCAATTCAGTTTAGGGGCCACATGCAGCCAAATTCAATTTCAAGGGGGGCGAACCAGTGACATCCCACTACGTTTTACTATAACTGAATGATGGCACTGCAGCCATCTGTTGCTCAGTTCTGGGCCTCACCACAGAGTTATGAACTTTGACTAATATGGTAAAATGGCCAATTCACAAATTAGAAACAGCGGTTTGTAGTAATTTTTCCACAGTTCTAAAATCATAATGCAGCCAAGTCAGAGCCTCTGAAGGGCCAGATTGTTTGACACCCCTGCTCTGATTAGTCCATTCAGTGTATCTGTCAGTGTGAACCCATCATTCAAACTCCTTGAGGGAGTGAGTCCGAGTCAGCATCAATACAAACCCCGGTTTAGTTTTCACACAGTGAAAAAGCAGATTGGATCAATGATTTCTGAAGGGAACGAACACACATTGTGACACAGACTGAAAATATTCATCTTTGTGCAGCTGACCTTCATTGTTGTGTGCAAATGGGAAGTCTTTGCCACTATGTAGGCGAGATTATATATTTAATAAGTGCCCATTAACTCTCAGATGTTAGAATAATGCGACACATAATCCCACGAGAGCCCCCGGCTCAGCACATGGCATTGTTGTGGAAGTTGTGACAGCTCTGTCACATAATCCAAGTTATTAAAGAATCCAATATGCTGCGTGATTTTTTGTTTATTTTTGGCTAAATATGTCAGGATAAACACAAGCCCAACCAGAGTGTACTGTAAAATCTATCCGCTGTAAAATTTTTTTGTCAAGACAAGGAAACTGCCACAATGTCAACAGAATTTCAAGTTGAAACTATCTTTACTTAAACCATTTTACAATGTTTTAAGGTGGCATACTACAGAACAAAGTCTGGGTTTTACTTGCAGCACTGTAAAAAACAGAACTTTCAGTGAATCCGCTCTGCCATAAATAGTGCAATGTTCTGAGAGAATGAACCGAAAAGTGTTGTCGTGTTTCCCTGTCACGGGACGAGCCGTCAAAGTGCTGCGTCACTGCACAGCAGGTGACATCGATGGCTGCTGCAGTAGAAACATCAGCAGAAATGGACTGTACGTTAGTGACACCAGACAAACAGGGTGGTGGAAGCATGTGGGCGACATCGTAAGCGGAGCGCTGGCGAGAGCGGCTTCACAGATGGAGGTCACAGCAGCGAGATGGTAGCAACACATGGGACACAGGTAATGGCAGTTTGACAGACAGCACCAGATGGGGCAGCCGGAGAGGAGGAGAGGGAGGGGGGAGATGGGAGAGAAGGGAAGCGTCTACTCTTTCGGAATGGGCGAAACAAGCCGATGTAGGGAAGGTTCGGGATTGAATATCTTTCACGGGGAAAAGAGAGGGCGAGGTGCAGGGAGGACAGAATATAGAAATGGAATGATGTAAAAAGGAGACCAGATAACAGATGCGTGCCCTCTTACCCTCATACTGCCAGTCTGACGGAGTCAGAGGTTAGTGTAGCCAAAGGGAAACAGAGCAGAAACATGGAAGGAGAAAAGAGTGTGAGACAGTTAAGGAAGCAGCTCTGACGGTAGGAAAGAAGAGAAATACATTATTAGAAAAAAGCTGTTAGGGAAAAATAGTGAGAGGAGAAACTGTGAAAAAGAAGACATATTGTCACTGAGAGTCTTTTCCAGAATGGAAAGGCTACACAGAGGTGCAACACTGCTATGAATAGGGTTAGATTAAAGCATTTCTCGTCGGTAAATTCAGCAGGAATGCGCTTCTAAGGAATGAATGAAAGATCACTCGAAGATATTCATTAGTTATTTACGAAACCCTTCATTCTCTTTCAAATTACTCACCCCTGCCTTCTAAGATATTGATCCTCAAACAGCTTGCCGCCAGGCGGTATTGTCTTACATCACGTGTAATCAGAGATGGATTGAGTGACACCACCTCAGCTATCAGTGGATTTTTGTTTCACACACACCTTGCGTCGTCTGACTCGAGTCGTGCAACTTTGCACCTGTTGTCAGGTACCAGGCAGTGGATAGGTTTCTTATTAAATATGCATGCCCATGAGCCTTTACTAATGTGGTGGTTTGAAAAGTGCATAATAATCAGGGATAAAAAAAAAAACTGTAGGATGTGATGCTGTTGCATTTTTAATCACGGCTGCTTTCAAAGTGGATCTACACACACAATTATTACCGATTAAAAGGCAATGAAAACCTGAGGCTACAAAAGGAAATGTTAACCGCAAATGCTTGGCTGCATTTTCAACCTAGAGGTTTCTTTCTTCTTTAACAGTTTGTGTCAAGATCTGAGCCAATATCATTAACAGCAGCAACGCTGAGATTTAAAGGCATCCTGCGTTTTCTTTTCATGCGGGTGTCACTGTGAAGATCCAGGGAGTCTGCCTTTAAAGCAGTGTTTAACATCAGACGCCACCTTTCCTGATCCAAATCCCTCGAGGAAAAGAGTATCAACATATTTTTGCCCAGTTAATTTCTGAGCTGTACAAACTTTTAATTTGCAGAGTTCTGGGGTTTTATAGCAATTAGAGAGCCTGCACCTTTCTGCTGAAGAAACAGGGTTTCCTTTAATAGCGACAAAATGAACAGAGCAAGTGGGTCATACTTCTCAATCTGAGACATAAACAACAAGCAACTTCAAAATAAGTATGCAAATCTGCTCAGAGAATCTTCTCCGTGTGAAGTAGAAGCAAAAGTGTGTGTGCATGCGTGCATGTTTGCGTGTGTGTGTGTGTGTAATGAAAGTTACTTGTACCCACTTTTGGACGATTATTACGGGATCAGAGAGAGTCTTGTTTTGTTAGTTTTAGATGCATGTGTTCAGGAAGTAAAACTGCGTGCAAATGTGTGAGTGCCAGTGAGTGTCTGCGAAGGTGAATTTTTGTGTGCGCGCACATGTGTGGCTTTAAGTGCAAGAAGCATCAGTAGGAGAAAAGATGTGAAGAGCCCAGTTCAAAGACAAAAGAAAGGAGCAAGTTGAGCTGAAGAATAGCACCTCTATCTGCAGTGGTAACGGCTCCATATTGGGATCAGAGCACAACCATATGTCACATGTGGATAGCAGCACAGACACACAAACCTTCTGCGATCAGTCAGCTGCATCAAAAAAAAATTGAAATGATTTCAATATCCTGCCACGTTCACACCCTTTAGCGGCAGGTGACACTCACTCATGATGGTGGGTGTCAAGTTTTCCTTTGAATTCAAAATCCCTCCAGTGAATTGAAAGATTACCAACTGTATTTTCTGGTTTTTTTTTTAATGGCTCACTTCAGCTATCAAGAAAAGCAGGAATGCAGAGCTGAACACAAAATCCTGGCGGAAAAAAGGATGATCTAAGAACTTCTTCTACATTCGTTTATCAATACCACAAATTCAGACCAACCCGACAAACAGCAAGTGTAATTAAAAGACAAGCAAGTAAGGTGAAGTAACAAAGCTTTTAACCTGCAGCAGAAAATCGAACTTTTTTCTAAAGATAACTACAACTACAGGTTATATGCAGATGATACATTACAGTAACAACTCTGACATTTTGCCTCCATTTGCACAAAGGATGCTCTTTCTATTTTGGGCGAAGATCTTCAACGTGTTTGCTTGAAACAGCTATAAATGGGAAAAAACAACAACAAAAGATGAAAGTGAGAGCAAGACAAAGGGTACAGTTGATTGTGCATCTCGGAGAAAGCTACGAAGCCACATGGGGCCCTCAGTTACTGAGGTTTTGTTAATAGCCTTTGGTTTCAGAGTTTTTCCAAACGTAATCATATAATTATGTCCCTCCGGTTAACCTTCTCTTGTGATGCAATCCTACTACTGAAGCTTTAAAAGCCGTGACGTGGAGCGGTCTAATAAACAGAGCTCCTGCTCAAAATGCTTTAGGCAATGGCTTATACAAATCAATAATATCAAAGGGAAAGCCAGCGATGCAGCACGTAGCAGATTACTATAACTATTGAAGACTTTCATTTTTTTTCCTCTTCCCCTTCATTATTGTGTGTGAAAATGAGAACTAAAATCTTGCAACAACATTGTGACAGGTTGAGCGCTACAGAGTCAGATGATACTCAAAAAGCATCGCAGACTTTTTGTGTAACGGCTGTCCCCACGTCGTCATGCACTGCAGTCTTGGATATATGAGGCTCCGTATAATTAGTGTGGCTCCGTCCAGGGAGACAGAAGTCAGTGTGAGAGCAGAGCATACGAACAGAGAGCGCTCGTTTATAATTTGGTCTGCACACTGTACACTTCGGCCAATGCCACGTTTGTGTCAGTATGAGCATGAATGTGTTTGATTAGGAGTTAATGTGACAGATGGCGTTAAATGTCTTGAGACTGTATAAGCTTATATAAGCCCTTTTTTATCATCCTTAAGCACAATATAAGGTTTTCTGTTGCAAACGCAAATAACAGTCGACATTTGATTGCATACATTTCTTATTCACAAAAGGTCAAGCTCCTATTTATCAATAAACACAGAGATAATTCTTTCAGGATGAGAAAAAAGATGAACATGACTGGAAAAATAAGATACTGATGAGAGAAAATAAAGCATCTGGCTGAGATTCGCCGGTTGCGATATATGTGCAGGAGAGTCGATACATCAATTCTTGAACTCTTCTATTCTTTATGTGGGTTTGCATTTGCTGTAATAGATTTTCTTCGAGTGTTCATATAACTCATCCTGAACGCAGGTCAGACAGTCCTTTCAGCAGCCTCAGCTATCCACCACAGAACCACTCTGCTGCACTGATGTCAACCGGTGGGTTCAATATGTCACATATCGACCTTCAGGTTGTCATTCAGCACTGTGTGAATCTCTGAAAAAAAACTTTGCTGTTGACTTCACACAAGTTCATTGATGGTAAATGGTTGGGGCTTTGGACCTTTTAGTAAGAAATGCAATGTGTGTTGCACTCCAATGTTCGAGTCGTTACTCATTCATCTTGTATGCCGATTATTCCCTGGAAGGACAGTATACACCCAGGACAATTCACCAGTCCATCACAGGGCAAACACACACAGACAGGCACAAGCTCGCTCATCACATCCATTGAAAAAAAAATAAGGGTCGCCAATTGAGTCGCCTGGAGGAAACTTGACATGCAGGTGTTTGACATCGTACTTTATCAGTCAGACTGTTGCAGCTCTCTTTTGGTTTCAGGTTACAGGGATCTGAAGAAAAGACTGCTGGCCCAATTTTCTCTGTTTCAAACAAACAGCTTGTTGATTAGATTCAGAACCCGAGAATGACAGAAATCATAACAAAAGTGGCAACTGGTGCTCCATTTCTGAAAGGTAATCAGGGCGTTGTACACTTCAGGGCCCTAATCCAGAGACAATCACAATCTTCTAATTTTGACCTTGGAGTAATTTGTTCTCACTTAAAAAGATCGCTCACTTCTCGCTAATCAACCTAACAATGTTGACTTGAAGCTGTAAAACTTCAATTACAAAATAATTACTGCTTGACTGGCAGAGAAAATAGGGCGGAAGAAAATGATTGCAAGCGAGACCCAATCAATGTGTGGAATAGATGCGATTTAGGGAAACAACACTCATTTTTTTCCTGCTAAATTGGAACATTTGACAAAAGAGGCTGAAGGGTTGAGCACAAATCCTCAAAATACACAAACATACAAAAATGTTACTTGCTGTACACAGAGCAGGTTTTTTGAACATCGGCCACCTGGTTACATTGCAGAGTTTCAAACGGAAATAAACTCTGTGTTTATCAACAATTTGGCTGACGAGGTGAAACCACATTCGGCAAGATCAGTTATTGAAAATCAATGCTGATCAATTTAAACTGTAGGTTTTTTCCCCCTACACTTCACTTCTGTGTTTTGTCTGTTCAACAAGATAAATATCATGGACCACTAAGCTTGCGGATCGAACTCGTCTCCACTGACAATAGAAATGACTCAGCTTACACGCAGAACAAACAGGACTTAATCTCTCCCATTCACCTAGCTAATCACGCTCTGTCAATACATAGCTTTGTTCTTATTATAATTTTCAAATGTGACAGTCTTCAGGGAACCTCACCGGCCATCTGCGTCTTCACCAGGCAGTTCATTTATCGGTACATTGCTGGTGTAACAAGGCAGCCGGAAGATGGATTCCACTCAGTGACATTTCGATTCAAAAGGCATTTTTACCTGCCACTCGATTCAATGGCCTCAGCTTTCCTGTGGCTTCATCTGCAAAAGCCTCTTTTTAGCAACCAATAAATCACACCGCTGCTCCCTGGGAGAGAAGATCACAAAAAAAAACCCTGACTCTAAAGGACAACGAACCTCACAAGCAATGTGGTCTCGATCAGTGCGACAGACCATCAGCTGAAAGTGTACAGAGTGTCGGGGACATCTTTTTTTGATAAACAAGAAATGCAAATCATGTCAGAATTTGCCCGAAACCCGCCTGCTTGCTTTAGATGTGGGCAGTCATTAAAAAGTGTCAAAAAAGGCAAATGGTGAAAAGAAGAAAAAGTGAGAGAGATGATTGGGGAAGAGCAAAAGCAATGAAGAGGAAAGTAGGAAGTCATTTTTCATCCTTTAGATGGATGGCAAGCTGCCAGCCCAGCACAAGGTTCCCTCTTAACATAAAATGCTTCATACTGTATGTCCATATGCAACTAAAAGTGCTTCTGACTTTTTTTTTTCACTTTTCTTTTTTATGAATCTCAAGCCGGGTGCAAGGGTGAAGAAGTGTCTGTCAGAACCTATAGGAAGTCACTCAGGCAAGAAAAGAGAGATCTTGATGAAAGTTACTCATCTTTCTGCTGCAGGTCACATGGTTCACCTGAGGGAGAGATGAAGTGACTGCTGACGTCCCGGTTTGGCCCTCCTCGATTATAATGAATAAATAATAAAAAATAAAAAAAACTCCAGGGTGAAGGTTAGCATCATGACTAATCCCTGGAGTGGGCGAGTGAGCCCAGGGCAGAGCTGAGTGGCAACAGAGCAAACGTGGAGCCTGTTTTAATTTCCCAGTAGGATTGATAAGAGCCTATTTTGCATGGATCTCTGTCCAGTGGGGCAGATGGGGGATTGCTGGGACAATCCAGCTGGGTCTGCTGGGGGACCCTGAGAGGGACAAAGAGCAGCGGTCCAGTGGCACACACTGCCAGGTAATGGCTGCTCGTGAGCAGACAGCAGGCTGGAGCTGCCTGCGCTACAGTAAGAAGGACCGGGACAGTTGTCCCGAGGGGCCGAATGACAAAGATAAGACGTACATGGTGCAACATTCAGTGGAATAAAAAAAGTATCAAGAAAGCTTACTTTGTCAAATTACGATCCAATTCTTTAAGAGCACATGTTTTATCATTTTTGTCTCTTGAGAGCACTAATGGATTGAAAATGTCAAAAACACCAACTGTTACTTTTACAGCAAGAAAAAGCTGGACCATTGAAAATTATCAACATCAAGGTATATTCCATGTACATGTGAATGCAAAGTTTTTCAAGAGGCCTGATGTATGCCATGATGTGACTGCAAAAAGCACTTAACGGTTTAAAAATCGCTAAATTTACAGGACTTGTACATTAATGCTCTTAGTGCCAGGGAGCCATTTCATGCACTTATAGCATTACCCTGTTCACCAATCACAATCCTGTACAATGTGTTTCATGCATTCATTTTGTTCATTTTGTTTTATGATTCATGTCCTTTGCTGTCACCAGACCTGTTGCTTCTCGCTTATGTTCCCAGAAAAGCTGTGGTTGATAATGAAGTTGATGTTTCTCACAGTCGTCTCTGTGGACAGTATTCCCTGTTAATATGTCAGTCTGCAGATTGTACCAACCTTCCGCTTTTTTAACACTCATGTGGTCACACAGAGAAAGTCGCACTACATTGTCCTATTCATTGTCTGAGGCGGCAGCTGTCCAAACGGAGCAAATGTCTGACGAGCGGCAACAACAGACCATCAAAACAAGGTTTAGATGAGGAGAAAACAACAAACAGTAACAGGAAAGATCATAGAAATGTGCAATACGACAAGGACAGTAAGACACCAGTTATCCCAAAATATCCTTTCTGTACCACGGAGACAAAAAAAAAACAAAAAACGTTGCAAATAAAAGTTTTTCTAAGTCTCAGTTTAGTTCTTAGCACTTGTTTATTTTCTTTTTCTGATCTTGCATCTTGTGATATTCCCACATTTTATGTGGAAGCGACATTGCAACAATACAAGAAAAAGACAAAAAAAATAATAAATACGAAAAACAACTGAAAATGCTCAAAAGTTTTTGCTGATATAGTCATCAGACGGTGGAAATATGCAGTTATTGTCTGTTTGCTAAAAAAACGTGGCTTATAAATTTTTATAAAAAAAACAAGCAAGGGATCGTTTCCACTTTTATTTGATGCCAATACTCTTCCTCGAGATACCACATCTAACGGAGTTGCAACACAATAAGGATCACACCAGCTCGCTCTGGCTGTAATTCAGCTGATTCTGGCCTAAACACAAAGCGAAACAATAGTTGGGAATTTGTGAGTCAGTTCTGCTTTGCGGACGACCAAAGCTCGCCGCTCACCCCCTCCTCCCCCTTCTCCTCCTCCCCTCTCCTCCCCCGCCTCCTCACACGAGGACATTTGCTATTCCCTTACATGAGAGAGAAAGAAGCTAAATCAATGTGGAGGCAGGCTGCGCAGTGTGCTGCTTCTTGTGCTGTGTCAATGTTGGGCAGAAGGAATGTAATCACTGTCTCCGTCTCCCTCCAAATCTTTCCCTCTTTCCTTACAAATCATTAGCAGTTTGGGCCTCACGCTGGGGCTTCCTGCAGTAATTGTGTATACAGTCTCCTTTTTAGCACTTACATGTGGAACAGAACATGTGTACCACATAAAATGTTAAGGACATGGGCGGACGCGGTTCTGCTTGTGTAATAACATCAGAGAGAAACGAGAGATTGAAATCCTGTGGCATCACGTAAATTATTAGTAGCTGGTGATGCAAGAGAGCGGGGGGATTACTTCACAGATAAGTAATATGTTGGAGACCGGCTCCCCTCCTCTTCTTCCCTCGTCGCTGCCTCCTTTTGGTCTCCCCGTGAGGTTAACCACACAGACAGCGGGCCAAAGGTTGCAATCGCACTCCCGGTGAACAGTTCAGCAGGCATCACTCACGTACTGAGCTCTATGATGGGCCTGTTGGTGCAGACCACAGGCAGCACAGGGGCAGTCTAACCAAGAGTGGCCCCCCCCTCCCTCCCTTCGTCTGCTGCCCAGAGCCTGATTACAACCTACTGGTGAGCAGATTAAAACCCCTTCCCCCACTGCCACTCCATAGCTACCCCCCCCCCACACACACACACACACACACACACTCTCTACAGGCTTCTGCAGCAGCCAGTAACAGTCTGCACATCTGGCCCCTAATCAGACAATACCAAAAATAGACAAACAATTGTGGGTCAGAATGGGTGTGCAGATGGGAAGAGAGGGTAACAGGCAGCGAGATGGAAATACTATGAGGAGAGACGGAGGGCCAGAGTCACATGGCAGAGGTGTCCACGGGCATACTAACAGCCGAAACGCACACCTCGCCGCACAAATAGCCGCGGAGACACAAACACGACTGAGCGTGTTTATGCATACGTGCGTTTGTGTGACATCTGGACTCGGAGACGGGGGGGATTTGGAGGTATGGGCAGCTTGCATCTGTCCTCTGCGCTCTGGACTTAAGTTTGACCTCTCATTACCATTTGTTGAAGCGCCGCGCGCCAGTCCTCCCTCGCACGTGGATCGAGGGATGCTCATGCGAGCTCTGCAGGCGTTGCATGCATATGTACAGTCAAAATATTACTCTCCATTGGGGGAGACCTCTGAGACTACGCTGCACTCAGAGTCAGTTGCAGCAAAGTAAGGAGAACATAAAAGGATGGCACATGGAGGAGAGGACTGATAACCAAATGAGAGTAGCAGAGGGAGGAAACTGGCTGTGTGGTTTTATGGTGTGTTGGATGAGATGCAGAGTGAACCACATTCTCTGCTCTTGACATCCTCACGATGATCTGATTTAAATTAGATGCTTGTTTAAACAACTGTTGCATTGAAACGTCAGCGATGCTCCCACAGGCTTGTGATTGTGGTTTATTTGTTTAGCACTTCCTGCAGTCTATGTTGGTGCTGTTTTAATATTGTCCAATTGCTCTGTTTCGCCAAGGTACAGTATTATAAGTTTATGGCAATTTATTCAATTCATATCAAGTGAAATCACAAAATAATAATTATAAAAAACCTCCTGCGTGAATACATCTATTAGGCAGGAACATCAAATAATTTGAAGCTTTCTTTTTTTTTTGCGAATTAAAACGTATTTGGCTTGGCAATTTCAAAATGTGTTGTTTTCACTCTCAATAATTAGAAGAATTAGAAGACATCATTGTCAAAAGCCAGCTTTCACTGCCAGGGCCATGCAGAACAGTTGACATCTCTTCACAGCTTCGCGCCACCTAAAAACCTTCAGGTTGCTATTTACACTTGATAGACAGAGAACAAATCAGTTGACAGAATCAAAACCCAAGGACGCCCTGCGGTGGGACGAGCTGCGAGATTTATGAGTGAGAAGATGAAGGATGTGTTGTTGAGGGAGGCAAAAAAAATCCCCGCTCAAATCAAGATCATCCCCGGGTGACAGTGAGTGACAAGGGGAGGCAACAAACGCACCCACATTTCCCCTCACTCTTCACACCACAGCAAGTCTAATATAGTCCATCCACCTGCTGCACCAAGTACCCGGTGACATTGTGGATCATAAGCTGGCAGATTTGCAGCCAATCACAGCTCATTTGCAAGCATCATAATTATTTCTGCTCGCAACCAGGCAAAACACGGGCAACGGCCGCCTTCATTACAATCACCGTTGATTACCCGGTCACAGAACCATGTCAGGTTTAAACAAAATGCTGCGACCCAGGGCCCCTCCACGCAGCATGTCAGCCTAACTGTGGAAACCCAATCATGTAATGGTACAAATAAACAGCCATAAGTTAACTCTGCACAAATAGTTGCGACATTTGTGTTTGGAAGATTAATTGTCTGTTGTCTCATACCACTGGAAAGCCTGTTGTTTCCCTTTTCATTAGTGCCACATTAGTGAAGAACATGCAGCTTTAGCATGAGCAGCAGAGCTGAGTGTATGTGTTGTGTCCATAAAAAGTTTGCCAAATCTTCGATACCAAAGCCCAACAGCTTATTTTGCTGTTGTTTATAGACTCTTCTCATCAATGCTGTATGAGTATTAATTTACTAAACGTGCTTTAGGTGCAAGATGTATAATTTTGTGCTACAAAGGTGTGTTTAAATCACAGGAAAGGGTAAAGCCCCAAGTCACTGTATGCCAATATGCAGTTCGTCCATCCACCTGGAACAGTTTCCAGTGTGTCAACACCAGCCGTCGAACAACCTTAAAGGTCTTTAAAGGACAAACTTGACTATGCAGTTTGATGAAACTTGTGTTGAGTTTGTTGTAGAAGCTTTCATCAGCCTTTCCAGCACCTTTGACTCCTGTTTTACTACAGCAACCCACTGGACAATCGCTTTGATCTGCGAGCTCACGCCACACATCAGAACAAAGCCACCAATCTATTGGGTGACAAAAAGTGCAAAGTGTATCCCAACAATACAGCAGTGCTTTACTTAAAAAGTAATCAGGGGTGGGACTACATTGTCTAGGGCCAAAATACGATTAGCATTCTCTTTAATGCAATGTGTCTAAAGTGCTTTATGGGTAAAGTTTGTAAATCTTTCAAGAAAAAGTTCGATAACCCCATTTGAAGCTGATCAATTGCACTCACTCCTGGTACAATGTAACACTAAGTGTGCATGTCTTTTTAATGATCTTATTTTGGAGAGGAAAAAAAAGGCATTTTACTTTTGTTAATCTCTTGGGAAAAATCCCCAGCATCAGTTTGTAGACAGGGTGGTATATCCGTGGCACCCACCATGGTGCCCATTCCAGGCAGACAGCATACACAACTTTCATTATCACTGTTAACGGTTTCCACCCAAATGCGCACAAAACATTATTGCCAAGTGCAACTGTTTGGCAAAGTACGCCCTCATAAAGCAGCAACTCTAGTTTTCTTGTTTCCACTTAGCAAGCAGCTGAGTATTTTACATTATTGTCACATAACATTTGATGGTGTACATAATTGATATCAAACCTCAGAGCAAAAAAGAAATATAGTTTCTGTTACACAGCTGTGGATTTTGACAACAGGTATGATTAGGGATTAGGGAAGTATCAAATACTTTAAAACACATGGAAAATGATGATTTTCAGGTGCGATACTACATGTAGATTTTTTTTAACTCTTACTTTCGTTGATAGTGCGTCACAGGCGAGGGAACGTCAAAGAGCAAATTACCTCAAGCAAACTTCAGTTTCCCCACACACACACACACACACACACACACACACACACACACACACACACACACACACACACACACACACACACA
>JAUESE010000018.1:12018883-12047191 GCA_032274725.1 Malacoctenus triangulatus | reverse complement strand
ACACACACACACACACACACACACACACACACACACACACACACACACACACACACACACACACACACACAAACGCATCATCTGCAATCCGTAATCCCATGGACTGGTTTCGAGTTCCACAGCCGGGATTTTCTGGGTCAATGACTCCTCACTACACACAGAAATACTAATCTATTAATGCTTTAAGAGGCCTCCATGTGAGACTCTTTCCAAAAAGGAAAGCACACGGTTTTCCCTCCAATGTTAAGTCATAATAAAAAGTCATCACTCTAATCTTTTCTGCTACAAAGATACAAAGGAAGCCTGGTGGAGCACACCTTTAAAAAAAAGACTTATTTCAAACTAGACAAGCAGAAATAATACCCTCATTTAAAATGCTTTTAAATGTATAAACTTGTCAAGGCAGCCTGAGAAGCAGGAGAGCGATGAAAAGGAAGGAGGAAATGAGGTTAGGAGAAGGGAAATTTGATTTTGAAATGTACAGCATTTATAAATTGACCTCAATCATAATATTACCACACAGGTGTGAAGTGAAGCATGTCTCTGCATGTGCAGCCCCCCTTCAGCGGGAGGTGTGAAGACATGGCAGCTTTATGCTGCTGGAATTCATTTATAACCAACACCTGCTCCAAAGTCGGCGAGCCGAGATTCTCCCTTTAATGTGGAAACTTAGACATTAAACTACAAGAAGAATCCACTTACTATGATCAGTGAAGAGTGCAAAGGAACAAAGTTGGATTTATTTCCTCCCTTTGAATAATAACTTTTAAAAAGATTGTGTAATTCGAACGAGGGGACAGGGAGAATGCCGAGGAAGGAAGATTATTTACACTGACGTGCAATAAACTCAGATCCTCCTTCACTTTTATTGAACTCAATAGTGGACTGACCTGAAATAAAACTGTTTATTCTCTCCCGCAAAACAGTGAAGTCTTTGGAGGTAAAAAGCAATAATTTACCCAGAAGTTATTTAGTAAGAACACAATATTCAGTTTTGATCGTATCAGAAACAACTGTGTGATGCTTTTGTAAACTGCACATAAAAAAAGCAGCCCAAATATGAGACTTGAACAAAAACGTTCATAAGAAAATTAATCAAAATGAGTGAAATTATCTGTCCTTGCAGCATATTCATTTTACATGATAAGAGACTTTAAATTGTAATTTTTGTAATCTCCAAAAAAAACGTTATTTTCTGGTTTTGCTCAAAGGGTGATAAGATATTTTGACTTGGAATAATAAACAACTGCTGGGGAGGATGTTGGGTTGTGCAGTGGCGATGTTGGCTTGGACAGTGGCGTAGTGGTTCGTGCTCTGACCTCAAAATGCAAAGATCAGTGGTTCAAGCTTCTTCGTGTCAGGTCTGCATGTTCTGCCTCGCATGGGTTTCCACCACACACACTGCTTTTTTCACACAGTCCAAAAACATGAATTCAGTGCCAACTGGGTGCTTCTCGATTGTCTATAGGTGTGAATTAATGCATGTATTGATTGTGTCTATCCTGTGATGGACGAGCGTCCTGTCTAACATGTATCCTGTCTTCACCAACTGTGGGTTGGGATCGGCTCCTGCAGCTCCCACTTGGACAAGCGGTCCAAAAGATGAATAAATGACTTCGATTTTAGTATTGTACAAAAGCTCTTCGAATGTGCTGGTCCTCGGACAATGGTGTAAAACATTGCCTCCTCTGACATTACAAGTCTCCTCTTGGCAGTGCAGTTACAGTTAACTGAAAACAGGGAGGCCTAAGGGGGATTGTCTCGGTGCTGGCTGCTCATACCTTCTGTGTCCTGGCCCCAGCTGTGGGTTAGCAAAGAGAGGATTGCCATTCCTGTCCCCAGCCATCTGACGAGCCACCACCCTCGTCGCATCTTCTGTCAAGCCTTATTGCCTGCCCACCTGGACCGAAAAAAGGAGAGAAGAACACAGGAGAGGATTTTTCATTCATGTCCCAGTGAGCCCGCTGAACGACACACACGCATGCACGCACACACACGCACACACGCACACACACACACACACACACACACACACACACACACACACACACAGAGCCTCACCAACACAAAAATCTCACTCTAATGCACAAGCACATCCACCTACAGCATTACCGTTGGGTCAGTATTTTTAAAGAACACAATAATCTCCCAATCCAACTTTGATTATATGAAAGAAAATAATCCACTGGATTATGAAAATCAATCCAAATATATACAGTCAGTACTCTCACACTCAGCATGAATTCCCCAAACAAAGAGAAACAAATGTTTTAATTTACAATTCAGGCACAATTCAAGAGACTTAGAGCGATTTTTCTTCTTTTTTCCCCCCACAGATTGCAAACTAATACATGGTTACCACGGTAACAACCTGTTCTAGTATTATAAAAATGATTCAACATGAGACAACATGACATTTCCCTCAGAAAATGTAGAAGGATAGAAGTCAATGCATGGGTATGTGGACAGTTTGATCCTGTAGCTGCTTGGTAGACACCAACCACTCTGTTCGCACAATGTGTCTTGCTACTCTCCAGAGACATACGCTCAGTCAACAGGAGAGTTAAGTGGAGAGAAATACAAAGCTAATTAGCTAATTGGCTTGGCTGGGCCGCACAAACAGGTTTTGAATGAGGACGTTGTGTTTCAGTTTCATGGAAATCTAACTAATTACGAAAACTGTTCTTTTTTTTCACAAAAGGGTGAGTGCGATCTTTTCTTTTCCTCCCAGCTTGCTAATTATAAAAATAATTATCGTCAGGCTTCACTTCTGTCAAAAATGTAAAAATCTCTATAAAGTACATGTGAATATTAGCAGGTGGTGAGAATCTAATTTTGTTGAGAAAAATATTTGGGGGGGGAGGTTATTTCAACCAGTAATTTTTCTGTCTCATTAATGTATCAAATGTAGTTGTAAGGAGTCTTTTATTCACTAATACCTAATTGGTGCAACGTGACTTGCCTCAAATCAAGTTTTTATGTTTTTCATTAAGAAAACTGATATTTTTTCGTTCCAATCCACCAGCCTTCAAGCGAGCTGAGACAACCGGAAAAGTTGACAGGTTTCAGGTTTGTGATCGGTGTGCTGAAGACAGAAACCAGTGGCTAACAGCAGCACATTTACCAGATTCAAACCAAACATTTTCATAGCTTAGTAACAACAAATGCACGTTTTTATTACTTCTGTCAATGAGGTAGAGCAAGTCACAAGTCTTACATCGCTTCAGTGTTTATTGTTGGTCTGTGTTCGTTCGCATACAGTTGCGTCATGCGAGTTTCGGGTGGCCGTGCTTCGACTCTTATTGAGATGATGAGCAATTGTAATGGAGAACAACAGAATCTGAATTGAGCGAGTGGGACTAGTGCTGAAATAGTGGGAGGGAGATGCATAGGCTTGATGCAAGCGTGGTCTGTTGTAGGTTTCTACACAAAGAAAGAACATGAATCATCTTTAATATATTTAACATAATTCTGACCGAGGACAAACAGAAACAGCTAATGCTATTCCCCATCAAGAATCCAATTACAGCAAACCCTGGTGTGACTGTTTGCGGAGGTGTGAATGCTGCCGTCAGAACCCCGGTGTGCACCAAAACAGCAGCCCGGGTCCTTTTAGGAAACAGGTCTGGGTCTGTTTCCAAACATACTCTGATGCCGTTTGACTGAACTTCGATTGAAGAGTAAATGCAGCATGAGTCAAAGAGCTCCGGACAGACCAAACACAGGATGTGACGGCCTTCAGACGTGCGGCAGGTTGTAATTATGGTGTCGCTTGTGTTTGTGAGTTCGTTTCTGCTAAACATACCCGCTGCGATGATTGAAAATCCTACGGTCTGTGTTGCTTTTGACGCACCACAGACCGTTGTGATATGTCACAGAATATAGACGGGTCACAACAGGAGTGCAGCAAAATTCCCCCTGTAATCTGATGGGAAAACATCAGTTTGGGCAAACCAAACCTGACCACTATCCTTTCACTTTTTTTTGTTTGAACATGAAACCTACATGACCAGTGTGAACGTTGCTTTACTTTCTGTCGGAAAGCGTAGCATCAGTCCAGTGGCATTTTTCTCCAGTTTATTTTGGAGAGTTGCAACACAATCTCCCGCTGGACAGTGCTTATCAAAGCTGTAGATTCATTAGTTGTAACTCCATCGGGCTAAGCTCGAGTGTACTCTTCTCTTTCATGGCACAAAGAGATTTTCTGGGATCAACGAGGTTCGACTCCGGAGCTGTTTGCCTCTTGTCAAACTGGAGCGGAGCAGTGACTGCAGAAACTCACTTTCCCAAACTGCATTGTGGACTTTTCTTCAAATAATTGCAACCAAGTACGCGGCAACTCCCCGTTGTGCCTTTATGGTGACAATGTATTTTTTGCCTCCTTTGTCCTTCGATACAGTACGATCACAATGGACGGCAGTTTCCCATTCAAAATCATCCTCCTACTCTTCTACAGCATGCTTGTTTTGCTAGCTTTTGTACACTGGATGCACACTGTTGTTCCGGCCTTTTGCATTTCTTCAATTCTTTACAAAAGGAGCCAAGGTTATCGTGACATATGGGCACAAAATGTGCAAATAATGCCACTCAACGAATACAACACAATGCTTTCTGAATGGCATGACATTGTACAAACATCTTAAACTATAACACTGAAAGCATCAGCTGCAACACAGACCTTGTAATAGCGCATACATTATGATGCTGCCTGGTCCAAACGGGATTTACAGTAAACACACGTATTCGGGCTGTCGTGGAAACTCCAAGCAAAGCAGCAGATACAGATTATATGTTGAGCCTTGTCGTGCAACTCGCACGCAGTTCGGCAGCACACAGCCTCCGCTCTGAGCCCGAGGAAGGCAAAGTGTCAGTATGAGGAATAGAGGGCTTCTCTCTGTCTGAGCTATTTGATGTCACACCTTCCTCACAAGGCTTATTCTCAGAGCAGGCGATAAGCTGTGAAATCTGCTTTCATAGCATATGCTAAGGGGACGAGGGGCAACTCGCAAGCATCAACACTGTCATATCAAAGCATGTCTGGCCAAATCGAATCTCCATCTCACATTATCAGCATACTTCATTTGTGATGGTGATTTTCCTTCCCTCTTTCCACACAGTTTTGTCTTTACACGCCTTGTTGAGAGTTTTTTTTTTTTTCCTGGCACGCCCCACGTAGCAACACAACTAAACACTTTTTTTTTTCTTTTTTAACCACTTTTCTCGTCATACCCAAACAACCGAGATCCTGTGTGAACACTCTGTGGACGGCCTCAGACTTTGGTGTTCTCTCCCCTTACAGTGCAACAACAAGAGTGATTTCACACTGGTTTCCTATTCACTTGCTGCTGTGTCATCTCTCGGGCTCCCAGTGGTGTTGCCTTTTGAAGCAGATTTGATTCCGCACATTGGTACATCTAACTTTCTTAAGAGGACAGTGTAAGATTGCTTTGATCTCCTTTCACATGGGAGAAGTCAGACCAGCACCACCAGCCACCCCGAAAAGAGAAGTCATTTCCTCCCACAGCTTCCTCCAAATCTTCTGAACTCCCCCGTCTCATTTGCATGAGCTAACAAAGATGCTTCTTCAAACTTGATGAACAGGGGAAGTGCAGGGTTCGCTGACCAAGTGGTGAAAGAAAAATGGCTCCGATACTCTTTCTGCGGCTGTCCTCTCATCGTGGCCCACGAGTCACGTTATGAACTGAAATCCATAATTTCAGCAACCACACAAAGCTCTGATGAAACTGTGCGGGCAACAACCCAATTGCACTCTGCTCTACCTTAATGCATATCATGTCAGAGTAATTCAATCACCCCTTCCCCTCCAAGTTAAGTGGCTCCACTGAATGAAATTTGCTGCATGTTTATACTGTATCTCTGCCATCCTATCTCTTTGCTGAAAGAGAAAAAGTGATTAACTTTCTGAGGGAGGACAAGAAAAGGGAGGTGGTGTTTTAAAATAGTGCAGCGAGAACTGAATGAAGCGATCGCAGTTCGTGGATGCAGCTTCCTTTTAATTCCATTACTTGCAGAGGTTTTGCACTCCCTGGAAGTCAGAGAAAAAGAAGAAAAGAGGAAGACGGCCAGCCTTTGTCTGTGTTCCTTCGATCGCCTTCCGTCTGGCATCAAGTTCTCTTCACACCTCTTCCTACTCATGAGCTCAGGCGTTGACAGACTGTCAGAGATGTGCCGATAACAGAAATCAAAGTTTCTGTTTCTGCCTGATGGCAAACCATGCCACCAAAGTACACACAAAGTTAAATCTATTCCAAAATTCCAGCAAATAAAAAGAAATAAAGGAGTGATTTCAGTGGAAGTTTGAGCAAACACTGAGTTATAATTTTCAAAAAACACTGATTGGTTCATTGTGTTGAACGCTTTTTTCTATCTAATCCCTGCTAGGCGAAGGATGGGTTCATCCTGGCCAGGTTACCCGTCAAATGGCTCTTTCTATTGTAATTTACTTAAGAAGACAAAAAAGAGAAGCAACATTTAAATGTTTAAGCTGAAAGTGTTCTCCACCACAGTGAGTCGTGAGCAGCTGAGCGCTCTGTCCAAACACCAATCAGCCGACTAATCGCAGAGCTTCTAACTTCCAACCTGGCCAAACTCAATCGGATGTATGAACACAGCATCAAATAATCAATGGCTTTCACTTAGTTTGAATGAGCAACGAACTGTTTAGTCGAACAGTGTGAAGCCTCGTTCACTGAACTAAAGTACAACTGGATTTCTGCGTCGAAAGCAGCAAAATCTTCCAACTTCCAAGTAAACTGCTTCAAACAGTGCAGTTCTGCATTGTCTGAAAAGTCTTCGTGCCTGTTTTTTTTATGTCAAAACACATCTACATAGTGCTACAAAATCACTTAAACTGCCAGACAACAAATGTGGATCTGTAATGGTGACCACTTAAGAAGTGAAGAAATGACATCTTGCTGTTGCTTTCCGACGGTTAAGTGGGGATGTTGGCATCGCTTCCGTTTGATAGTTGACAGCAGAAGGTTTCTGAGCGGGTCAGTCTTCGACTAGTGTTTGCTGAATATGTAAGAGCAGAGTCAACCACTGCAGCAGAGCAAAACGGGAAAGACAGAAAAAAAGAAACATGATCTACAGGGATCCTATATACCTACATAGCACAGTGGATGTGCAGCTATTGTTACTGGCAAATAGCTGCTTCAGCCTCCAAAATCACAAATGTCCTGTGTTTTGCTTCTGAACCATCTGGAAGCTAAGGCAGTTAGATTAGATGGTAGCAGCAGCTTAGTGAATGAGACTAAAAGTGGCCAGATGTATTAAGAGGCAAATACTTATGCACTGAGGTTGTATTTCTCTCACAATCACTTTTTCTAACTTGCTAATTTTGTTGTTTTGCTCCTAATGTCAAAGTCAGGACACACGAAAATAACAAGAAACTTTCTCCCCTTGCCAGGTCGTAAGCTGATGCTAACTTCAGTGTCAACTCCTTGAACCTTAGTCGGCAGATGGGAGGCAAAACGTTCGGCTCACTGTGACTTTTGGAGCTTCAGCATTCATTTGCCAGTAACTGAAGCTGTAATTGTACAGTTAGTCCCACATTACACCTCTCAGAGCTCTCATTATCGTGTGCTGATCCCGGATATGCTCCATACTATGGCAGCCACTTGCTCACTCTCCTAATGCACATTGTAAAGCAAATGCACATTGCCACGTTGAAAGGTCAATGGATGGTGCACGTTTTCCTGAAATATCTCAGAAGTGGTTAAAAAAGGGTTTAACTATCATTTTTCCAACCGTGTTCTTTCAGCTTGATGATGCTAACAGGGGGGGGGGGGCCTTGCGCTCATGTATTGATGGAGAGGAGGAGTCAACACGCTGTAGTACCTGAGTGTCCTTCTTACATTACCACTATGCTCTACTGGAGCTGCACTGTTTATCTTTTCAGAAACCTTTGCTGTAAACACAGAGGCATTTTACCGCGATGCGACTTTCAGCCGTAGTAAATCATGCTGCCTGTGGCAAATGAGCGTATTTCCATACACTCCCAGTTATACTTTCGCATGATCTGGTATAATCGTCTTGTATCACACATTCATGCAGGCAGCATGCTGTATGGAGAGAGCACGCTGTGCGTCCAAGCTGACAGGCCCCCTTTTGACACACTGTGCTCGCTGTTAGGGACTCAGCTCACGCCGGTGTTTGCATGTTTGGACTGAAGGTATTGAACTGCCGTCTCCCATCCCCGTCCGAGTGCACTTGCACCTCGACACATTGCTTTTGATGCTGAAGTGGAACTGTGATTTATGGGTTTTCAAGTAGGAGGAGAGCTTTGATTTATTACAGCCTGCAGCATTTTTCATTCGTGTTTACGTTTTTTGCGTCTGTAGGTCATGTTAACTTTGACCTTTTCACCTTTGTGGTAAAGGTTTGAAGAAATGCAGAGTCGCAGTGCCCGCCGTGCATCTGGGACATACGCAAAGGTCTCTGCAGCCTTCAAGAACAGTTCACTCTCACATAAACTGATTCATATATTGGTGAGCCGAACTGGAAGTAAACATAGCCATCATTTACCTACAGCATTACGAACACTAACAGTATTAGGAATCTCCATTCAGGTCATGCAGCTGTATTCCTCTCCAATTTGTGTACAACAATGGTAAATTGACATAAGGATAGACAGAGGCACGGAGACAACAGGACAGCCCTGAAAGACAACAAACCAGGATAAAATGCTCTATTTCCTGTGCACAGCGCAGCAGAAAACTTGTAATGCACAAAGTGGTCCTTGTTGGAGAATCTCCAAGTCACCACAAACGAGCATAAACCAGCACAAGAGCTCCTTCTAATAATTGTACAGCTTTAATAACACTGGCAACCTGGAGATGGTGTTTCATTTTCCAGAGATCAACTGGAAGAAAAGACTCAGCAATTTTACGAGGGCAGATTTGCCCACATAATAGTCTTCTTTTCAGCAGAGGAAATGGATCTGCTCATGCACAGAGTATAACAAATTAACTCTGACTGTGTGACAGCTCATCTGTCTGAAGAGAAGAAAAGTACACAGTATCATCTGCTGTTAGATCCTGACTCATCCTGTCCTCCTGTCTGGGAAACTAATAGATAAATATTGAAGTTACCTGTTTATGCCATGTGCAGGAGAGCTTACGATGCAGCGAGTATTAAAGGAACTCAAAGGAAAGACTCAAACCAACAACTGCAAGAAAACAAACACCATTTAAACACCTGAAAACAGAAAGTCAGGATCCTTTTGAGCAATAAATAAAGTGCAGGTGTGTGGTTGTATTGTGTATTTTTGCACACATGATTCTTCTCCTGATGAAGCACGTTGCAGCTGGTTTTAATATATCATCAGCGTGTTTCCATTTCAGTCCTTTAAAATAGAGATGTTGTCCCATTGTATGAGTGATTAAATGGACACCAAACATACCCGAATTGAACAGCTTGTTCAGCACTGGAACCAGTGACAACTGTGTAGCTGGAAGCTGGCAAAGACTCATGCACATACACACTTGGCAAAATGATGCAAAATGCTTATTTCTGTTCCGGCACAAGACGATAAGACAATATCATGACTGGAGCTGCTTCCGTGAAATATGTTCACTTTTATATTATTATCACAAATCAAAAAACAAATTTAAGACTGAGAAAACAGCAATTAAGCCACAGTTCAGCACGTTATCAAGTCTCACATCATTTTTTTGGTGTAGAGGGGCAGAAGTTTGGAATTGCTCCAGTCGCAGAGCCATCAGTCAAAGTGATCACAGACAAGAAACTACTTAAAAAAATGAACTTTACTAAACATTTAGCAGCAGAGTGCCTCGAATGCAAACTGGTGATAATCATTCTTCAAGAAATTTTACGTTCACATCCATCTCACTCCATCACTTTCCTCCCCTTAGCGCAGGGGATGTAAATTGTGAACTCATCAGTATAACAAAAAACACCAGATTGCATCTAAAAGCGGCTCCTCCTCGTCTCAATTTACTGTCTTTTGTCACATAATTGATCAAGTGAGCTGATGAAAAATTAGGAAGTGTAAATTATGCAAAGATATAAATGATAATACCTGTGAGATATCAGCGGCACATGCCTCCATAAATTACATGTCATCAGACTCTATTCTGCAGAGTAGTGTCAGTGTGCACGAACTGCAACACACAGTGTTTGTTCAATCACCATGTTTACAGCCATGTAACATCCCAATTAGGGTTGTAATAACCGCAGATTGTCCTGTCATATTCAAAATTAATACAATCACACGAGACGTGGGGTTACTCCGCAGCTACACCGAGAACTGGAATTTCAAATAAGCAACACATAGGAAACTTAACGAAGCAGAAAATGATGTTTGTTGCACAAACTATTGGAAAGATCGCTCTCACCTATGTGGAGTCTGTTTTCCGCATGTAAACCAGTCTTTATTTAAAAGGCATGTCCGATCTGCAGCTTCATCAACTTTACCGGCATTTCTGGAATATCCTCGGCTAACTTCCCCGCGGGTCGACCTGCATCACACGTCTCGTACCTTCTTCCTCTCACTTAGCAGCAGCTTTAATTAAAGAACCATACAGCTGCTCAGCATGTACATATTCACACCTGTCCAGATCAGTTCGCTCGGCAGTGAGCTTTCGAAATGTTGTGCATTATATTGTTAATTTTTGACAGAAAAGTTTGTAGGTGTTATTTTCCCAGCTAATTTCTAGTTTTTTGTATTTTGTGAAAAACTCAAACGAGGCTGTCTGGCAGCAACAACCAAGCCACATTCAAAGTCAACTAAATTCCTTTTCTTCCCCACTTTGATGCTCGCTTAGACCTTTACAAAGTTAGTAACTTCTACATGCCTGAATGTGTTAAGTTGCGGCCACGTGATTGGCTGATGAGCCATTTGTACCGACAAGCATTTGAACAGGTGGACCGAATGAAGAGGTCAGTGAGTGTCCTAGCAACCGAGAACTTTACACCATTTGAACGGGGATCGGCCGTTCCAGCCAAATGTCTTGGCCGCTTACGTCACATGTAACGTCTTACCTCAAAGTGCAAGTTGAACCACTTTAACGTCCACTGCATAATTTACCATCAGAGTGATGTGACAGCAACTGCCTTGCTCGGGTGTAACCCAAAGCTACTCGTGTGAATGAGTTGACGCGGCTGAAAGCAGAGGTCACTCTCAAGCACACGTGCACGCATGCCACAGTCCCGAAAACATGTGATAAACAGAAATAAGTACTTGTTGTAATCACACATTTATTTGATTGCTTTTCTTTGCAATCTTGAAATAATCATGAGCAACTTTCTTATTGTTTTTGTTGTGTTTTCAGTGCAGCATGATACAAATTGTTCTTGTTGAAAAATCTAATTGTCTTTGTTTTGTTTTAGTGTACTGTTTTGTTCTACTGTGGTGTAGGTGTGAATAAATACGCCTGTCCTTCTGAGGAGCTATTTATGACCTTACATGTAATCACTGGTAACATGGGAGTTCTGGTGCTGTAATGAAATGAAGTGATTAGCCCTGGCAAACCAAGTTCCCTGCGCGTGGCTCGGACCCAGATTCGAGACAGCATTCAAATCGCAAACAGAAAGGAATCAGGCTAAACATCTCAGGCTTGCAGCCCTGCCAAAGCTTTATCGCTCTGCTCCTCTGTGTTTATCTGCACAACCCACCTACGCCGGCTCGTAGATATCCAGACAATTCATTAACTGATTACAGTAAGGCATTTGATCACGGAGACAAGGAGGCACAGTAGCTCGTGCTCTGCTCTGCTCTGCTCCACTGGAACAGATACCTCCTTGCACACACCCGCAATTCCAGGCGCGCCAGGCGATCCGAGTTTACCGAGGAAACTGTTTAAAATGGACTCGGCATCAGCAAACAGCACACATCGTGCTTAAACACATAAACTGAGCACCGCGAGGAAAAGCCAAACAGATAAAAGAAAGGAAAGAGAAAAAAAAAAGATGAGTTCCCACAGACTGTGGCTCTGTTTAGAAGACAACTCTCTGATTCACTCCAAAGGTAAACCCATCAATAGCTGTTACACCTCATTAGTTTTTTCGGAACATTCACAGCGAAATGCCATGTTTGGTTAACAACAAATCAACTTTTCAGAGTCTCTTTTTATGTTAATGTTTCACTTTAACTTTCAATGAAAGGCATTCTAAAAACTGATTAAATACTCCAAAAGTGATCTATAAATATATGAAATCGATTTTTCAATTAACAAAATTCAACGGAACATTATTTTTGCATGAATAAGTAATTAAAACATTACTTGGACGATGAGAGCAGTCAGAATGTGAGTTTAACCGACACATTTGCTGCATTGGTGTCCTGAAACTCACCTGTTTCACAAGATTAATGTGGCTCCCAAAGTTACAAGGGAAAGTTTCACGAGTTAAGTTCACAATATATCAAAAGATTTTTGTTATTCCCCAGATTATCAAGACAGTTTCTTTGAAGGATTTGACCACAATCAACCGAGGACTCCTCAATGCCATCCATCTGTTTTCATTACTGTTTAGTCCACATGGGGTTGCAAAGGAGCAAAGAGCCCCTGACCTGCCGGTTCCCCCGGAGCAGTTGAGGGCCGATCCCGGGGCCTCCTCTCGCGCGGTGCACCTCCACTGAGAGGTGGCCACAGAAGCGATATAATGAGCTGCACAAACTACCTCAACTGGCTCCTCTCAATGAGGAAGAGCAGAGGTTGTACTTGGAGCGTTTCCCAGATGATTGTGAAGAATTTGGCCGCGTGTATCCGAGATCTGATTCTTTTGCTCATTACCAAAAGTCCCGGTGGTGAGGACAGAGACCTGTGAAGGGAAACACGCCTCCCCGCTCAACTTACTCTCACTGCAACAGTCTGGTACAGACGACTGCATTCCTGTAGCCCGACGTGTGACCGAACTTTTAGCCATTCTCGCAATCCTTCCCAAATACACAGAAAAGTTCTGCACCCTCCAGAAAGCCACCCCCCCCTTGACCCAGAGAGGTCACGTCATCCGTTTCCCTGAGAGAACCTTCATCGCACTGTCCTACAAATTGAATTGTCATACACTGTTGGACTCCAGTCACCAACACTGTAGGTGCTTCCTCCTGCAGGATGATGTAACTGCTATTATAAGTTGAGTGATTCCTAAGTGAGTGTTCATTGTACGTGTGCGGCCAAGGGAAAGAGAAGCCCTCAGCGTGAGCAGTGATCTCAGTGTGCACTTGACACAGAAATGAAAAGCTGTTATGCAGTTAATGTTCATTGTGTCCCTCTAATGATGTAACTTTTTTCCATCCCACCTGTGTCAGGAGGTGCGTTCTATCCATTTCCCTGTGCAGGAGTGAGCGCTGTTGATTGGTGCTAATGCTAAACACAGACATACAGGCTGAAATGCTGAGCCTGAGGAGTATTTTGGCTGGAAAGACTGAGTCCTAATGGAACAACGTATAAACACCATTATGTGCTTTTGCGGTGCTGCTCGCAGCAAACTGAAAAATTTAATGTGGGCCTCAAGTGCTCTCATGATTATTGTGATGGGTTGGGAGGGTTTGAACATGATAAACCCTGCGCACCTGTTTTATGCAATGCACTTTGACTGATAAAAATATACCTGGTGCAACTCGGAGTGAAGCAGAGGGGAAATTAGGACTTCTTTGGATTTCATGTTCAGAAAAATGACAACAGTCACTTACTGAATAGCTTTTTCATGAAGACAATAATGTGAAGTGTTTTTTTAAAAAAAAAAACATATAAGAATGAAAAGGCCAGCCACACAAGTTAACAAATCTTCTGCGGGTAGATTGAAGCCCAAAACATCACTCGTCACAGTAACTCACAGCATGACAAAAGAAAGTTGAACATAGTTTTTAAAACTGTTTTGATTAAATAGCACCACTAACGAAGATTCGCTCGATAAACCTTGACCTGGAAAGTGTTTAAAGCTAAATGAGGATGATTAATTTTGCCCGGCCTTTTTTAATTTAGCCCTCCATCCTCCCATCTTCTCAGACTGGAGGCTGCAGAGGCTGATTGTCTCCTGCCTGACCCCACGTATAGGAGGTGGGTCAACACGGACGGCTCCTTGGACCATCGCAGTAATTAAAATCAAAGGAGCACCGATTCACACAACTGGGCAAGTCACCACAACCACAACTTACACAATGGACTTTTGCTGTAGCTGAAAAAATGTTCCCTTCCTTTTCTCTTGCACTTATATCACTTTTCATGGTAAAGAATTGTGCTTCAGCATCAGTTTCATATACAGAGAGCTTCAATTTCTTTCAAACTGTTGAAATATTCACATTTATATAGATAAACAAACTCTGACCTCCCAGAGTTCAATCAACAGAACAACATGCGTCTCAGGGACAGACGCAACAAACATGTAGGTATTTGCTCCTTTCAAAATGAAAGCACTTTTTTCATGCATGTGAGTGTACTTGAAAATATACAAAGCGCTGTTCCAGGTTGATGATGGCAATGCGAAATGCTTTTGAAATATCTATTCAGCTCAAGTGAGACTACACAGTGAGCAAACCTGTGCAGCAGAAAGTGAGACTTGTTGGAAAATCTCTTTGTGACCACAGAAATTCAGCCGCAAGTGGCTCACGACACACCAAACACTGCAACCGTTTCTCAAATCAGGTGGAAGAAAAGAACTCACAGTGAGACTCGCTGCTGTACTTGATCACTGAAACCTTCCAGTTCCCTCGTGCTTGTAACCATTAGCACAGATTTAAACCGCCAATGTTTGCTTTTCAACTGTGGCACATTCAAAGACAATTGTCATGATTTGTGCAACACAGAGAAACACACCAAGGTGACAGAGCTGCAATATCTCCGGTGTTCTGAAGAACGCACACTGCAACATGAATCTTTAAGTCAGATCGCAAAAGTGCAAGCAAATATTTACCACAACAACTTTGCTTGTCAGATGAGGCAAAACTGTCCAAGGGCACGTCATGTTTCTCAAATTACCGAACCTGCTCATAACAAAATACGCTGGCTCTCTGCTGGTTTTCCAGGCTGTAGTGACATATTCTATACCTCATAAACCACAGTGACAAAAACAAGACTCGCAGTGCAGCAGTGGAGGGAGCGAGCTGGTATTTGAGTAAAGCTTCGGCCATTTGGGAAGGTAAAATACAACTGCCATCGTAAAATAAAACTACAGTCAGTGTATCTTTACTACTTTGTATTAATGGTGTGAAAAAACACGGAAGTTCAAGTTGAGGATACAATCGGAAAGAGACTACGGTCATACATTACTGTACTCTCAGATAGGGTGTATTATAGTCCATAAAGTGGGAAAGAATAGCACATGATAAGCAGTAATGGGCTGCTGGCATTTATGTCACTGATATCAAGTATGAGAGGGAAGCCATGGCTGCAGGACACAAGGAAGACGCTGAGGAGAGGAGGGAGTTATTATCATCTGCAGAAGGCAATCTACATACATGTGCTCGTCCACATATGTATGTGTGACTTCACATGTGACTAATATTTCCATTTATTCTTGAACAACCCATAATAGGAACTTCAAAAGTAAACCATTATGCAGCGCCATAAGGAGGTAATGCATTCAGCTGCGAGTAAAGTCAACAGAGCCTGGTGGTCCACTAAACCTCCTGTGTGCTCTAATTCAGGACGAGTGGGGCAGAGATCTCAGAGGTCCTAATCCCTCCGCCTTAGTCATCTCATGACCACATTTAAATCTCTAAACCCTCGCTGAGCACAGTCCATGTGTGTGTCACAACCACTCTGCATCTGCTTAGCATCAACATTGTCCTATCCATGTCACAAGGCGGGCCGCCCGGCACAATGGGAACCACTTTAGCCACATGGCCTTTAAATACAAGCAGCTGATGCCAGACAATAGACCGCTGTCTGACTTTTTGCAAATCTTTCACTTCAATAGGTGACTTTTACCCCTGCTAATCGCAGCATGGCAGCGATTGTCACAGGGTTTTTTTTTTTCTCAAAAGGTTTACCACATAAAAGAATGACTAATCCTCACACAGAGCAACAATGAGAAACATCCAAAGGGGAACGTTGAAATGTGTTTGTTCTTTTTGGTGCATTCAGGCAGATCAATGATACTGTCGAAAAATAGAACAATAATATGAGAAGATGGTTCAGCAGTTTGCCAGGGACCGTGTTACAGCAACTTTACAGATGCATGATACAACCAGCTTGAGTAGCACCTCAGAGGAGACAGATATTACAAATGACTGCTCCTGCATCGTTTGTGATCACTTTAAAAGATTCAAAAGGATGAATTTGTGATAAAACTTTGGTTGGATCTTCAGCCAAAAGTCTGTTATGAGACAAACAATTTACTTGAATGAATAACAGAAATGTGGTTATATATTTATCATCTACAAACAAGTCTTCAAACATTCACAAGTTGCTTGCAGAAAGTAGGTGAAATACTTGGCTGTGAAAAAACAACTAAAGCTCAGAAGACCAATGCACATAAATGGTTCATCTGGATTCAGCAAAAAAGGAGTAAACTGTAAAAGTCCTCACAGGACACAGTCCACACTCAGACATGTAAGAAACTCAGCCCAGTGGCTGCGCTGCCCAGATGTGTCAGCCAAGATAAGCAGAATAAAGCGCAATACAAAACGCTTTCACAGTGAGCAAAAAAGAAAAATTGATCGAAGTCTTTTGGTTAAATGGACTCATTTATTCACTAAGAGTCCACCTGATGCAAGTCATGACACAAATTGGCAGTGAGGAAGCGTCCGCTCTCCCGCCCCAAAAAAAACACTCCGAAAAAAAGCTGTATCACAAAAGACACAAAAGCTGTATTCTGGTCTCAGGGCCTCACTTACTATCATGGAATTTATTGGGGTTATGCACAAGGACAACGACGCTAACCACCAAAATGAACACAATTCAGATGGGGCGATGAAGTAGCAGCTGCAGCTACCAACATCTGAACTCCGTCTGTGATGATGCACTTAGTAATATAAGAGGACGGTGACGTTGTACCTCTGGCTAATTCCCTCTCTGTGGCAGTTTCTGAAGCTGGCGTCAATACAACCTAATTTATGACTGGATTGTTCCATCATCCTCTAACTAGCCACAAATAAATAATAAATCACGGTGGAACATTCGTAGCAAGCTGTGTTCACAGGAATGTTTGCCTCAGTTGATTCTCCCAAGATAGTTTTCCTTTCTTTTCTTGTTTGGTGTCCTAGATTTACTTTTTCATTACTTTTAAAATCTTGACCTATACATTGGTGTTTTAAATTATGTAAAACAATTTAGTTAAAATATATTTACATAAAATAGATGAAGGAAAAACACACACGCGTGTGCAGGCCTAACAGCAGGTGTCAATTACCGCGTTGCATACGAGAGGGTGAAGCTCGGCCTGCGCGGCAGAGCACCACGGGGTTTAAAGCACGGCTCAGGGGAATTTGTGCGGCGGTGACAGGAACCACAGAAGTAATGCCAGCCTGCCTCCAGTCAACAGCTCACAGCTGGAACACACCCAGTCTGACTAAAGTCACAATAAACATATTAATAATGCAAATGCCCTAAATTCACATTTCAAGCGTGTTTTTGTGTTGCTCAACTTATTATTCAGCAAAATCAGACAAAACTTGCTTGTTTTAAGAAATGATGCGGGCCGCACTAATATTTGGTCGAAGGCAGAGACACGTTGAGTTTTTCCTCAAGCTCGATTCAGCCAACAGTGGAGAACGTCTCTGCAGCCTTCGGGAGAAGCAGCACTAAACAGATGTAGTTAGTTACAATATGTCATACAGAGTGTGATCTACAGTTAATTAAGGGAGAAAATTAAATCCCACCCTTCACTGGCTTCACTGCTTGGCCTCAATATAATACCTTTATCTCCTGTAAGCTTATTATTGGTGACTTATATTCCCAACACACCTTCCCAACACACGTGCTAATTTCTGTTTTGGACAACAACCGGCGCCTGCGTGTGCAGTTGCGTTGATAAAAAGCTTTGTGAAGCTTTCATTATAGAAATGCAAAGAGATGGCATCTGCTGTCTTTATATCATCACTCGCGAGCCACTTTATTAGGTACATTTGTGCTATTGATATCACCCAGTTTCACACTTTTGGAGTAAACTGGAGTATCTATTCATAGCACATTATCAGCAGACACATATGGAAACTGGATAACTGGGATTCATGCATTCATGCTGATTTAAGTAAGATAATTTTGAAGGATTTTACCACAGGACTTAAGACAAGACAACGTGTTTTTCTTTCACCTTTCCTTTCATCACATCCAGTTTCTCATACTTTGGAAAGCCTTTTTATCATACATGAGAGGGGCGGCATAATGAAATCATCTCCAGAAAAAATGAACGTAATTGTGACTGTGAAGCCAGAGTTCAAACTGGTGTTGTTTGCAGGATCACATGTTATACTGTCACATAAAGTGGTCAAAAGGGTGTATGTACATCAATGTTGAATAACCAGGAGGGTCAGCACCTGAAACATAAGACAAGGCTGTAAAGGACGCAAATGAGGGTGATTGTTGCTGAGCTGAGAGTGACAGTTATAAGAGAGCAGAGATGGAGACGACCTGAGGCTAATGAGGTAGAACGAAACATCCACTCCAAAATTGCGTAAATAAATTAAAACGGATGCTGTCGAATTACGCTTGGCCCTTTGGTAAAGAGATGGGATTGTCTGTCAATCTCCCGTTAGCGCGCTGGCGTCTCCGACTCATTGCCATGCTCACCGCAGCATGTTGCGTTGGTTCAGTGCTAATAGCTTCCATTCGCACATTCAATTCGTTTCATTCCAGGACAGGTGGTGGAGATGAAATTGAGAGTTTACTCCCTCTGATATCCGAGGGCACGCTGCTGATCTGATAGTGGTGGTCTTGCTGTGCTCTACCTCCCCCTTCTTCCCACATGGAAACAGGGCGACTGACAGTAAATCATAACACAGGCTTACAACCAAGAGTATTTCCTCTTAATCTGTGAAATAACATCAGTGGATACGGAAACGCCGGGACACGGCTGAGGAGGACGGGGCACAAAAAATGTCCGACTGCTGCTCCTCTTTCCTGCGCCTCTCGGTGAACACTTGGGCCTAAATCATTTCAGGCATCACTACCCACGAATCTCTTATCGAATAAAATTGAAATGATTGCCTTGAGGTTTCCATTGTGCATATGAATAAAGTCATATTTGCTGAATGATAAGTAAGTTATGATAGCAATGCACTGTGGGGGGAAAACAGTCTTTATCCTATGATGAAATCCCGTTTCAATAAGTCACCCCCCCACCCACACCCCTCGACTTTGTGAGAACTGAGAGCAAAATGTTAAAGTAGAGGTTCGCGTGTCAACATGTCTGAGCCATGTTCGACAAACTTTGTGTCTTTCTGCTTAGCACCTCTGTCTGTGTTAATTAAAAAAAAGAGTGCTCACACTGATATTTATCACCCCGACTTTACAACTCGACTCTGCTTTATATCGTTTCATATCATCTCGCGGCTCATCTTATTGTTTCTGTTGTGTGGCTCTTGGGTTGAGTTTTGTATCACTGTCAAGTTTCTTACAAATCCACATCTATGTCGCACACGCACACATCCAGATACACAAATAACACGCTGGCTTTAACAACTTCACAGGGTTGATATACAGTGTGTGTCAGTGATGCTGGTTGTTATGTTGCATCTGAGCTACCAAACTAAGAAAATGTTTGCACTGATGCAGATTTAAACTCCCTCGAGATAAAACCTTCACCTCATGTGATTGAATGGTGCTATTTGAGAGAAAAACATCCCATTGTATATATGAAGACGCGTGTCTGTTTACTGTTTGTGTGCGTCTTCTGTTGGAACTGGATGTGACATGACTTTATGTATTTTTTGCACATTGTGATGCATCTCTCAGCTGTGTCGAATAAACATGTTACTGTGAAGACAATTGTCTTTCTGTGGATTTTCAACATTTTCTTTAAACTTAAAAAAAAAGACTGTTGGCGCTTTAACTTCATAAGATCAGAAGGAAGGAAAACCCCAAATGAAGGGAATCATTATCTGCATTTCAGAAACAAGGGCTATACCGCTGAATATCGTCAACATCAATGGTTCACTGCTGGTGGCTTGTGCTGCACACATTACCACAAGACCACACAAAGGGCCTAAAATTAGAGCCTTTTTCACCTCCCCAGATTGTTTTCCACAGCCATTTTTCAAAGGCTGCCAAATTAGAGCAGTCTTATTTGTTACAGCCCCGGAATGCGCTACGTGCGAGGTGCTGCTGCAGCAGATTAGATCATTAGTCAGTCATAGGAGTGTTGAAGCTCTTCTTAATTACTGTTTTATCACACACACAAACACATCTGCCTGGTGTGCCCACATGTAATAAAGAGGTGAAGACTGAATGATTGCAAACTGTTCACCACAAGGGAGCCGAGCATGAGAGGCATTCTGCTGCGTAGCTGCAGATTGCACACTATTATATTTTATTAGCCAAAGAGATAAGTGAACATAGGAAGCCATCAGAAAGACTAAAAAGAGGCACCATTTGAAATAAGGTGTTACATCAGAGCTCAGACTGACCATGCAGTGGGGTGAACAGCCTCATTCTGACGGCCACCTGTGAGCGCCGTGCCCTCAGGGCTTTCCTCATCCTTCATCCTTTGGTATGAACAAGACACCCCATTACTTTTAAGGATAATTCACCCACTGTCTAATTTATCCCCTCTGGTTCACTTCAGTTACCCGAGTATTTTATAACCTGTTCAGTTCGCTTTATTAATACTTAAAGAGAAGCTGCCTTGAGCTGCCTGCGCTCCAACATAACAATAAAAAAAGGTATATGCCTTTTACCAATCCTGGAGCTCATACCATAGGTGAAGACCTCATTTTTAACAGTCTCTACTAAAGTAACTTAATATGCAATTCGTTTTATTACCACTGCTTAACAATGGCTCGAGGAAAACTTCAAATAAAGTTCAGGATCCCATTGCCAGTTTCACATCAAATTTATGCACGTCTCACTGGCGACTCGGAAAGAAACAGATAATACAAAATGAAAAAAAACTATTTTTTAGACCGTAGATTTAAATCATATTGAGGTTGGTCTCTGACGTATATAATCCAGTTTAACAATATAGAACATAGAGTGTCATTTCTCGTAATATATGTTTTTTTTTTTTTTGCTGGACTCTGGCTGTTTTTCAGAGTAGTACCCAGGACTCAGGATTTTTCTCTGTGCCTTACAAGTGCATACCATTTTCTCCCTCCTGGTTGGTTTCTCGCAACCTAAAGTGCATAATAGGATGCCCACTGACAACACACGCTGGGGCATTTATGGGAGGAAATGCAAAAAACTTCATGATAGTGCTGCAATCACACCCTCACTGCATTTACTTTGTACCAACACCTGCTACCTCTTCAGATGGAGTGGGTCAGAACTTGCTGCGCTCTTATTTAAAAGGACAGAAAGTCTGTTCACTGAGTAGCACATCAGCACACATGCACGCTCACACACACACAGACAGGTTAATGTACAGTATGAAGGCCATTTGGAGTTGAATGCATGAGAAACAGGGGCTGTGTCCATGTTTGCATTTGCACGGCACTACCTGCTAATTAAGTCAAATTAAGTGTGTAATATAGCAGTTGGCACTACAAATGTAAGAGCTCGTTTGGTGTTCAAAGCCTTTTCATCTTTAAAGAGGTGCTTAAAGGGGTCAGTTTGTAAGGATTGCTCAACAGCAGCTTATAAAGTAACTTGACAGAAACATCTTATCTCAAGGTCGGACTGTTTGCTAGCTTTTTCTGGAGCTTTCATACAATTTGATATTGAGGCAGCATTTTTTAAAAAAAGCACTGGATAGTGCTGTGGCCTCAGAGGACACATTTGGAGTTGTCACAGTATAACTAATAACATCAATGAGTTATTTTCCATTTAGGTGTCGGAGGAAGCCAAGCCAGTAGAAGTGGCTGTCATTATTGTTATTAATAACACTTTTGCTTTTGCCGCTCTGACATGTGTAGACAAATGTGTTCCGAGTAAAATGCACCCCCCAACCCCCCCTTGGAGTCAAAACAGTCCACATAAGATCATACTTAATATAAATTTAGGTTGAACTTGAAAATGTCTCTTAAAAAATGATTCGAAACATTTGGGCCGTAATTAATCTTTCCTATTCTGTAAAGGTTTGCTGAACAGGCGGGGATATTTTGTCAAAGGGAAAATTAGGTCTCAAAAGTAAGTGGACTGTGGAAGTCATTTTCAGTCACTCTGACTTATAGTGCTTTATAGGTTACTGTACGCCTCCTGATAGTTCAGACCTGCTGCTTATGAAGCCAACACATCCTGTGGGCTTATTCATTGACGCTCCTTGTGAGAGTTTCCAAACGTAAAACGAAGAGCCGTCGAAAGCCAGTGAATGACTTGACGGTGGGAGTGAATGAAGTTTCGCGGGAGTACACATCATCTCCTGCAGAGCGACTGCTCGCTCTCGTCGGGGAAGTTGTTGCATGAATATTCATGGTGAAATGCCTCCCATTCATATGCATATGAGGCCAGATACAAAAGTCAGCTAATAGGACACGCAGCTGTCGGAGTGACACGCTCGTCGCAGATTCCCTGAAAAAGAGACGATTTCGGCGATCACGCCCGTCAACGAATAGGTCACTGAAGTCTTTCAAAACTGCCGCAGTCAGCGGCAGCGGTCCGTCAAACCGAGCCACAGTTACGCACACGCGTTAATGGGATATCATCCAGATAATCTAAAGTGAGCGCTCGCTGCGTTCACTCAGTGTTTGGAAACTTACCCCCCTTCCAAAGATTAGCCTCAGATCAGGACCGAGTTTGGGCGAGAGGCAGCGCCCTGCCAGTGGATTACTCATTACTCGGGCAAGCTGACATGATAGGGCGAAAACGCTGGCAGGGACGCAAAAGTCGTTTACGGGCTCGTATTGCGCCGTCAGACGCATCTTTACGCAGTGGGACCACGGGACACACGCGACTCGCGACGCACATGTGGTCGTTAACACACACACACACTCTCACACACACACACATGAATCGCAACGGCGGTGACGCCGAATAAAGAGAAAATATCTCACCATGTTTTAGGTAAGAAGTACACAACGGCAATCCTTTGCGTCCGGGCGCGGATGCCACGAATACCGGCTGGCACTGCGGCTGCAGCCTCCTCACGCGGGCACATCGGCACTCTGCTGCCCCGGTGTCTTTAGCCCGGCACAGCAAGAGACAGCAGTCTCGCAGCGCTCACCGGAGGGCTGGAGCCTGAGTCTAATACGAGATAACCGCATGGAGTATCCCTGTTCAAGCCTCCCCCTCACTCTCCCTCTCGCTCTCTCTCTCTCTCTCCCCCCCCCCCCTCTCTCTCTCTTTCTGCCTTCTTCTGTGGTCATGACGTGTGAAGCAGGTAATCTTATTACACAGGTCATGAAAGGTGAGACCGGCTAAACCTTCTGCTGCCCCTCCTCCCACCATATCTGCTTGATATGCACATGGCCAACTCCAGTCTTTACACACAGAGGGAGACGTCATATTCAACAGGTTGTGGTGCCACATGTGCACATGACGGACAGAAAAAAAGGGACCAAACCTCCCTGTGGAGGGCAAACTAATCCATATACTATTACGCTACATGGACAGAGGCGCAACCGTCTGACTACCGGTCTCACTACTGCTAACCTCTTTCTCCAGGTTAACTAACGCTCTTCACTGCCCACCTTCAATTATTTTAAAGTCAAATCGAATACTGTGGTCTATCTGCCGCAAATACAGAGGAGCTGAGAAATATAACCACTGCAGGCCAGCGGTGATTCTCCTGTCACTTTGCAACAATCACTGGACTTTTCTCGCCTACAGCTGAACCGACAACAAAAAAGCCTGCAGTCGATAGTCTAATCAGCCACTGTCCTGAATAGGTCCAAACTGAAGGTCACAGGGAATATTCGATAAAGCAGTTTTTTCACCCGAGATGACACTGCTGGGGGTCTTCCTCGAAAAGATAAGGTCGATACAGCTTTCAGACGGTCTTCATGAAAACGCAGAATCACTCCTTTAATAAAGCAGATGCAATATGCTGAGATCTGAACAACCTAACAGTGTCTATCGAGATTAAAAAGCGAAGATATTCACAGAGAGAAACTTGATTTAATCACATTGCATGTGAGAAAGAAGCACAGCAACCATATTATCTATGGATATTTAAGGGACACTCGAGAGCATGGACAACCACAGATTAATGGCACAGTTGTTAGTGAACGCTGAACAGCCTGTTGGCTTAAATATGACCTCACACAAATGGGATTAGTTATGGACATCAGTAAGAGGGGTTCTTGTGTCCCAGAGGGGTCCTTCAACGTCGACTTGAAGCTGGTGGAAAGGCTGTTTATTGAGTAAGTGGATCACTAATCTGTCAAGCAGTAAAAATTTGAGGAAAAAGATGCACGTCAACCCAGGCAAACTACATTTTAAACAAGGTCTGAGTGTCAACAAATCTGGACAAAAGTTGCGAAAAGATGAAACCCTTTCGCACAACAACTTCGATCTGAAGTCATAAAAGCTCCTCTTAGCATGCCATACTTTGAACCTTTTCAAATCCAATACATAGTTTCCTGCTGTCTTTGCAGACAAAACTCAATCCAATCCAGCTAAAAAAGAAGCAATCAGAGTGTACAAACCTCTGCTAAGTGGCCACACACTGTTGTTAAATGCCACAGAAATATCATTTTTTATCATTTTGGATCAAAGGATAAGCAGATCGCCACCAAACTCTAATCTGTTGCTTCACCCGTCATCCATCCCGCAAATTCCATCCAAATCCATCGAGAACTGTTTGAGTTGTCTCACAAACAACCAGATAAACACTCTGGTGATCACATAATGAGACTGTTTAAAAAAGCTTGCCTGAATAGTCTACAGTCTCTATAGAGTGGCGAGAAAACAAAGTATAAAACCAGAAGCTTGAAAAAGCCAAGACCACACTACACAGTTTTACAAATAATAATGCTTGAAAACACGAGTGCCGATGAAATGCCGTCTACGCATTGTATATCTCTCACAAAAGACGGTTGGGAAACACTGTTCTAAATAATGCATGGACCATTCAGAGTGGATGTTTATTCCTGACCTTCGGGAACAGTAAGAAAAAAAAAACCTCAATAAACAGGCTCAACTCAGAATTTGTTGCTTTAAACTGCATCTCCATCTAAATAGTACAATTTCCTCACAATGTATTATTCAGGACCACCAGCTCATCAGAGAGTCTATCAAGTCATTTGGTGCTCAACTCCAGCAGAGCCAACAACAACCTTTTTAAAAGAATGCCACTGTATTTTTTATGTCATTATTGGTGAGAGATTTGCAATTTCTAAGACGTGCAGCACCATTAAATTGATACATCAGGCTCTTTTTTAGGATGGAAGATAATTGCAAATTTAGCCCATAATGTTCTTTGCAAATGTCACATGAAAATCGGTGTTGAAAAATCAAAGTGTGACCGGTGTGAGCGCGGCCTGGGGGGGGCCATGATGAGCTAATCCGGGTTAAGTCATCACTACCTCCACTTGGTGTGGGCTTGTTTTTGGTATGAGGAGAGCTTTGAGCAGAAGCTTTCTAATAATCAGCCGCAGCCACAGCGCTAATTCTCCCTCTCATCTCGTCTCTGTTGCTGCAGAGAAAACGAGGGGCCAGGGTTCAGGCAGGAGTGAGGGCTCTCCACAGAGAAGGGTGATTAAGGGATATTCTGCTCTTGGGAAGAAGTCTCATCTCATCTGCCCAATGAAGTCGTCTTACTGGGAAATTACAAGAGCCACATCACACGCAGCCACATCTGTGTGTGCATCGGGCGTGTCTTGTCTTGAAACACATAAACATGCATTTGTGTCGGCGAATAAGTACAAGAGTGCCAGACTTTTTCCTTCTGTTATTAATAATTAATCATCAATAGAAAGGCGAGAAATAAAACATGTTGTCTTAATTCAGAACAATATTCAAACTACGCTTTTTGCATGCATCCAGTGTTGAAGCTTTGAGCTGACTTTGAGGTGTCATGTATCCTTCAGAGCACGCTAACATTTTAACAATGTTTGTGTTATTTTTTTTCAGGCTGTACAACTGAGGAAGCCCGAGGGGTCCCTTTGTGAATTCTGCACGCTGCTTCTTTTTTATTTTTTTTTCATTTTTATGTCAAGTGAGGTTTCTACAATCACTCACAAGGCGAAATCTTCTTTGGGGAAATTCCTATTAGTGATGTGGAATTTACACAGAACCTTGAATCACTTCTTTAAAGTTCATAAACTGATTCTGACCTGAAGACGTAAACTGTCTGCAGGGACAGACAGACAGACAGACAGACAGACAGACAGACAGACAGACAGACAGACAGACAGACCGTTCTAATTATTCTCATTGAATGTCGTATTTGGGAGCCGCCGAAATGACTCACTCCTTCTTTTACAGGGTGGAAGGTGCATTGTTGACCGATTGAAGTTTGCCAACCCATTAAAATGGTTTCAGGGTCAATAAATATTTGAAAATAAACCGTTCTAAAAGAGCGGCCCACTGCTGTCAGACTTGGATAGGCAGTGTTTGCATAATTGGTTGCACACCATCTGCAGCACTACTTGGCACTTTCGACTGAGTCCTCAAATGCAAGATCCAAAAAAACCATCCAGTCAACATGCAGGGCACAAGTGAACTGATGCTGCTTTTTCATTTGGAGTTGATTCAGCTGGAGGTGTGCACCCTTCCTTTAAGCTCATTGAATCAATAGCACAATAAATCATTCAGAGGCCCAGCAAGTGTGGTCAAATGTGGACGAGCAGAAAATAAACATTATTCCTTTGCCCACTTTAGCCTGTAATCTCTGCTTTGCCTATTTAAGGGGGGGAAGGTCTCTGAATATATATTGTGGGTAAAGTCAACAAAGCAGCTAAAGTGATATGACAAGGCTTGTGGAAAGAAAAAAAAATCAAGAGTGAGAAGATACTGACAGCACCAAAAGGCAGCCTTCATCCCGAATATTGTTTGTCATTCAAGACAAATGGAGCAATGCGTCTTACTGAAGTGTCCTTCCTCTGGACTGCATGCATGCACTCAACTGTTCAGCCCTCAAATATTTTGCCTCCGAGTTCCCCTGTAGGCAATCCCATGAGAGTCTGTGTGCACCCGCATTGAAGTGCAAGAAGCACACACGCACACACATAGACACATAGATATAAAGAGCTTCGAAACAGCTGAGGAGCTCAAATGTTACCCGTGCAATCGGCATATCAATTATTCAGTAAACTTCGGAGGTTGCTGTTACCAAAACAGGTCATTAAACTAAGAGGATAATCCCTCATACTTTTCTCTCTACCTGTGCTGCAGTGCATATGATGCGAGGACGGCATCCAGATGTGCTGAGAGGCAAGACCTTTTTACCGTTTGTTTTTTAGACGACGAGACAGGCAATGACAAATTCTCTCTCTTCCTCTCCCTGAGCTGGACGTCATGCTGCAGACCCCGGGAGCACCACCCTGTGTTCACAAACTATGAGACCCCACAGACAGAAAATATAAGCAAACTTTTAAACTGCATCTTTTAGATCTCTGCTTTTTTCACAAGGCCCCCGACCGAGACCAAAGAAAAATCACAGCTCTAACCAGCATCCCCACAGAAAGTACCCACTCCAGCATAACTAATGGCCAGGTTGGTGTTTAAGGTGGTTGGCCATTCATTGTTCAAGTTATGTAGGCATTTGGCAGCCTCCTACATATAGTGCACTTATCGGTGCTCTCCGTGGTGCTGAAAAAAGTCCCGTCTGATGCACAAAATAGAACTTTAGTAGTTAGTTTTCTCACAAACTTTAAAAAAAGAAAAAGCGTTATTTGTGAAGAATCAACATTTTACCTGTCATCCTCTCGAAAGGCGGAATTGCAAAAATGTGGGATCAGAAAAGCCTTCATACACAGGAAAAAAAAAACAAAAATAATTTGCTAAGGGGCACTTGTGTCAGTGTCTCTTTTACCAGCTTATTCTGACTGGGAGCTTTACACTAGCCCCCAACCCACCACTATAAAAATTTAAATTGGCTCTGTGCAAATGGAAAAGCCGAAGGGTTCCTGAGCCATATAAGTGTCAAGGGACATTCATAGTTTGGCACTGACAGCTTGTGTGATATTGAGAGGTCAGAACAACTTAGACAGCAGGACGGAGGGAGCCAGAGGGAGGGAGGGAGGTCACAGAGAGCCAACAAGACAGGCTGTGTGAGTGAGAGTGTGTGTGTGTGTGTGTGTGTGTGTGTGTGTGTGTGTGTGTGTGTGTGTGTGTGTGTGTGTGTGTGTGT
>JAUESE010000018.1:12004379-12018428 GCA_032274725.1 Malacoctenus triangulatus | reverse complement strand
GTGTGTGTGTGTGTGTGTGTGTGTGTGTGTGTGTGTGTGTGTGTGTGTGTGTGTGTGTGTGTGTGTGTGGGTGGGTGGGTGGATGTGTAAGAGAAAGAGCAAGACAGGGGTCAAAGAAAATAAGTGAACAAGAGACAGCACGAGGAATAAAGAGACAATGGAGAGCAGGTAAGCCTTTTACAGTGAATGGACCTATCAAACCCAGAGTTGGACAGACACACGCAGGCAGGCAATTTTTTTCTCCTCTTGTGATGTCGACTGTCAATTTTATTAAACACTCAATTTGGTTGGATGTATTTTGTAACTTAAAAGAAAACAGACAATTAGAAATCGCTATATTAGGTTAGAGAGACAAAACAAACTTTGGTTTTTAATTGAGTTGCTTGGATGTTACTTCACTGATACAAAAGAACATGCGAGACCAAACGCAATGTAACTGACTCAGTGTGGCAAAGAATATCCATGGGCTTAAGTCGACACAGGGGGTGGGTATGAAAATAACTGCAACTGGTTTGTTGAAAAATACCATGCTGTGGTATTCCCTTGTTCCTTATTGCAGTGGGAAATATGCAATCTAAGAATGTGAATTTAAATCAAAGCGCTAATCTAACAATGTCCTATTGAGCCGAGTTGAAAGTGCATAATTATGCAAAATATCTAAGTGCTCCCAGATTCAAGTCGCTGTGCAAGTATTTATAGTAACAACCTGGAGTCGATTTATATTTTATTGCTGTCTGAATTTTCTGCATGAAAAATCACCCTCAGTGTGAAAAAGGCTTTTAGTGAGGTAAACTATTGAGATAGACTTCCAAAAGAACATTAGCTCTCTCATCACAATAAAGCAGTTCATACTTCCTTGCAAATGAAGTTTCAAAACTAAAGTGGCCAATTTTTTTTTGTCTTCTTGGTGGCAGCCACAAGAACTGAACACACACACTGGATGTCCCGCCGCTCTTTGGGATGAATGTCAATTATCCAAAGTGTGTGAAAGCTCAGTTAGCAGGTGTATCTGGAAGTACCCAAGTCAGTTTCTATTCTGTTTGGTTCAAATAATATTCCATACATGGATTCAGGGGCAGGTCGAACGCAAATGCAAACGTCTCCCCCCTTTAAGAGGCAGGTGCACTTATTTCATATCACAAAAAAAGTAGAGCAGATCTGCCAAGCAGTCAAAAAATAAAAATTTTTTGAGAGGAGACAGATCGACTCATGCACGAAGACAAAATAACAGCAGGAGGCCAGAATTGAGGACAGCCACTGTGTAACAGCTCATTTTGAATTGCAGGCTGGAAACACATCTCAAGACATTGTGAATCAGTGTGGAGCATTTCTTCTCCCAGTTCCTGCAAAGTTCTCCCATTGCTGTCTGATGTGGTATTCTCATGGCTCAACACTCCTGGGAAAATTTTAATTTTAAGTCACATCAGATGTTTTCTAAAAGCAGCTGGACTGCGAGTGTTCCACTGTGAAGCCATGCTGTTGTACCGAATGCAGCACTGTCATCTTGCATTGTCTGGCTGAAAGGTGCACAGCCTTCCCTGTGTTAGGTGTCACATGAGAGCAGATGCTGCTGTAAAACCTGGATATACTTTTCACCCTTTTTCAGTGCCTTTCCAGATGTGCAAGTTGCTTTCGCCAAAGGCGCTTATGCAACCTCTGACCATCGCAGATTGTTGAACTGTGTGCTGTTAACAAGCTGGATGGTTCCTTTCCATGGCAGCCAGGAGGAAACTGGAAGAGCACTGAAAAAATCCTTGAGTTAGAGACAAATTCTGAGAGTTTTTGACATGAGTACCAATTTCTGCTGGTGATCGGTAAATTGGCTGCAAAGGAAATATGCAGACACACATGGTTATTTCTATAATGCTTGTAGGTCTTTCATTCAGTAGCCCCACAGCTGTGTGACAGCAAATACTCATGAGGCATGTCTCGCATGGGCATAAAAGCTAAAGGGGTTTAATAATTGGATCACATGGGGACTAAAGCACGAGCACCAGATCTGTTACTCTAAATCCCAGAGGCTATAGAAACCAACACTGAGGGCTGTAATGAAAATATACCCCCTCCCCTCTGTTTTTTTTTTTTACCCCCTTCTTGCCTTTTCTTCTCCTCTTCAAAGTACACCAGGCCACCTTGGGAAGGCAGCTCTTTTGACAGCTACCACAGGTTATTACTTTTACGACCAGAGGCCACCGGACCTCCAGAGAGTCCATTAGCGACTAGATGAGCAATTGACCTTTTCGACTGGCAAGCAGAGACTTTCAACTTTCAAACTGGATGGGATCTAATCGAGCGCTCGGTGTCAATCAAGACTTGACAACAAGTTTTCAAACTTGAAGCAGTTTAGTGTTAAAGTGAGCAGTTTTTGAGGACACTAATTGACGTCCCAAGCTTGTATGCTGAGATTGGACTGTAGCTTTCATCACACAGTTGGATCAATACACCGAAAACAAGACGTTGGCAATGCAACATGTCTTCTCTGAAGGAATCTGGATGAAAAATATCCACACAAAACTTTCTGCCCAAAAAAAAAAAAGAATAAAAATGAAAATTCCTTTCTTTAAAAGTCTTATTTTAGGTCCTGAGCTTTATTGCAACACATGCTACATCATTATTTTCTGTCTGTCTCCCTACAAAATTCAGAATCCTGCTCTCTCTTTATCTCCATCTTCAGGATTGCCATTCCTCGTGTCTGGCACAATAGATAAGATGCAGAAGATAAAGGATGTAGATGCTATCAAGAGAAAAGGCTGTGATGAAGCTCAGACAAGAAGAAAGGGAGAGACGAAAAAAGCCATGTCTCTTCACTGAAAAATCTCCTTGACCTCAGAAAGCTAATTATGCATCTAATTAAGCCTCATTGTGTTTATGTGACAGAATGACTTCTTGTGACAAGCCAACAGAAGACTACAATTCAATCATTTTAGGAGCACATCATTGTATCTCAACCTGACTTAAGCTGTTTTTTTTCCCCCTCTCCGCATAATAACTCTCTTTCTCTGGAGCACACGCTCCATCTACACAATTATTCTGTCACTTCCACCTGCAAACACCCAAAGTGGCAGCTGCAAGTTCATTTCCCGGGCTAACTTTGTTCCCATTTCCTGGGAGGAAACACGTGCACGCAGATGAACATGCATGTGTGTGACGGATAAGTCGTGACATCAGAATTTCTAATGATGGTCACAAAGGAAATCACCCAGACAAGATGTGACAAAAAGCAGAAACCAAGGTGGTAGAGCAGGGCCATTTTCAAGCACTCTGATCTGCAATATGTAGAAAACACAGGAGACAATAGAGGACTGGAGACTGACAGCTGACAGACAAGTTCAGCCCTAATCATAGCTCTGGGTCTTGCAGCAATGACTCCATTTTATCACTTGGCTGATACTGCGTCTTCTGAAACTGCTTTTTGCTGTGGACATGTCAGCTCACTGACAAGTCAGCAGGCTGAGGGGAGACTACATTTTTGTACCAGCAGGATTTTTTTTTTTTCATCCTTTAAAACTTCCACGAAGGCAAATGAGTCAGTCTTTTGTGCCCAGACATGAAACATATTAAGACAACAGAGAATATGACAAAGCGATCCAGAGTCACTGTGAGGTTATTCCATCTTATTTCGCTGGGATGCAGTAAAAATGTCAGTGACTAACCACACGGACCCTTTGGGCCGAAAAAAAAAAAAAAAAACAATCCTGCGTCTTGACAAGAATGAAAAACGAAATGTTTCACAACATACATCGACCAAAATCTGGGACAGAAAACCCACATAACATGAGTCGCCCGATCGCACTGATAAGAAATGCACCGACTGAGTAAACACAGGCTGCCGTTCACGTAACCCTCAGTCATCATGTCATCCGAATCATACCCATCGATAAACACTAGCGAAGGATGAAATATTTTGAGCTATGAGCAGCTTTTTATCCTTGTTTGCCTCTTTAAAAAAGTTCCTAAGCTTTTGTGATTTGTATACAACCGTTATCAAATCTCCATGACGTCATATATTCAGGCACAAAGTCACAGTTACAAATGTTTTTGTGCATAATCAAACAGGTCTTAATTAAAGACGACATGACTGATTAGCTCTCAAAGCACATTGCATGATGTTAGGCAGTACTTCCTAGCTTCGTGCTGGACACCACGTAGTTTCACAGTAAAAGCATTTCAATAATTGTTGCTAGGCTCAGTTGGGAAAATAACAGCTGAGGGAAGCTTTTACTGTGAAAGGCACATTTTCATTTGAGGCCCTGCAATCGTTGGACCTGTTGCGTTTATGGTTCTTGTATTTGCTAATCATAACAATGTTTGTTTTAAGGATAAATATAATTTTTGAACTCGATCACTGTTTCGGCGTGGATACTCCTGAGTGCCATCCCTGTCAGACCCCCTCTCCTCCACCCTCCTTTGTCACGAACCCTCCGACTACAAGTGTCAACAATGCTCTCTCTTGTTTGTTTTCCTCCCTCTCCTGCCGTTTGACATGACGTCAAACTGTCCCGGTGACTCAGTTCACAAACAAGATGTGTAATTTCTGCATTGACAAAAGATGACAAGCTCAACCGATTCCTTTGCCCTCAATTGTGTAAGATTGTTTATTGAATTTGAATTTCACGGAGCAGACGCTTTCACCAAAAAAAAAGAAAAAGCACAAATGAAACTGCTACTCCAAAGCACAAAGTTAATCGTTAGAAAATGATTTATGCACCTGCCTTGTCCTGCTAAAATGTCACACGAGGCCTCTTGCTTGGCTTGGAAATACCTCGAGACAGCAAAAAATAAATATGTTTGGACAAATCCACTCAACATTTCTAAATAAAACACAGCAGCTGTCTCGCATTACGGTAAACAGGCCTGTTAAACTTCTTTACCAAAGGCCGCTGTGTAAATATAGATTAAACAGTGTATTGATTTCAGCAGGCTTGCAGCATTTATCTTTGAAACCTTCACACTGCTCTTAAGAAATCCAACAAGTACTTGAGTTTTCCAGCCATGTGCTGCACAAAGTGATAATCCTCCGTTTCACAGACTCACTTCTCTTTGTCACGATTGTACCACCAAAACTTCAGAATGATTTAAAGCCCCAGTGCGACACACAGCGCTTCACAGCGATCACATTCAAAAATATAAGAGCTGAAATAGTAAGCATGGACAGTTTCTGAATGCAAACTGATTGGGTGACCTTTGCTGTGAAACGACAAACACAAATACATTATTCCAGGTAATTTCCTCATGCTGTGCACACTGCACCCACACACCACATGTGCTTCCTGGACCCGTTACAACCAGACCTCCAGATAATCTACCACTCCATTCAGGGCAAGTACCCAACCGCAACCCCCCCACCCCCCCACCCACACACACTTAATGCATTACCTTCAGCCACCACTGGATTGATTGACAATAACTTCCTGTGGATTTGCTGTAACCTTCACCCCGACCATAACCTGGCCTTGAGACATGTCTTCATATAAACATGTGTCCGTTTCTCTTTTTTTCTGGGAGTTAGTTTTATGTCCTTATCAAGTAGGAAAGTGATTGCGTGGATGACCGTTTACATCGGTTCATGCACGCTTAAAGGGCCAAACTGACAGACCCTCTTTTAACGCTGCCAAAAACATCCGCATGAAACTGCAGAGTGAAACAGCATCTATAAACATGCCAGCTTTGAACATCCCATTAAGGGATCCGACGCTGAAGAAACTGTTTACAGTTTTGCATGAGATATGCATTAAGGGTTTGAGGAGGGAGATTATAATAGTTGTACAGTAATGCTTCAGAGGAGCATTGAATTTGATTGTCTGGATGCTGCACATTTCTCTCTCTCCTCTATTGAGATAACGCCGCCGTAAAGAGGCAGTGGCTGCTTTGAAAGACAACAAGGCTAATGAAGAGAAAAGGATGAAGACAGCGCTTTTGACTCAACTGTGGCCTTTAAACAAAGAGCATCTCCAGCATCTTTTTGAAAACATTGCAGCAGACGTGTATTAGTTGCTGACCTGACAGCATTAATGCAGCCTTAGCTGAGCCCAGTATGTCCAATTGTGGATGCCACTTCCCATCTTAGCAGCATGTGAGCCTCGGGTCTGCACCTGTACTTGATTGAACAGGCTCCGAGTATGACCATCTGAACCCCATGAGCTCTTTCTCCACTCGCCTTTCCGCTTCAACCACCTGCTCAGCCTATATCCCCCTATGCTGCGCTACATGCCCCACTTCCTGCACCACTGCCTCTTTATTTATCCCATCTCTGATTCCCCACCTTGTTCCTCAGTTGACACGCAACTCTGAACCTGCCGGTAAGTGACAATATGAGGGCATACTAGCTCTGTGTGCACGACTGAGTAAGCTACTGGGCTCCTGACTCGCAGAGATTCAACACTCGCTTTTTTGCTATTCACAAAACAAAAGATATACAGAAATTCAGAGAGAAAGCAAAAGATCAGAAGCAAACAGAAAGTTAAAGATAGAGAGAGAAGTTCACAGGATCTGGAATGTGTATTTGCAAAACAGTGGAATACTTTCATTTGGTGTATTTGGCCATCTAATTCAGGTGAGAATTACAATGTCGAGAAAGACTCACACAACACAAATATCCTCTGACTTTATAACCTACTGGCCTGAAAACACATCCGTTCAAGAATATATCAATCTCAGTCAGGGTTTCAATTTTGCAAACATGCAAAAGATTTGTTGACTTTACTTTTGTCGGCCACCAGGAAGGCCGAAGGTGGACCTTTGTAATCCCTAAAATTCATACACCAAATAGGACATAATGTGTGCCTGGGTCACTGGCTATCGAGGGAATGGTCAGCACTGAGCGGCAACCACTTAAATATTAACAGGGTGCGCCCCAGACAAGCGGCTTTGTGATGGCTGGAGATTTGCCTGAGACAGAGAGCATCACCAAATGTCAGGGTGAATCATCTTAGGTGCATGAATAAAAAATGGCAAAGAACTGCTGTAAAACCCTGTGGTCCAGCCTGTCTGACTCAGTATGTCTCTGAGATGTCCCACTCTGGTCCTACGGAGAGAAATCGCAGCTTAATTGACTGGCTGAGAGGAGAAACACTAATGCACACGTGCCCACACACACACACACAGCACAACACAAACACAGGGTTGATGTTTTTAGGTTGCAAAAGAGAACCAAAGATTAAAATCAGAGATGGAAATACCTGATTTGAGTTCCTATGATCACACCACATTTCGCCCTTTGGTCAAATTCACACACCTAAAAAAGAAAAAGCACAGAAAAATGTTGGTTACAGAGAACTCAATGTACATGAAAAAAACTTCATTACACATCATCACATCGTGTGTCCATCAGCAGCACAGTTGTGCTGGCACTCATTAATTGGCAAATGAACCATTAATTATAAATTAATACCGTCATACTCCTACATTATTACTACACTATTAGAATGTTCAGTGACGCGTGTAGTAACTGGCCTAAAAAAACTTGAGGTTGTTTTTGACTAAAGATGAAGAGTGGCCTTGTGTGAGAGAAAGTCGAGTATTGTGGAGGATCCTCAATGAGTTTTCTTTTCTATTTTTTTTCCATCCGACCAAAATCGTTTTTTTTTCTTAACCAAAGCTGAAGCCCTTTTTGATGCAGGCCTACACAGACGCCGTGAGAAAAAACTCCATGCCAGTGTGTAAATGTAGTAATCTCTGTAAAAGAATCTCGTTGCATTTTTAACTTTAGGAGTCAACTGAATTTGAGTTTGTAAATAAATGGTTGCTTGTTGAATGACCTGCATAAGAGCAGTCATGCATTGATGAACACATATGGTGAGAGTTAACTCAGTACAAACATACATATGAAGTCCTTAGAATCTCAACGATGCAAGAAGATATCTTCAGAAATCTATTCACATATATAAAACACCAATGTATCATCAGAACATTTCAATTAATGTCTGAGGCTACCTCCATAAATGAGAAAGCAAAGCTTTCAAACACAAAATGTACGAGTTTACCAAAGAGAATGTTCAGCTTCCTTCACTAAAACCCTTGGCAACAATGAAACCCTCTCACACGTGTCCATTAATAGTTTCTGCCTCTTTCCCCACGGTCGAAGTTTGTTCAGGTCTGCACGAGTTCTCTTGGTTGTTGCAGATTTTAGCTCTATTCAACAAATTTCCATTAGAAATTAGGTCAGGACTCATTGCTGGCCAGGTTTTTAACAGTCCATTTCCATCATGCTTTTGTGCTGCTGGATGTGTTCTTGGGGGTCGTTGTCCTAGTTTTTCTGATACTGCGTTAAGCATTTTGATCTCGTATGTCCTTTTCATCTGCACATTTCATCATTCTTTTGATACATCCGAAGCCTTTGACAACAGGGAATCGGCCTCTCAGCATGACGGAAAATTCCCCATGTTCTACTGTAAGTACAGTGACACATTTATAACCATCTCCTTTTGTGTCCCTTGTAATGGGAGCATACTCAACATTCACTTATGGAGACCTCAATTGCTTAATTGGCTGATGACCAAACAGGCCGACCCAGAACACTCTAAGTCAGCTTGAAGCTCTTTGGATGTCATTATGTCAGGATACTTTTCCCTTCCCTCAATCACCTCCAACATTCAGTCACTTTTCCAAACTGTCAAGTGAAACCAATCTCTAATTATTCCAGTCTTGTGGTGTTTTTTTTATGACTGTATGAAGAACTGATTTGGTTTGACTGTCACTGAACTGCAGCAGTGTCAACAGAGCTAAAACTTTAATGTACAGGTTTCAGTCATGTACAAAGCCTTGAAGTGAAGCTCTTAAATTTAACAGGTTTATTGGTTTCGAAGCCACCTGGTCCATTACGGCACTCTCCTTTCTCAGTATGGACACTATTGAAATGGTACATTTACGGCCTCGATAGCAGGAATCCACGTGACCTTTGTTATCACATAATGCTTCCCAAGTGTCACAAATGAGTAGACAGGAGGTTGCCTCTCTGGTGGGAGCTCTGCAGTATGCCTACAATCCAAGCTCCGGCCTGAGAGACAGTAATACACCGGAGCAGTGTTCGTGGCATTACTTTCACAGACTTTCACTATGCTTTTAACTTTAGCTTGTACACGGCGTGGTGTGTGTCATATACCCTCAGGCAGGTATAGCTTTTAAAAATACCTTAATATACATTTTTGGTCACTATGCCCAGCACTGCACTAAACATAGCAGATAAGCGCTTATTTCGTTCTCACGTAAATGCAAAACAATTTCTCTAGGCATCGAGTCTGCCATTTCCTCCTGTTAAAGCCAAACCTGCGGGTTGTAAACAGCATGTGCAACACAACAAGTGAAGTCATTTGAGACTGATGTGATCCTAAACCAAGAGATGCCAACAGCAGCAGAGCCTGTCCCTGTGCTGGAAAGGGAACAAGTTAATATCAATCTTCACATCTGATTGACGTTAAATTGGCAGAACAATTATGTGCTTTGTTGTTGTTGGGCAAATGAATTTCATTAAAGTTCAATGGAAGTCACGCCAATCAATATCACACGTGTCATCTCAAGGCGTGCAAACATGCGGAAATATTATCCAACGCACTCGTCAATTATCCGTTGAATGGCCGTCTGCGAGCTGCACTGTGGCACCAGCCTCTCTGATCCCTCCATGAATAATTGGCAGAAAAGATTCAGGAAATCTGAAATTGTCCTTCTAATTTAATGGAAGGGCCCACAGAAAGCTTAGAGTTCCAGACAAATCCAGCAACATGGAGGAATCCAAACATTTGTTTATTGTATCAACGTCATCAAGCAAATCAAATAGGTGTTAAATGAATCAATGGAGCCCCAGTGAGAATGAGGACATCCACATGTTACAACCCACGTTTATCGTGGAGGGAAACGCACTGTCGACACTGATAGAAAAAGAAAAATAAAAGTCACAAATACTGAGGCAGAGAATAAAATGATTTAGGACAAGTTATATAAATCTGCCATGGCTTTACTGAGTGGTCAATAGGAGGTGAACCACAGAACCTGGTCCAAAACAGCAGAAGTTAATCCATACATGTCCTTGTCAAAGCACATCAAGGAGGTCATGGATCCAGGCAATTAAACCACGATGGTGGTGAACACATCCTCTGTCAGATTGTAGGCTGAGGTGCATTCAGAGAAATGTGACTGGCTGCTAGCAAGAGCTTCAAAGAAACATGTAAACACACATCTTCACAGACAATGGAATATGTCTCAGTCACAGATTGCTTCCCAGAAAAGAAAACTAATTTTGCTTCATTTCCCATTTCATTCATTAGTAATGAAAGACATTAATCATGGACATGCCAGTGGCTACATGTAGGGACAAAAAACATGGAGACAAAGACAACAGAAGGATGAATGGTTGTTCCTCTTCTGCTTGCTGACATGCTGGGCTGATGAAATGCTTCACATTGGTCATTAAAGTCAATGCACCTCCTGCATGCAGATCGCCTGGTCTCTATAATTACTACCTGATAGTCTCTCACACTTCCTGTCAAGAAATGGACAGTTGTCAAGGTCCAACAATTGGAGTGAGACAGCCAGACACTTGAAACGTGTCACAGCCCCCCATCAACCATGCTGTGCCGATGGAGTTTGGCGACAGCTTGGAGGATCAAGGCTCTGTGCAGCCATTGTCACTGTCACTGCACGCTGACTATACTTTTGATGCCTCCTCCTCCCTCCCCGTCCCCCTGTGGTCCAGAGGACAAGATTCTGCTGTGCTGCACAGTGCCATGCGGTTTTAGCCTGGATTTTCCTACGAGCTTAACAGGGAGTGTAGCCCCTTCATTGTTTAGCACTTCAAAGGCGACAAGAGAAAAGAGAGGGGGGAGAGGGGGGGGAGGGAGAGAGAGAGAGAGAGAGAGAGAGAGAGAGAGAGCAAGACACAGAGAGAGAGAGAGAGAGAGAGCAAGACACAGAGAGAGAGAAAGAGAGACAGAGAGAGCGAGACACAGAGAGAGAGAGAGAGAGAGAGACACAGAGAGCGAGAGAGACAGAGAGAAAGAAGGGGGAGAGAGAGCAAGAGAGAGAAAAAAGAAAGAGAGAAAAATGACAGGCACTGCAAAAGAAAACATGAAATTGGAGTAGTGGATAGAAAGAGTGGAAGAGTGTGAGGGAAAAATATAAGAGCAATAAGAAAAGAGGAGATGGGCTGAGTTGGAATGCAAGAAGTTGTTTACTCGCGACTTTAACTGCCAAGCACTCCATCCAGGATTTCTAGGCGGGAGAAAACATTCAAGCAGGACAGCGAGCATGTTTTTTTGTGGTTACACTGCAGCTTACTACACTGGTTTGAAACGCTTCCAAACTACAAGTCAAGTGTCAAATTAAAACAACTGCTCAGCCCTATATTATTTTTTTTATTTTGACAAACAAGGAGCACATAGAAGTCCCATTTGGTGGTTTGGGTTTTTTTTGGTGGGCCAGGAGAGGCATCAAATATAAGTGTCCATGATTTTTGTTGAGCCCATATGGTGTTTCTCTCTCTCTCTGTCTACTTTCAAAATGGCTTCTGACTGTTGCTGGTAAATTCACGACAGAATCCGACTTTGACATTTAGCAGTCTTGTCCCGAGGCCAACACAGCCTCAATCCTGAACGACAGAACTGGACGCTTCTCAGTGGATCCAAAAAACAATACGACAATGAGAAACCTCTCATGTGGTTCAGTTACCCGTGTGGATACAGCACATGGTTCCATTCAGATAGAGATTTATAATAATTTTTTTTGCTTACTGAGCGGAAGTAGAATTATACAACTGTCTGAAAACAAAAGACACTGAGCCGGGCTGTACATCGTGAGTAAAAAGCACAGGGAAACACCTACGTATTTTTGAAGTATCCATTTGTCACCAGATCACAGAGAAAGAAAAGAAGGTTTGTACTCTCTCCAGAAACAAAGCACAGCATATTGTCTCCGTTTAAAGCAACCCCTTATAGCTTTAACCTGTGAATTAGACATACTGGGTTGTTTTTTTTTTAATCTTTTAGACCGAGCCAAGCTGGTTGTCCCGCTAAAGCGTGTAGCTGTTTTTGTGGTTTTGTGCAAGTTACAGTTCTGCACCGAGGATGAAAGTAAGTCATCCTTAAATGCAGAGAAAAAAAAAACTCACACTGAAAGGAAACATCTGTTTTCAGGTGACATTGAAATATAAAGGTGTATAATCTTCCACCCAGCCTCTCTGCTCCACCACCCTCTTAATTACTGCTCTCATACTCTGGTGGTTCCGCCAATGGGAAAGCTCAGAAATCTATGTAATATCAAAAAACGACCAAATATCTGAAGATAGCCCTACTAAAAAGAAAAACCCCGAACTGTTCAAATCTATTCAAATTTATTCCATTTTTTCAAAAGGAAAGGTTTGGTATTAAATTCTTCAGTCTTTCTTATGAAAATCAATGTCATAATATTTTAAGGACTAAATATTAAATGAACAAAGGGTTGAAACCTTGAGTCTTTCGGCCCCACAGAAAGCTCCTGACATGAAAGTAACGTTCATAAAAAGAAAAAAAAATCCCATCTGAGAAATAGCTATTGTGGCTTATCTTTGCTGTGACTCCTTGTGAGCATGTGAGTGTGTTTGCAGCACTGACCACTTTAAACAGGGATGCCACCCCGAACAGCTTTGTGGTAAATCTCCATGCCGCTGCAGGAATGCTTATGTTTTGCATATTAATACTTGCCTTATTCTTTCTAGGTCTGACCTCATTTGAAGAGCTTGTCTATCTGCGGACTCGGCAGGGAAAAGAAAAAAAGGAAGGCAGAACAATTGAATGGTCCAAAGCGCGAGTGGAGGAGAAATAACTGCAGATGACATTTATAAAATCCGAAGAAAACACTTTGTATGCATTTTGTTTTTGGTCTAAAAAGAGCCTCTATATAGACTGAACATGACTGAATGTTTACGCATTCGTCAACACTCCCGTTGAGCCGTACATTGTAATTACCGCACGTATTGTGCAGCAGTGACTCTTGGGAATGTTGCTTGAGGTTAAGATTTGACATTCAAAGTCACAAGCTCACGGCTGGTGTGCAGTTTCCTGGCAGACCTCCACGATAGCAGTTTTTTGAAATTAGTGGTGAAGTTAAAGTGTAACTTAAATACATGAAACTATCCCACTGCTCCTGCATCCACTTGAAAATTTCACCCTTTTTTGCTCAAGGCCGTTGTGCATATTGCTTAACCAAGGCACTTGGATTGTTGTAATAGGCAGTGCCAACAGAATTTAAAGCTGGCTACTTTTACATTAACTCTTCTTTTCACAAGGGCATTTCCTTTTTATGGAAGTAAAGACCAAGAAACTCCAATTGTGACACGAAGTCCTGCGTAAAACACCTATAACCCGAACATAATCGTGTTTAGTTGGTGGTTTTATTCGTGTGCTTCACTGCTTTTGTAACAGAGGGCCTCGAAATTTAAAGTGCTATTGTTAAATTGAGAAAAAGTTGAAATGGAAACTCAAACATTGAGAGAGAGAGACTCGTGGTAGGTTACACTGCAACACAATAAAAGATTCATCAAGCCAAGTTTTGCTTATAAAACTCTTTTAAACATTGTAAGACCATTGGGCTAAAGAGTATTACGAGTCTGTTCTCAATTACATTAGACTGAGTCAACTTTCTAAACACTACAAAGACCTCAATTAAAAAACTGGGTGATGCTGTACAACAAACTCGGCTCTGGGTTTGAACGCTATTCATATTTGCTCTCCAATGTAACCTCATGCTACAGAAAATCCGGGGAGGGAAAGAAGAGAAAGAAATTCTCTGCAAAGAGGTCCTGAGTTGAACAAACGTGACTGTCAAGCTACAAGAGTGGGCAGCAAGTGATTGTTATGTCCACGCAATTGTACTCGAATACTCTTCATTCTGTGAAGTGGACGAATGCAGCAAGAGGAAGAGGAGGAGGAGGAGGAGGAGGAGGAGGAGGAGGAGGAAGAGGATGGAATGTTTTCTTCCACTACAAGAAACGTGCCAAAAGGGGCAAAAACAGTGACAGAAAAGGAAAAAGTTTATGGAGTTAACAGAGAAATAGAACATACATATAGAAAAAGTATATATATA
>JAUESE010000018.1:11965399-11978073 GCA_032274725.1 Malacoctenus triangulatus | reverse complement strand
CACAGTGTGCGCACATTGTGACGTGCCTGGGTTAAAAATATCCATTGTGTACTTTGCTAAGCTCTTTGACACTGGCATAAATGTTTTACTGAACGGTCTCAAGTGATCATTGGTGATTCCTTGAATTCTGTCGCGGAAAAAAAAAATCTGTGTCTCACCTCCCATGAAGCTCCCTGCTTAGAATGCATGGAGCAGCTTGAATGACATGCTGGAGTTTGGCTCCAGGATCAAATCAAACAAGAATGCAGCCAGTGATGGTGGTTTTCAGTCACTGTGCGTTAGTGACAGGTGGTTGGAGTTTGTAAGTAGCAATAGGTTGAAGGGAATGCATCCAAGTCAGACTAATCCAAGCCCATCACTGAAAGTTGTTACCTATTAAACAGTGCAAGCTCTCGTTCTCACTCACCAGAGGACGAGAGCTTAAACTCAAACTGGTTTTTCTCATCACGGTCATCCTGACAGACTCTGTGACGAGGCTCCACAGTGGACGGCAGACCTGAGGCTGAATCAGTTTTAGTGTATTGACTGCATGAAGCTGTGCTGTGATACATTTTTAATATGAAACAGTCCAAACTAAATCGTGATCAATTAGGAGCCCTGCGAGGTTTTAGCCTCCCGTTTAGCCTGAAACAGTTCATAGATGTTATTGACAGAAAGTAATTGATAGCTAAATGGGTAACAAGTATTGAGTCTAACTTTGTTTTGGCAAAAGACTTAATTTTCTCCAGTAAGGGACTTGTAAACTGTTGAAATGGGACTGGAATTTGCTAAATAAATTGTGATTTCACACATTCGCTTGAACTGATTTGAACATCGTTCATATAACAAGAATCAAAGGTGTGATAGCTAGGAGTAGCATGTATGTATGAGTTTGTATATGGCTAATTACCTGTGTGTAAACACAATGTCTTGTTATTTCTCTAGCACTCCATCATGGCAAATCAACAAGTTTTAATAAGACACTAAATCTTTGTAAGTGTTTTTCTTCCCCAGAGAAGGATTTAATGACTTTACATGCATCTGCATGGCAAGCTCGAGAAGGGTAAACGCAAATATATATTCATAAACATTTAAAAGTCTAATTACCTTTACATTAACATTCCAACTCAATGTGTATCAGCACATCGAGACCATTTGCATTTAACCTTTCGTAACTTGCGCTAATGTGTGCTTTTCCCTTCGGAGATGAAGTATATGTGCTGTTATTTCATTCTCTCTCCCACATGTGATTTCACAGATCACAGTTAAATGCGTTGGCTTCAACGATTTTAAATGAAACTATATTAAAAAATTAAGATCTGGAGTGAAAAAACTGAAGGTTGTTTCTTTGGGTCTTGATGAGATAAATACCTCTGCAGTACTTTGAAGTGCTAAAGGACAAATTAAAATATTGTTGTGTGTTCAGTCATTATCATAATCACGATAAACTGAGTGAGTTGGATTGTTATGTCGATGTTTCAAGGGGGATAAACAAGCACAAGAGCAGGAAATAAACCCGAGCGCTGCTTTCAACATTGATTTTCTGAATCCTACTCCCAAACACAATCCAGGAAACTCTGTGATTTAAAACATCATTATGGGAGGAACCAGAGCAATGTCTGATAATGAATGGTGGGCTCATCTTTCATCCCAGGGCTCCTGTTATTCATCTTGTAACAATTTTGAATTATGCAGCACAGGACATCTGATGTGTCAGATACATGTAATCCATAATTAAAGACTTCAATAATTAATGAAATGCAAATCAGAGTGTCAAACAGGGAGTTCGTATTGTTGGCTAACATGTGTGACAACAGGGAAATGGTGCTTTGAATGTGCAATTTGTTACATCGCTTTTAACTGTTTTTTTAGTGTAACTGATCAAAAAACTTGTGGACTTAAGGCAGCATACGGCAGGTGACATCTTCACTGAGAGTAAAAGCACTGACGTTGGGATCGGAATCAGTGTTTCCTTGGTTACACGCTACTTTAAAAGTTGAAATATGCAGTTTCATATAAAGTCAGGAATCTTTCAAGGAATCTCTGCTTTACATCTCTCCACAATTATAAATGAGTGCAACAAGTGACCATCAATGATGTCTTTTCATAATCAAAGATTGAGTATACTGTTCAAAGTGTAAAACTGTTACATCACAACTGACAGTGAGAACTACAACACTGATATTTTGCTCTCAAAGGTGCAATGTAGAAAAATTTGCAGCATTTCACCAAAATGGTAGAAAATGGATGAAAAGGACGATAATCACACATGACGTATTCTTGGCTGATGACTGGCTATTGTCTCTCAGAGCAGAGTTGCTCTTGGTTTTTGTTTCCAATCTGAGGGTTAAGGGTGACAACTTCGATTTGTTCTGTGTACACTGGCTTTGTTTATGATGCACACTGACAGAAATCCTTCCTGCCTTCAATAAAATAAATAAATAAATAAAAATGGACAAACAAGACCGAGTCAATCTCTTTATAGGGAACCTCTGTGCGCAGCATTTGACTCACTGCGTCTGCAAGGATGTTGACCTCACAGCTCAGTATGCATGAGCCCTTTTCCACATGCTGTTGCTGGAGACGACCAGAATGATGATTAATTGATCAGACTTGAGGTTTACTTGCATGTGGTGACTCATAGGTCTAGACTGTGTTTCAAGGCTAAAACATGAGGAAAAAACTTCACAGTTTTCAGTGACACAGGGGCAATTTTTTTGGCCCCCTTTTGACCGATTGAAGCCCCGGACCAGAGTGATGCGCGAGTGGAGGGATTAGATCCCATCTGGCTCGGGAACCTTTTTGGATCCCACAGGATCAAATAAAGGACAGCGCTTAGAAGAGAGGCAGAACTTGAAAACTGACAGAATTTGAAAAAAAAATCACGGATGTGAAAACATGTATGACTCATGTAATTGGCCAACCTTTTCGAATATATCGTTAAAGGATAAAGAGAGCATGCTTGATTTTGAAGGACTTTAGACTGCAGTGAAGACATATAGTCTCCATTGGCAAAAAAAAGGGAAGTAAAAGCTGTAAAAAATTTTAAAAAAAAAATTGTGATACTCAGTGCAACAATTTGATGTTGATTTCATTGTACAGTATAGAAATAGAACCTACTACCAGTGGAATTGTTGCAATTAGTTGGCCACCAGTGACAAACAGGGTGTTGTATTGTAATATAGTGCGAGCGGAAACTGTGACAATGGGAATACATTTCCACAACTTTGTGTGACATCCTTTCGAGCAGATACGATCATTATATCTAAGATGATACGACGTGTCACTTCAGTAAAGCAGGCTACCCTAAATGCGCCTCACTAAATGCATTGGGGGGGAGGTGGCTTGAAAACTGACACAGTTAACAAGTGACAGCAGTCACTTGCCCCAGTTATGTGTTCAGTGTACATGTTGAGCAATGGTGTCATGTTTGTCTTTTTTAATCCATATTTTAATTCCATATTTTTCCCATAAGGTAAAAAGATCAGTCAGCGGCTCTGGAGAACCGACTGGCAGTAAGAGATGCAGCATTGAATCAAAGGAACACATACGACAGTGTTTCTATTATTGTGCAACTTGGAAAGGAGAAAATGTAATTGGATGATTGTATAGATCGTGCGGTCATTCTGAACTTGTTCACCAGTAATGGGGCATATGTTGACAAAAAAATGAGATACATCACATGTTTCAAATTGTATTTTGCTGCATTTGTCCCAATAGTTATTCAAATTTATAGAGGCAGACATACAGTTTTTGATGTGATGATTTTCAGCAGGACTTTTGTATCTCGTTCAGATTTGTGGAAATAAAGGCGAGTGAACTGAGCTTATTGGAAAGGCTGGGTTCAAGTCAGCCATGTGGATTTGTGCTGATGTCTGTGGCTGTTTTGTCTCTGGGCTTCTGAGATGAAGAGGCCAAACTACAAACACAAAGCAGTGAGGGAGACAAATTTCAAGATCCAGTTCCTGGATTTTGGACACGGCTTTAATCTGTGGAGACGTTCTGTGTTTTTATCAATTTCAATTCTCCGAATGCTTCCCTCCTCCCAAATAAGTGTAAGATTCTGCAAACTGCCACCCGACGCGACAACAAAAGCCAATTCTGAATGAGAATATGTTATTTTCTTGTCAAATTTCTCTAAAGTCAAATCTCTTTTGCTTTCCATCCCCATTACTATTCCGCTCTGGTAATCACTTTTGCATGCTTCTGTTCCCACCGAGTTCTGAAGTCATTAACCTGGTGGCTGGGGTACGGCAGCTCCAGCAGGCCCCAGAAAACACTGTGTACGTGTGTGAGTGTTGTGAGCCCTATTATCTCTGGAGAGATTTGATTTATATCCTGCCTCAGTCTGTTGTTTGGCATCTTCTCGGTCCCTGCTACCCTCTGTCCCCCAGAGCAGCAGCGAGCCAGCCCTTCCCATCAAAACACATTATTTCCATGCCAGTGCTCTCACACAGCCACATATACCCTCTTTTAATTAAAACAAGACACTTCACAAGAGATATTATAACAGAGCAGGCAGATTTCTTTCTTCTTCTTCTCTCTTTTAAATGTAACATGTCAAGTGGACAACAAATTCTTATATCTAATCTGTGAAGAACAAGTAAACGGCCATCAGGAATGATTATAGCACTGCATTATATTCTTTCTGTTGTTGACTTCTTCAGCTTCTTGTTACCTTTTGACATCCTCTCTAACACTCGCATGCGTGCATGCATGCATGCATGCACGCTATTAACTCTAAAGTGAGACCTCACTGCAAGGTGTCTAACTCCTTTGCTTTACCCTAACTTTAATTTCAATAAACCTTTACTGTCTTTCAAACGCGTATTCACCCAAAAATGTGGTTTTGCCTAAAGGGTCTCGAGTTCTACATGCACACGTGCACGCACATGCTTACTGTATTTCGAGCCATCTTCTGTGAAGAGCCTGGGTGGGCTTTTTTCTTCTTGGCCTCACCAACCTGTTCAGAGTGTTGTCCTGCCCTCCTTCCTGACTCGGCTGTGATTGGCTCCATCGCCCTCGGCTCTCATCTGTGGAAAAGCAAGTGTTGAAGATAAATGGATATGAATGTAAATAAAGGGGAAAAAAATTGGGTGTTTTGTCAAAGCCATATCTCACTAGTTGTGCAGACAAACTATCCCTTTTTTGTTTGACAACATGACAATGTCAGCTCAAAAAGCCTGAAGCCAATTAACACACAGCTGGAGCCATAAATAATTGCAGCTTTAAGGGAGAAAAAGCAAAAACAATTTAAACAATTTAACATTGTGCTCTAATGATGTTGGTGCAATGGCCCAGCCTGGAGACAAAAGCATAAATGTCAGCATTTATTCTTTGGAGTTAAAGGCGCATAGCAAGCCAATATCACCCGCAGGTGCTGTCAAAATACCACATATCAAACAGAATTTGTGTAAAAGCGGAGGAAAATAAAAACAATCTTGGGGGCACTGAGACAGACAGACATATGGATAGACCTCATCAGAGCTTTGGTCCAGTGATGAGAAGAAATCACCTCAGTGGCTCCGGGCGGCTTCTCAAATCAATACCTTTTAGAAGATTTAGACAAGCCACATGAAGGCACTCGCAGGCTTTCTACTGCAGTGTTTGGTGTTTCTACTATGAGGCTGTTATCCTCTGTAAACGTACCATGATTTCATAACAAAAAAAAAAGAAAAAACAAATATGACAAGTTCATTTTTTGGTCATAATTTGGTGTGACCACCCAATCAATCACACAGCAGCACTTCCAATCCAAAATAATGAGCGATAAGAGCCGGAAGCAAAGCATCTGTGAGAGGACGGATAAGAATATTTATCTGCACATGGCAAATATAATTTAAGAAAGATCACATTAGCATATTTACGCCTTACAACTAAACTCTTGAAGGGTGTTACTGCCAATGGCATTAAGTGGTAGGAGTTATGAGAATGAATAAGTTTGCCTCTTCCTCCAGGCACTTCACAACACAAGGGCGGCGGTAGTTACGGTGGCGATGCGGTGCAGCCCCCCGCAGGGCCCCCAGCACCATCACTCTTTTCTGATCCCCGGTGAAAGCGTTTACCCATTAATTTTCTCTTCATTTAATTGGCGAACAGAGGCGCCTCCACCTCCCTCTCCTGAACTAGCCTGCAGGTTTATTAGTCCCACCACAGTGGGCCATCTTCTCCAGAAGCTCATTCATTTCACTTTGCTGTCAGTTCAAGTTGTGAACTTGATGCCTTTGCCCTTTACTTCACACTTTCCACCCTAACTGATGACTGAATCAAAAGGTAATTAGAGAAAATAATCACTGTGATGAGGAATTGACGCAGTGGTAGAAATCAGTGTGGTGTAGTTTTGTTTGCAGAGACTGTTGAAATCACGCTGAACACGTCTCTGCTTTTGGAAGAAGTATAATTAAAATTTATTGTAGATGTTTATCTAAAAGGGGATTATTTCTGATGCTAAACAGGAGGTATTTTCCATGACTACATACTTACAAACCAACTTTCTTTTACTAGTTGTAGATACAATTTTTTTTTTTTGTAGATAAGACTTTGGATACTGCCCTCTATTTGTGTGTGTTTTTTATTGTCCTCCAGGGATTAAGACCAAGAAAAATTAATTGGACAAAATCTGCATTTCAATCATTTTTCCATCTGTTTCATGAACTGGGACATTCAGGAAGGGCCACATGGTGGTGTGGTGGTTTGGGCCAAAGCCTGAAAAAGAAAAAGGGTCTGTGATCACGACCCAGGTGGAGCCTCTGTGTGCTGAGCTCGTTCATCTTGTGCGTGGGTTTCCTTGTGTCAATGTGCCAAACACAAGAATGCAAGAGAAACGAAACAGTGATATGAGTTCACATAACTGTCACAAAAACACAAATCCACAAAAGCAGGAGCCTTCAAAATAAAAGTGAGGGGAGTGTTTAAGGTCTGATGTTGATGGTCTTCCACAAAAGGCTTTTCTTTAAAATCACCAATTGCCAAGTTGAGAGCATCCAAAGCTTTGGGTCCATTTAGGCCCCAGAAGGGTCCAGGACCCCATGTCAGAAACCAAAATTGTTATTATTTCCTGAACAAGGTGTATTCATCGACCAAAGCCCCACAAAGTGTGACTACATCATGACATGTTTTTTCAAATGATGACAATGGCCCAGCAGTCCATCACCAATAAATGATGAGAGCCTGCTGATGGCGTGTTGAGCTGACCAGGAGCTGGAGGTGGTCCTCACCCATGCAGCTGACCCTTCCCTCCAACACACTCAGGCTGCTGCCATTTGAGGCACGTGTCTGATCATCTTTGACGGATGCTGCAACATTTTCCCACCCACAAGAAAGCTAATTGTGTTAAATTTGGCTTCAAGTTAGAAGTGTTCACATCAGCATGCTCAGATGTCAACAATAATTACTATCAAATAAAGTTCACACCAGGCGGGCAGGGAAGAAAATTAAATGAAAATCTGACAGGCGAGCAGAGTTGAGAAATTTATGAGAGACACAAGGCCAAAAGTATATTAGCATGGATGAAGCTGATGAGAAAAAACAGAAGTAGAAGAGTTGAACATAGAATGATTCACAGAGATGTATGAATTGAAATGAACATTATTGCTATCAGAGACACGCTTATGTATATCTTTCTTTGTGTGTTTCAAAATGATGAAATGTGAACATGTATCATTTCTTGGCAGTTGGATAATTGTGGAGGATGAAGTATGTACACCACATAATATTTAAAGGTGTTTTAAGACTGCTTGTTAAAATATGCTTTGTCTATTCTGGTGAACGGAATTAATAGTTAAAGGAATTAATTCATCTCCTATCAGATTGTTTTGAAACAGCTGAAAGTAAGGCTTTGGCGTGCTGGAGGTGTCACTTATCAGCAATTCTTGGTATGAAACTTTGATTAACATTCACTTGTAATTCACAAACACACTTCTAAAGGCATCTGAATGATGGTAATTCAAATGATGATCAAGAATCAAATATCATCGTACTGAAACTACGATTTCCGGATTAAATCAAACTTGCATTTCGCACAAACACAGTTTATTTGTTTTTCAGCAAACTCCATAGTTGTAAATGTTGTCAAAATGTTGAAGTACTACAAACTTCCGCCTGTCTCAGCAAGAGGTTGTAAAAATGTTGTTGGGTTTAAAGCAGCTGTTAATTCTTTTTTTTTTGCTAGATTGCAATTCCTTTCACTTGTTAATAATGGTCACAGCTCGTGGGGTGTTGCAGAATAAAAGCTCTCTGGAGAACCTACTTCAGCGGCTCCACCACCAGGCTGATAACAGGCAAATGGGCTGGCTGCTCCAAGTCCCTGCTTTCAGTTTATTACAGGCCTAAAGGCAGCGCGCCTCTGTGTGTTCCTGTTGTCCACACAGCACAAAATGATAAACAACACTGCAGAAGGTCATGTTAGGAAGTGTGGGAGCACAACAGGAATGGAAGGAGGTGGAGAGATTGAGTGTGCCATGGAAAACCCATCAACTGCGCACACACGCACAAACACACACGTTCTCTCTCTCTCTCTCTCTCTCTCTCTCTCTCTCTCTCCATCCCACCACCACTCCCCGTTTTCAGCTCAGTGCACTCTTTAGCAGAATTATTGATGGTGCTTGTGAGGTACAGAGGACTGCGATGAAGATGTCTCAATCCCTGGGCAGCAAAACAAGAGCTATGGCAAAGGGTGGGGCAGGAGAAAGAACAACACATGCAGTATTTATTGCTGTGTTCAATATGAGGGAAGAGAGACGGAAAAATGAAAGTGGAGCAACATAGATCTTATCTCGCCCTGCTGTTCTTGTATTACTGGACGCAGATGGAGCAAAAAAAGCACTGTATGAAATATTAAATGCCAAGATGAATGTAGTTATGCATTAAAAAGTTCAACAAAGTCAAAGTGGAGATGCATCAGCAAAGTAGATACTCGAAAAAAAGAATAATTCATTATGCAGTGTGGGTCTTTAACAGTGATCTATTGATTATCAATTCATTTGACACATTGCATTCAGCTTTGCCTCGTCAAAGTAGAGCTCGATTCAAGGGGTTGCTGTATTAATGCATGTCTTGTTTATTTATTCATAGCATGCTATTGTGGAGGTAAAGGTATAGTTTTTTGTTTCTATGGCGCTGTTTATGTTCTTTAAGTTGATTCAATTTGGTTTGGGTATATCTTGTTTTGTAATTTACAACAATTACTGAAAGAGTAAGATGGGAGCACACTGTCTAAACTGCGTAGTTGCTGCAGTTGACAGTGAAGCAGCAAAGCAAGAAGTACATTTGTTTCTGAGAAGCAATAGACTGTAAATACAGCGACCTGTGCTGTCAGAATATTAACTTTTTTTCTGTCATTCAGCTTTTACACATGCAAATGCATTATTCCGCTTGATAAAAAAGACGATTTAGCCTTTCCTCCCTCTCTCTCTCTCATTTTGTCTTTCTTGCTCTTTCACTCGCAGCCTTGCAAAAGCAGCAGGTTTGCAGCGCATCGACAGAAGTATCATCCCATTTCTTATCGATTGCAGCACAAAGGAAAGTTGTGACAACTCTTCGCTTTACCTCGCTCCCGTGCCAACCTTTTTGACAACAGAAAAATAGAGATTACACGGGTGTGTGCATCAATGTCCGGGAATACTCACGGTGTAACAGCTTTGATGATAGGAGTTACAGTTCTGTCAATAGTTGCAGGAGGTGTGCTAGAGGCAATTGTCACTGAATTTTGTGTCAGTCAGAGAGAAGACAGGAGACTGATCAGACACAGGGCAGCTACAAGCCGAGCAGACCACACACAGCCCATGGTTATTAATGACAAGTGTATAAGCTGTTCCAACACCTGACACTGCACCATCATAAAGCATCTATTCAGCTTTCACTTTTCAGCAAGACACTTCAGAAAGCAGCAGCAGAAGCAGCACCTCACTTTCTCCTGGGATTGCATCGTCTTTTCTGTTCGACTTACAGTTGTCTAACATCTGGCTGTTCTCTTTTTTTTCTTTTTTGCAAACACAAAAATGAACCAACACTTTTCCTTTTGAAGAGCGGTTAACACATTACACTTCAAAGGGTGAAAAGGTTGTCGCATTTTCTCCTTAAAAAAGCCAGGCGGACATGTTTCCTTCAACAGAGGTTCTAAAGGAACAGGATACTACAGGTGTTCAGTTTCCTCAGTTTCATCATGCTTACAGTAGCTCACTTGTCTCCTCTTGACTTTTTTGTGCAAACAGATTTGTTTTCTTACTCTCTTGGATGTGTCACACAACAGTCTGCGCACGTGTGTCTGTGCTTCTGTCATTGACATTTTTTTGTTGGTCTCCGGAGAAAACAAAGGTGAAATGTGTTGCTTCAGTTTATTGCTACAATAACTGGTTTTGATTACACCTCCAGACTGCAAACCCTCAGTTAGCGGTCAGTCTTCTCTGCTTACATCTTTGTTGTCTCAGTCAAATTAACATTCAACACGGCGAGCTCAATTTCAATAAGCAGCGCACAGTGATGACTCTCAGGTTGACAGCTGACGAAACGCAATGCCCCACGATTCATCAATAAACTCATGAACTCAGGCCCCTCCTGCACATTTATTCATCATGTGAGCATGAAGAAAACACAATTCAGGACACCGGTGAGGCTGGTTTGTCTTTTGATAAATGAGACGGTCACAGAGGACATCCAGATCAAAGGGATGAGATCATTTGGAGCATCCTTTTCTTTGTTTTTCGGCGCCTGCTGGAAATTCTGGCCCACAGCTCACTTGTTACCACCTTATCTATGGGAGACTGAGCCCCCGACTAAAACCTGGAAACAGCTTGCCGGTACTTGGACAGACCGCTTCAACCACGATAAATGTCTTTTGCTTCTACTGCACTTCTTCTGATGGTGTGTGAAGAATTGAATAAATCAGAAAACAACTTAAGGATGTCTGTCAAATTCAAAAGAATTTGAGTTCTTCGGGGAAAACATTGTGAGCCAATAAACAGTCATTACTGCAGTGGTGTAAATTAGGTTTGACTAAAAGCAGGCGGCAAAAAACTGAAGGATCATGTGATGCTGCATGATACAAACAATTGAGATCAGGTGAATCTCTCAGGCAGGTTTGACATAAATCATGTGTTAGAGGAAGATAAGACCAGGGTTAACTTACAATGACGTTTGGGTAATTTGTATGCATTTTGTTGCGTTTTTAATATTGTATATCTATGCTGCCCTCTAGAGGAGCATTCAGGACAACACAATAAGTGAGCTATTGTAACTAATGTTATTGGGCTTCATCTCTGTTGATTACTAAAAGGATAGGTATAAATATGAAGGAAAGTTTGAAGAAATATTACAATGTATGTATGATATTATAACTCAAAATTATATTATCATGATTTGTTTTAGCCAGAAATTTTAATAAACAGATTACAAGCCTGACAAACCAACAGAGCAGAAATCATCATCGGTGTCTTTGAAACTACTGAGACATTGTAATAACTTACTATCATTACATTTAAATGAAGGGATTTCCCTCTTAAAGACACGTAATACTAGTGCAGAGAAGCATACTGTCTTGGGTTATTTGCCAAATGGAAGGAAAAAGTGTCTCGACAGTCTTTAGTGCGCCTGTTGACTTTAGTCACGATCTTCCAAAATAGCTCCGACCCGCTTCCTTTCATTCTGTCATCGAGCAGCTCGTGTTTCTTCTGCGCCTGTTTCAGTTTCAGCATCTTGAGCGACTCCACTGATGCATGCAGCCGGGTAACCATAATGATGAGACTTGACATCACAGATATGAAGACTTCCTCTTATGCTCTGAAATGACAGCAGTTTTCCGACGCGCATGCCATGACACATTCAATGATAAGAAGTCAGCCGATTGTGATGAATTCTGTCACAACTAAAGCTAAATGACAGGAGAGAGTCAGTGTTGTATCTAACCTCATGATTATTTTTTTTCTCTTTTTTAAACCAACAGACTTGAGTGGCTTTTATGTTTATTAGTGCTGTGTTCATCACTAAAGCCAGTTTATTTAATACACTTTCAGAGTTCTCTTATTACCGTAAATACATTTTTCAAGCATTTTTGTTTACTACTGAGCATTTACTGCAAAAACAATGCATTTTGGCATCATAAAACATTTGGCAAAAGAACAACCTTTGCTTTGCTGAAATCGTAGCACTGTAATGAGCCTTGGGGCAGCTGCCAAAGTTAAAGTGGAACTCCTAAAAGGTCAGATTCCAGAGAAAAGTTGAATAAGATGTACTGTAGAGTGTGGACTGAATCACACCAAAAAAAGAACCTGCAATCCTTAAAAGGACAAATCTGAAGCATGTTTCAGGTGTGTTTATGCCCACGGGGTAAGTCATCAGTTAGAAAATAATAGAACACGACATAGAAAAAACTCAGACAGGCTTTCTCAAAGTGTGGTATGAGTACAACTACTGGTACTCTGGCTCCTACTCATGATGTGCGAAGAAATCACTTTATGTAATATAAAAAAAGTAAAATAAATTCCAATCAAAACCTGTGATTAAATCAAATATACAAGCCAGATGGATTTTACTGAAACTGCACTAAACTGTCCGGTGACAACGCACTTTACCAAAATCAACATTGCATGTCCAGAAATAGTTGGTACTAATTATACCAGCGATTTGAGGAAACTGGTCGGCCAGTCACCATCGTCAAACAGCAGACTGCACAACTTCCTGCTTCATGTGTGCGCGCGTGT
>JAUESE010000018.1:11936024-11960600 GCA_032274725.1 Malacoctenus triangulatus | reverse complement strand
CACACACACACACACACACACACACACACACACACCAGTCAGAAGAAAAAGATTTTCCTGGGGGAGGTTAAACTACAAGCTGTTTACTCTACTTGAAACTACATGAACAATTTCAGAATTTGAATAATTTCTTTGCTGTCCAGCTATTTTCAGTTCCATCCAACGAGAAATAACGAAACAAGTTGTTGCAATAAAATAAATATTACTTCCGGAAACAAATTCAATTACTGAAAGAAGCCATAGGAAGAAATTCAAACTGTGAGAACGAGCCAACTGATAATTGTCATTCTGTAGCCTTTAGAATCGTGTATGTCCAAAGAATTTTTTCATGTGACTGGTTTTAGTGCAACTGAACTATTTTTAAATTAAGTCCATGAGCAATGTCATTGCTAAATGGATTACTTGTGACTTCTGAGGTGTCTTTTTTTCAAGACTGCATAAAGGGGTTTGTTTACGAGTTCATTAGAACTGCTCGGCTTTACTTGAGGAGGATTATGTGAATTCTGCTGCGCAAAGTGATAAATATATTTAACTGGCTCCTTAGACTTGAGGCACACATTGGGAAAAGGCATTAAACATTTAGTCAAACACTTTCAACATGACAATATATGCTATATATAAAACTATACGGTTGAAACCTGACAACTATGACGTGTTTTTGCTCGTCACAATCAAATCATTGTTACCAGCTGGCTATATTGAGTGATGCTAGTTTGTAGCCTTCATGTTGCCTGCACAGATAAAAGAATTAAACAGAAAAAGATGAATCTCCTACAAACATGTAGAGGATCAAAAACATTTGTGATGTTCATATGAAGCTTTGAGCCTTATGATAAAAGATTTAACAATACTTGAGTGCCAGATGATTATGTCTCTTGGGTATATTATTCGATGCATGATGCAATTCCTGGAAGACAGGAATAAAAAAATAAGACTTGTTCCGGGAACTAAAAATAAGGGGATTAAGAAAACAGAAGGCAGGAGGGAAGGAATTTCAAAGAAGAGTGACATACGATGATTTATCTCTGTTCGTGCAGGGATTTGCTTTTCTTTTATTGATTAGACATCGGATAATCTTGTTGCTTATTCAGAAGCAACATCAATCAAAAAATGCCTGTGGTACAATGTCCTGCAAAATTTTGTTAGGTGAGAAAAAAAACAGTAAAACATTTATTGTTTTTTTCCACACAGTTAACAGAAAGCAAAATTTAAATGCTCCATCTTGCTGCATATGTCTGGGCATGAAGAAATGTGACTTGCAAGCCAGTGAGATACACAATCCTGAAGCAGAATGATGGTGTGTAACCACTGGAACCTCCCAGGGAGAAAGCTGCAGGAGTCCACCGAGAGGCTGATCTGCCTGTCGGAGTTCCAATAAATATGTTTAAAAATATTTATCCCTACAAGCAAAATACCGGGTTCTCCAGGAAAGTGAGGGGATAAAGAAACACCGCTGCTCTGAGAATTCACCCGCAGGGTTGAGAGCACAGAGACTAACGAGTACAATAAGCAAGGACCGTGATAATGGCAACGAAAAAATTTCCTGACATCGAAAATTTGCATGGGAGGCGGCGTTCTCCACAAACTGTCAGTGCACTAAACAGGAACTTAATGGGCAGATGAGCAGAAGCATGACTAAGCTCAATGAAGAACAACAAATGTGGCACACTTTGTGGAATGACGTTGATAAGCATAAAGGTCAGCCTTGTGCAATTTTATGTGAATGGGTTGCGGAGATAACATCTCATTGCATGCGCTCTTACTTTCCAGACTGATGGTAATTAGCTTGTTAAAATGTGTCTGTGAACCAGATTGGCTGAATTGCTGTTTTTAACCCACTGGCTCCATCAAAACAAGCCATCAGCTTTCCTGGAAGCTTTCGATAATGGAAATCTAGCAGGGTGTGGAAGGTGGAAGGCAACTGGATGGTGACTCGTGTTTTTTTTTTTTTTTTTTGGGGGGGGGGGGCACTGTGCTGGTGATTGTGTTTACTGTGGTGCTTCACACAGGAAGTTAGAGGAAAATAGAATTGGAAAATTTGATGTCTTGATGAAAAAAATAAAATAAAAAAACACAGAGTATATTCACTGAGGCCACATCAATATGTTATGCTAACAGATGCAAGTAGAAGTCATACAGATTGTTAATTCCGGAGAGAGTAACTAAGGATTTGTTCTGAAATGACATGCATACATACCATAAATGGCACAAAATAAGCTGAAAATGAAGCCACTAATTGTACAGGCAAGTAACATATCTGTTACTTATTTTACTGAACTGATGTTTAAAGAAGAAAGAGCAAATTACAGAGATAGCTAACATCTCTGGACGGTAGAGCTCATTGTCACAGAAACTAGTTTTCGGAAACCTGCTCCATAATTTTAATGGAGTGACCAGAGACTTTCTTTATGCAAAATATTTTATGGCAGGCAGCTCTGAGTATTGCCTGAAAAGAGAACACTTTTCAGATGACTTGAACTTACCAGATTCACTGACGGTATGTCACATTACATTGTCCATATCAATTGTTCTCGTGACTGTTGTAAAGTTGATCCCAATTTATTCCCCACGAGCAGCAGCCCTATGCAAAGAAAGTAGCTAATATTGGTATAAAGTCTTGGAGAAACATGACCACAGGCTTTCGCCAGGCCCTTAAAATACTTGTAGATTTTACTGGAAAACTCTCACAGTTATTCATCCGTGAAAAGGTGAGAGGCGAAGATATTCTGTATCTCATCAAGCACAAGCAAGGGGGAGAGAAATTAAGTGCTGCAGAGGAAAGACAAGAGTCTGGGACCTGGTCATCAAAAAGAGGAAACAAGAGTAAATGAATAAAAAAGTTGCGTAGCATTTTGGCTTGGGACAAGACAAGTTGAAGAAAATGTCTTGTAGGATGACTCTGTAGTTTAAGAATAAAAATATAAAACAAGGAAAAGTCAGAACACAAAATTTAATATCTACAGAAGTATGTGGGAAAATGTCAAAAGGTAAGACACAGGGCATGACATTTGGCGTAGCTTGTCTGCTAACCGGACATTAGGTTCATGCCATTTGTTGAGCAGACAACTCTTTCTGTCTTTCCCTGAAGGTCAACATCACATCGACAGCCATTCAGCAGCGCCTATCTATCACTGTTATACTCTAAGAAACAATGAGAGCGAATCACAGTGATCCATGGTCCTGCTGATTGTAGTGGGTTTATTTGAGTGAAGGAGGCTCCAACGGACTGAAAATGTTCAAGTGAATATTGACAGTCTTAAATCGTGTCAGGTTGCACCACGATCTCATCAAGTCTCGGAGGTTCAGAACACAATCAGTTCTGATATGCATGCCAGTAATTATCCCTGCCAAAAAATTAACTGGAAAAGAAAAAAAACGAAAAGAATCCCCCCCCCCACCCCTGCTGCTAAAATTTCAAATAGTAATCCCAAATATTTTATGCAGTTTAAGTTACTCTTCAGATGCTGCTGCAATATCTTACGCCCAAAAGAATTTTAACCTATTAACTTGGTTCAAAATAAAATAACATATTGAGTTCACATTCACTTATCAAGTAATGAGGTTTATCATCAAAAGACACTTTTGCATGTGGACTGGCAGGAGATGGCACATAGAGCTTTAAAGCTCATCTACATTCTGTAGCTATTCTGGCGTTATCTGCCATCTTGCTTTATTCATGCAAGTACAGACCATATACAAGTATGTACTTGTGATACATGAAGTCTCTGAAAACTAAAGTATATGATGTACAGTGTTCTTCATAGCTGCAGAAAAAGCCATTTAATGCACTTAACTGTGAGTTCAATATGGTGGTTGAGTCCCGGTATGTATTTTCTGACACATAAAAAAGCCACTTCACCTCTCATTTAGGGGTCCAAACAACCATGTGGAAAAACCTGCAATGATTGAAATGCTGGAGGAAAATGGTTAGTGGCTAACCATTTTTCTGTATGTTTGTAGATAACACAGTGCTGCATACTGTGACTCATAACACAATTGAATGTTTTTTGCCGATAACAAATAAAATGGATTTCACACATAGGAGACAGCTTAATAAGTAAAAACAGTCCCTTTTTTTCCAGCATCCCACTGTTTATTACTATGTAGACATAAACTGTGTTACACTACAAAGAAAGCATGCAATATCTAGATGTTTCTTTCTTCAGAGTAAAACTGACCAAGAAAAAACGTTTCATAATAAATACATTCAGAAGACACAGTTATTTGTCTTTGTTGGGTTACGACACATTGAAAAGACCTGACCAATACTCAACACACAGTGAAGAAATGCACGAGAAAATCTAAATTTCAAGTTGAAATTGAAGATATGCAAGCAATACAAAGCATTAAGGATAGAGCATTAAGGGCAGTAGTTGCTTATATTCACAAGTCAAACAAATGATTACGTCTTTCACAATGAACTTTTCACAGTGACTGTATGAACAGCACAGCAATCACATTCTCATTACACTTAGAACAGAAAGATTGCTGTGAACTGCTGGTTGATAAACTGTTTGCAATTGTCCTTCCCAAATTTGTCATTTTACAATCTAAACCTTTCTTGTGCTTCAACCATCCAAGACTCAGAAAAATAATGAATAACATGCAAAAAAACAAATGTAATTAAAAAAAAACTAGGCTGTGTAGATTTTCATGTGTAAACAATCTATATTGCAGTGATGACTGCCTCTGTTTTTCACCTCAGATGAATACATTCAATCTCCTCTGTTACAGGCATCGAGGAGGTCCTCATATCCATCTCATCCACTGTCTTATTGGGGGCATACGTTGACCTCCAGCGCAACAAGACAATCTTCTTCAGGTACTTCACCGTGTTGTTCTTGACACTGACAAAACAGAAGGTGTTTATCATGCTGTTGCTCATGGCAATGCACTCAATGATGTAGAAGGCGACAAGTGAGTTTTTCTGGCGGGAGATGAGTGTGGGGTGGAAATCCCTCAGGATGGTGAAGCCATAGTAAGGTGCCCAGCACAGGATGTACGCTGTCATGATCCCGATCAGAACCATCACTGTCTTGCGGCGACAGCGCAACCTCTTCCTTATCTGCTCCGTCTGGAACCCGGGGACATTTTTGAACCAGAGCTCACGGGAAATGCGGGCGTAACACATCACCATGACGATCACAGGCCCGACAAACTCCACGGCGAAAATAAACAGGAAGTAGGAGCGGTAGTACACCTGCTGGTCCACCGGCCAAATTTGGGCGCAGAAGACTTTGTGGGTGGTCGGGCTGCTGCCACTGTGAGGGTACTCGGTCTCAGAGGCAAAGTAGGCAGAGGGAACTGATATCAGAATGGGAACAATCCAGACACCTGTAATCAGGCAGTAGGCAGTTTGGTATTTCATCCGAGGCCTCAGAGGATGGACTATGGCCATATACCTGAAGGAGTACAGACATATTGTTGCATTATTGAGGTGAAAGGAAACAAAATGCATTTCAATGAAATAAAAAAAAACAACCTTTGGGAGTTTGAATGTCGTGAGATTTAGTGAAAGGACTCCAATAATTCAGAGGAGATCAGTGCTCAATGCTGAAAAACATTATATGGAAGGAAGTCATTCAAAAGCACCTCAAATATATATACAGTTCTGATGATTTGAGGAATCAATAGGCATACCAAGAGAGAGGCACTTTTAGAAAAACTGTCTATTCATTCACATTCATTTTAGTTGCATAAAGATTGTTTTAAAGGTTTTTTTGGGGGTGTGTGGTGCACGTTATTTAGGTACTTTTCAAAATGTTTTGTTAGAAACTGAATGTGTCATTCAGTTTTCATAAAATTTGCTTACTTGACACTCATGGCAATTTGAAAATTGACATTTGGTATTCTGTTGTATATAGGGTATGTGGGATACAAGAAAAATGTGCTGGAAACATGTAACCTAAATGAAGACGCTCATTTTTAACTATTTTTCAAGGATTGTTAAATTAGCCTCACAGCATTGCTATACAGATAACAAGGTGCTTCTATATTTTGATGATGTCCTGGCAGGAGTGACTCACCCGTGCCACTGTATCTTGAGTAATTGCAAGGAGAGGAAGTAACCATTCTCACTTGAGGTTGTGAGTTTGTCACATTGTCAAGCTAAACCAAGAGCACTAAGTGCAAGAAACAAATTGTTTTGTCAGGGATCGCTGAATATGTCACATCAGATATGAGGATTTTAGCAGTTTTTGTTTTTTTTACCGTCTTATCTGTTAAAGGGTTCTGCCAAGTATATGTCCTGTCGGCGTTGTCTCACTGTGTAAGCCATCAGCAATGAGATTTTGCCCGATTTGTCAAGTGTTTCATTGGTCTCTGCCTTCTATGTCACACTCAAGTCTAGTCAATGTATTACAATATGAGTAAGTCAAGTCAGGTCAAGTCTAGTGTTTAGAAGCAAGTCTTTAGTTCATGTTTTATGGTGGCTAAAAGTGTTTTGTTTACTAATACTCCTCACAGATTTTTTCTTGCCTCGTCCCCGTCTGCCTGTCGCTCCCTGAGTCTTTGATGTGACCACCTGCATCTCATCAGCCCGCTCCCTCTCTGTATGTATAAATTATCTGCAGTCGTGTCCATCGGGTAGCAGGTGAAGGAAGTGTCCACAACCAGCTGCATGTAGTTATCTGTTGCTTCGCGGCAACACAACGCTGGAAGCACTATTGACAAAACAATCATTTCTAATTACGACTTTGACAATCAATATATATCTTCACTGTTGTGTTTTAGATGCGAAAGGATCTGAGTCATACTTCTTTGTGAAGTTGTGGCTAATAAGCGCACTCATGTGTATCAGCAGCATTTTCTCCAGAGGGAGAAATGGATGTCATTGGAGTTACTTTATACCAATAATAATGTTCCTTGTATTTTCTTCGTACTTTTTGAGTGCCACTTACATAATAGTAATTTAAAATGCGCATGACACAACATTGCACATACAGTTTATTAGAATATTCATGTTAATTAAATTGAAATATTAATTACATATCCCTGCGCTGTGGAAGTCAGTGGAGACTGACTCACAATGTGAACAGTGAGCCACTAAAAAAATAGACAGCTCCTGAGTTTGGCCACTGTTTTGGCTGCTTCCAAATTTTTAACTTTAATTAGGAGGAAATCCCAGGACAGTTTGTGGCAGACTATTGTAGCCAGTGCTGCAAGAAAGGCTAAGCAGCGAGTGACAAAATGGAGATACAAGCCTTTAGCACCTTTCGGTGATCATGGGAAATGTGCTGAAAAACATTGATGTGGAGAAACCTGGCTTCAGCACAGTCGTGCCAGACAAAGAAACAAAATCCTGCAAGAAGTGTAAAGGAGGTGGACTAGCTATATACGTCCACACAAAGTGGTATGAGCATGTGGATGATTTTAAATGTCGCAACCTGTTTTCACGCAGTTTTGTAAAGTAAGGGTTCAAAGAGAGAGTTCACCTCGAGCAAGTGAAGGCAGCACACAGCTGTGTAACAGGCTGAGACATGTATGAATTGGTGCTGTTGCTGATTCAGCCAGAATAATAGCCCTGTTATATACTGTAGCTGGTCAAGGTTGTGGACAATAGAGCCATCCTGTAAGAAGCTCAACGATCTAGCAAGACCTTCATCAGATAAAACAGCACCTTTGTAGAAAAAAATCTTAGGGGCAGAACGTTTGGACACTGACTCAAGTTTCAGGTTTGCATCTTAGCCAGCTTAATTGCAGTCCTGCAAGTATTTGTAATACGTTTCCTCTGCCTCTCCATTTAATTTAAAAACCAAACAGATGGCTAAGACAAAGGGGCAGGCAATAATAAGCCAGTCAGTACAATTACAGACCATAAACCTGAGTGGCACTCAGGTTTATGATGTAGTTACATTTACTCAAGCTGAAGTGGCTCAGTACATATTTTTCTTTCCAAGTAAGTCAGATCTTGTATTTTTCAGTACAGAAGCAAACCATAACAGAAAACCCAACTCAGACGCGTCTATGCCGTGCTGCATCACATCAACTTATCGCTAGGACTGCTGTCAAACTGATTAAAAGACCCATTTTTACATCTCTTCGCACATAGCGCAAAGTCATTAATTAACATGCAGAAAAGCAGCAGCAGTGGTGATAAAATAAGGTCTTGGGGTTTTTTTGGTTAGATGTTAATGAAGTGATGGACATGCATGTAAGGGGATAACTTCATTGTTGCTCTAATTACATTCATTTTCTGCACAGGTGTCTCATAATAAACCACAATCATGGCTCCTGTGTAGGAGTGTTGTGGTGTTCAAACTGAAGCCATGTTTATGTCACTTTAAATGTGGATATGAGCCATCAGCACAGGAAGGCTGGATGTAACTGAGGTGATGCTGTACAACCACGGCAGGTGGGGAGCGACTGCTTTGCATGCTTCAGATGCCTCTCTGCTTCAGCACACCTGAATCCAATGAATGAATCATTACAGGCCTTCTACACAGCTTGATCTCGCCACCTTCATTTGACACTTGGCACTTATATCCAACAAAGGATTGCAGTGTAAATGCAGCCATACAATTCTGACACCAAGGACTTCATAAAAACCTTTTGGCACCTCTTCATAATTTCCTTGTCCAATTAGCTTTGTTTAAGGTTTATTCCTGGGGGCATTTTCCCCTAATATGAACATTAACCTTTTGTCTTCCTCGCAGCTGATGGTGTGATTCTTTGTGAGGAAAGAACAGTTGGTACAAAAATCAACCCTGGGTTTAAACCATGTGTCCCATTAATCTCCCACACCGTGACAACGGGCAACAAACACAACACCAGGACCTTGGAACAGAGACAGCCACATAAAATTCATCCAACATTAGCTGGATAATTTAGACCTGTGCTTTTCTTTCACTGACAAGTCGCAATGAATTCTTCAAAGTGGGCCATTTAGACACCTAATAACCTTGTGGTTAGGAAAATTTGTTTGTTGTCTGCACCTGTGCCATATTACACTTAGAAGCCATCTCTGTTAAGCAATCTTTGACAACGGACTTACTTAAATCAGCTGTTTAAATTCTGGTCCAGGAAACCCTTTGAGAGGCAACAAAGATCACAAAAGGGGTCTGAAGCTTCCACCTCTCTAAGGTTGTCAATATTAAAATTGCAAATTTGCAATTTGCAATCAAGATCGCACATGGAAAACTTCTTAGTGCTTTTATTGGAAATGTTCCTGCTTATGTATGCCAGTGAAAGTGGTTGTGGCCGCAATGGTTTGGCTTCACTGCAACACAATTTGCCAATCAGATCTGATAAGAGGGTCCCCCTCAGAGGAAAACTTAGAAATAATTTGATATTAAACAATATTACTTACCAGCACCTCATTTTCAACAGCAATGTATAATTTTGGGGTCGTGGAAGAAAGTTTCTGACCTCATCACCACCATGACAGATTGTGTGGTGAGTTTGTCAGAGTTAGCACTGACGGTCATGATTCACAGCTACATTTCTCATCATGTGCAGGGCCTATGTTCACAGTGTTCAAGCTCTGTCACTGATTTTCACTTTGGACTTGTTCAGTTATGGAGAAAAAATGCTTTACTCATTAGCAACAAAATGCTAGTCACCAGCTGTGAATGTTTGGTACACAGCAGGGCCATTAATGTTTCTAGATATTGGTTGAAACAACTTATTTGGCTTGACTTCAAATGCATTGATCAAAATGATCTATTTTCTCTCCACCATGATGATGTTCATGTTGTGAGTTTGGCGTAACATGCTCTTGTTTTGGTTTGTAAACAAAATCATTTTGAGCTGAATTCATGGGATTGTGGGGCATGTTTGAAGAGCGCTGCCACCAGTGCCAGATGAGGACTAAGTAAATAAAATAGCAGCACAGACAGATGAAAACACAGATGCCTTAACCACAGGGCATTTCTACCTGCAGCAGGTTCAACAGAATATCAACAGAGCTGTTTTCTATATAAGATTACCAATAAAAAGGAAGTCAGGTGGGGATTTTTTAAATTGCTTTTTGAGCACTAATGGGAGTAAAATTAAAAAATATTCCATTATGATTGGTGATCCATCAAAATGAATATGAAGTGTCAAAATATAAATGGCAATGTGGAGCTGAGTTAAATTACAAAAGGCTGCAACATGCTGTTAATATTTCTAGTATGTTTTAGCTTCCTTTTCTATATTCAAATTCAAAAAGAGAAGTTTTGCATTTCTGAAGCATTCCTGTTGAGTTGTTTTGGCCTCAAACATAAGTAATCCCTAAGTGTGAAAAACAGCCATCACTTGAGAGTTTAATAATTCGAGTTTGTTCAGGAATTTAACTAAATCACCAAGTGAAGGACTGGCTGGAGGATCTGCATTTTTTTCAAATGACATCCCCAGTAGAAATAAACATTAAAACGTAAGGTTTGCATAAATAAGTCACAATTACTATGTCATGTCCCTATCTTTTTTAGGAATTAGGAATAAAAATTAATGGAATTGTAATAATGAAGATAGACACTTTATTTACCACTTCGCTGCAGAATAAATAACAACTGATGTAAAATAAACAAAATGACACTGGGCCCTTTGTTTGTTTTATGTGGTTGTTCAGCCAGAAACAGACACAGTGACAGTTATAATATATTAGTAATAGTTTGTTCCACTGAGCATCAATTCCTTATCTAACGTCTTGTAAAACAGTCATTACTTCACGCCACAGGAAAACTTCCCTCAACTCATCATGAGAGTAGTATTGAATTCACCACCCAACACTGTTGACTCTACGCACCCATGGCTACTTTGAATGAAACTATTGTTGCCTGACTACATTGTAAACTGACCACTGGGCCCAGAAAAAACCTATGCACCCAGAGGGGTAACATGTGTACCCTAACCTAACCAGAAAAAGGCCACAGTATGCAATTGAACTGGGGTCTTCTCCCTTTTAAGGCAAGACACTTAACATCACTTGTCCCTTGTACACTCTTACTTTGAATTTTATAGTTATATACATTTGTCTTTTTCTACTCAACACAGTTTTTTTTAATGATCCTATTTATTTTTACTCAATCCACACTTTTTCATCACCATTTCTGTCTTATTTTAATGCTTTATAGTGAAAAGGTGAACCGTAACCACATATATGCAGGATACCTCAAACTAACCAAAAGATGAGAAGATTCAACAGGCTAATTCATTCAAGGAGTAAACGGTGACTGACAAAAATTACTTTCCTGAAAGATTATGAGGTAAGGAGCAGCATTATATGAACTTTGAGACAAACATACTAGCACAAGGACTAACAAGAGGAAATAAGAGACTCACCTGTCAACAGCGATGGCAAGCAACGCATTTGTGGACACGTACAGTGACACTGTACGGAGATAGTTTACAGAGGCACACAGCACCAATCCATGATCCCAAGAAAGCTTTTTCACTACATAGTAGTCCACAAGGAATGGGCAGCACACCACAGCCACAATGAAGTCTGAGATGGCCAGATTGGCAATGAGCAGGTTCGTGAGGTTGCGGAGCTTCTTGTAGCGAGTCAGTGTGGCAATGAATATGAAGTTTCCCAACCCACAAACCAGCATGATGCAGACGAGGACCACGCCGATGACGATGGTAGCCACATAAAACGCCTGGCCCTGGGTGGTGTCTGGGATCTCATCAGGAGGGATGCCATAGTCCATCTCATAGCTACCTATGTAATCCAGGTGGTCTTCTGGGAGACTCTCGTGCATCTCTGTAGAAACAGCTATCATGTGGCTGATGTTTGCCTCCCCCATGTTTAAGCACACCCTTATTTCAGTTTAAATATGGTTGTATCAGACTACAAGTTAAATAATTCAGGTGGAAAATTGGGCTTTCTCTTGGTACATGACACAAGGGGTCCTTTGCTCAAACATGCTATTTGATTGATGACGGAAATTTGAAGTGGGTGATTCTTCTTCGGCAATGAAAACACCTGGAACAGAAAGTTCTGACGTCAGCACAACTCAAAAAAAGAGCCATGACAATCAGTTATCAAAAGCAATTACATGATCACAGTGCTCTGCAAGTCATCATAGTGACATGTGGGACACTTCTGTATTTTTGGATTTTCCGAGGAAGAACTTGACGTGGTGTGGTTAACATTGGTGAGGTTAATATATCTAACAGTTGTCCTGTAATTTATTAGGACCTTGTCACTTTACAACAAGCCATCGTCATAGACTGAGCCTGAGCACAGCCTGGTGACAGTACATTTAATTTGCTGCAAAAAGGAGTCACTTTAACCCCCCCCCCCCCTCAACCCATCCCCCAACACATGAGGTAAGCAACATAATAATGTAAAAAGAGCTATTCAAATATGAGCGCAGATTTTCAGTGACACAATTGCACATCATAATTAACCTTGATGTAACACAGGGCACCTTATGAGGTCAGGAAAACACACTTAGATTCAATACAGAGGCTTATTTTGCAAGCATTGAAGCAAATTATTAAGCTTTAAAATGACCTCAAATTTGATCAAAGCGCATTGATGTACGTGAAATCCGATTGCTTTCATGCAAAGAATCAAAAAGTAAAAGGTTTGAAAAAATTACCGAGACTGTCCTTTAAATTATGCAACTGGGGAGTTCAAAAAGCAAAACTTTTTATCGAGATATTCATCAACCGTGCAGCTTGAGAGGAATTGACATGATTGAAAGGAGACGAAAGATAACAATGGACGGCTTTGTATTATTTACGAACTTATCTCTGCTCATAATGTGCAAATTTTGCCAAACATCAAACATTTCACAGACTTACCAACATTAGCTGCAGGTTACGTGCCTTTTCCAGGTGTGAAGTTAAAGAAAAACGCCGTTCAAATGTGGGTCCTGAAGCCGAACAGAGGTCTTGAGTGAGCGAAACAAATCCACGCAGTAAAGACGCGCGGTCGCTCCATCCGCCTCCCCGATCATTGATCGTCCCCGCAGCCTGACCGCCGCGCTGCGCTGCGCGCTGCTCCTCCTCCCTCCCTCCGGCCGCTGCGCGCTGAGGCAAAAAGTTGCGTCTGTTTCTTCTCCGCCTCGAGTGATAAATCTGACGAGGAGGCGCGCTGAGGAGAAGAAGCCACACGTCTCGCAAGAGGTGTCAGAGAGCCTGGACGGGTGGTAGCGTGTGTGGGTGGCAGGGGAAAGTTCACCACTTCACCAAGACGCCCATAAATGCGCTGAGCGCAAGGTGCTGTTCCTTGGGCTGCCCTTTTAAACCTCCCCCTTCAAACGACACGGACAGAAAATAACAGTTTACAGCTGCAATTATAAGGGCGATTAAACCTTTTTTTTTTTCCATTTGTAGCTTTTGTTTTTTTCACGTATAACCGAGTCTGATGTGTCAGGTCACTGCTGCGCTGAATCTGACTGCAAACATGATTAAAATGTGACCACCGCGACCTCAACTCTGACTGACAGGGGAAAAAATAAAGCTTGGAAACACTTAAAGTCAACTTCTTCAATAAAGTTGTTTTTTTGGGCGTGAAATGACTCAGACAGTTTTAGTGTATCTTAACAATTTGTCCACTGGGGGCAGCAAAGAACAGCAATAAAGGCAGCACAGAGTGCACTTAATAGCTGCCCATTCTGCATTCATACAACTGGGACCTTTATTAGTCATGAGTTGGAAAGGTATTGTATCTACAAGTTCGAAATAGACCTAAGTTCGTCATCATCCCCATGCAGGCGGGGATAGAATGACGCTCAGTAGACAATTCATCTCCTGTGCAGCTGTTACCTTGTTTTTCTCACATTCACACATTTAGCAATCGTTAAACCTGTTGCAACCAAGATTCGCGTCTACACCAACTCTATTTCATTAGAGGGGGAGGGGGAGTGTTGTATTCTGTGCAAGTTAACTGCCAACGCTGAGGCGTCATTGTCGTTCTCGATTCTACAAAGATGATAACTTGTATTTCTATAGCCATCAGGTGATTGAGACAGTTCCTTCATGCAACAAACACCAAAATAAAATACAGGTGGAAGAATTAGGAAACACAACACAAGGAATACAATTAATTAGTCACATGATCCAAAGTATTACACCTTGTAGGCACAGTCACAGCAACTTTCAATACATTTCTATGACTTTAAACATGGTGTGACTGTTGGTCCCTAAATTGTTTGAATGAGTTTTTTTGAATGACGGAACCTTTGCACAGCAGGTTTCCAGAAAGTGGACCGAAAACATCAACCTTTCAACAGTGAGTGGCTGTTCCCCGTCTGCAGAAGCTTTTTGATGCCTGAGGAAAATGCTTAGACCAGTTCCAGCTGCACTGATGGCAACAGTCGTTCAAATAACACCTTGTTACTTGGAAGACATGCAGGAGAGCATCTCTGAATGCACAACATATCAAACTGTGAAGTGGGACGGTTACAGCAACAGAAAAAATGACACCGAATCACTCCCTTCAGTAAACAGGAAACAGACTAAAACATGTTGTTTACACAAGTCAACAAAATTACTATTATCGACTGGCATCATAACAAAATTTTATTTTTAGTTAGCCCAACTATTTCTGTTTTTGGCAGTCAACATGACATACATGTGGTCGCTACAGCCCTTCTTTTGGCTTCATATTTGATTAAGGAATTTTTCTTGAAGTTCAATTATAACTTTTAAAGTTAATTTTTTATAGTCTAAACAGGAAAAAAATGTCCAATCCAAGCCTGGATCCAGCCTTAGCTCTTTAGCCAAGACAGGTGTTTTTGTTAAAAAGTCAAGCTCAAGTAAAAAAAGCCTGACTATTGTCACATCTTGCCTGAAGAGATCAGGTTGTAGAATATGTGCCTGACTTTAAATCACTTCTTGATAGCCCCCTGGAAGCACTTCCCTAAGTCAAGGTCGAGTTTTCATTTAAGAACGTTTTTGCTGAGGGTTTATCTCATGCGCTGACCCTCTCCACAGCTTTCAGACGTCTTGACCTTCTGCCCTTATCTCATCCCTTTGAGCAGACAGCAGTTCCCTGACCTAATTGTGTCCACCTTTGCCTTATTAGCTCTCCCTTACCTTCTTGCATTCAAGTTGCATCCTCAGTTTCTTTGTTCCGTTCCTCTCCTGTATTTAATCAGTTATTCTTGCCAATAGCTTGTTTTCACTCACTAAATTTTGCTGTATGTCATCAAGACTGCTAAACGGGTGGTGCGGGAGCAAAATTTGAATTCTGGGCCACGCAAAAGTTGGTTAGTTTTAGGTCTAAATTCTGACTCAATACATCCAGCAGTTGCTTGACTTTGTGTACCTCCATTACAGGGATGTTGAGCTAGCTGTAAGTTTTTATTTCCTGACATTGATGACTTCTATGCACATATTACACTGACTATATTCTGCTTGGTAAAATTATGGCTCGTGGTGCTTAAACATGTCAAATTATGGTGTTTTACAGTGTGTGTGAGAGTGTGTAAATGCTCCCGTAGCTCATAAAACCGCATACGTTTTACCATAACTCTGGAGACATATTAAAGATGTGCATATTTTAATGAGCATTTGGGCATCATTATATTTCAGTCCTTGTAGGGAATTACAGGACCTGAGGATACAGATCTCCTTTCAAATGATTAGAAAAGAAAAAACTAAAAGCAATATTCATGGTTTATCCTGCCAGTGATTGCATAGTGGATTTGAGGATGGTAATCAGAGTTAAGGATGCTCAAGAATGTACCTGCTTTTACACAGCAACTGTTTCATTATGTGTTGTGAAAAATACTAATCTTGTAGAATTATTTCTTTGTCCTTTGTCTGGTTAAATGGCTGTCTAATAAACTGCAACACGTGACCACAAAAAAGAAGCTTTTATGCTGAAGAATCCTTAAGTCTCATTAGCCAGACTGTGTAAAGAATGGGATCCTTTTTCCCTCTGTGGGCTCAATGTATAGACATAGCTGTGAAAGGCTTTCAGCTCCATCTATCTGTGGCCAACCATCCTGAACAGCGCACACACACACGCCTGCACGCAGTACTGATAATTTCTAAAGATCAATTTCTTATTGTGATGGAAAACCCGGCACTGCTGTTTTTTACATTGCCTCTGACAATCATCTTTCGATTGCGGGGAGATGGCTTTTTTGTGTCCCCCTCACATGGGGTGCAGGGGACTTACTGATGTAGAGAGTGCTGTTTAAATATAATGACAGTTCACAAAAGACTCAAGAGCATGAGCGGACACCTCCACCTGTCAGCTATAATGGACACGAGAGAAAGAAGAAACAGTCTTTTTCCCCCCACAAGGTGCTGAGTACAACCACCTTCCCAGAAAATAAAAGCATCACCTCTGCTGGTTTCTCTCGATTTTTATTTATTTTTATTGCACTTTACATAGTAGCTACTTGCCCCGCCATGCCTGTGTCTGTCACTGTAGCCCAGGAGGCTAGACCAGCAGGATAAACACTGCGCTTTCATTTCCAGCTATGGACAGCTCTCTAATCTCACACAGGCCTCAGATTTACTGCCACTCGTAACCAGGGAATATAGACGGAGAAGCTGGCAGTATTTTTCTGGCGTTCTCTACCCAACCATAGAGAATATGCACAATGCCTTTTTATCTATGGCCTCTGCATTAAGGCGGACAGATGAGGAAGTAGTTTATTGTTACTGGGTTATCGGGGGGGATAAGCGGCAGTGAAATCCATACACATATGTCTGGGATTTCAGTCTGAACAGACACAATCTGTTTTGTTTTGGGTGGCTCTGCTGAAGAACAACAAAACGTGGACTTTGTGAGTCGGTAAATGTCAAACACCAATAAAACTCCATTCTTCATCCTGACTCACCTTTCCTTAGTTCCCCCCGTGTGTCTCAGTCGCTCAATATTTCCGTTTCTATGGGGCAACAAGTTATTCATTGTCTTGTTGCCTTTGCCTGAGAAGAGAAAAGAGAAACGACTGCATTAATTTGCTGGAGTGTGCCTCCCTTACAATCTCAATTGTAAGGGAGCACAATTTTTTCAATCAGGGCTAAAACAGCATTAACATCCTTAGTTGGAGGTTGGAGGTGCAATTTATCGACACTGAACATTCTCTCATGTTCCCAGCAATTATTTGCTTCAGAGTCTCAATTTGAATTAAAATGTTATTGATATTTGGTAAAAACTAAATTGTGAAATTCACACCAAGCTTCATCATGTCACTACAGATCCAAATGCAACACAAAGGAAACCCCAAAATCCAACATGTAACAGTGTGAAGAAGCAGCTCTGTTTTATCAGAAGACACAATCTCAAGCAAATCTACTTTCTTGCTTTAATTAGGAAAAAAATACCCGAGTGCCTCATGCAATGTGTGCCAGAATACATTGTAATTCCATTTCACAATGCCGACCTAATAGGGCATACTGACAAATTGATTGAGTGCCTCATTGTTTGGCTTGTTATCAGTGCAAGTTCTGCTCATGGGGTCTTTCGAGACTTTGACTGTCGACAGGTTGATTTATAAAGGACACAACAAGAGTGTCTGGGGCTGGTGCAGATTCCTGCACACACCTGGTGAGTCACAGTAACTACACAAATACTCCTTAGATAGTCAGCGGCTGCATGGAAGCTCCTTGGTTTGGGTGTTGTGATGAATACTGAAAAGAGTAAAACAACCCACAAACTGTTTTAAAGTTTCGTTTTACATTGTTCCGTGATAAAACTACAAAAGTTTATAAGCAGTATTAGAGATACTCAGTTCTAAGATAAATAGGTAGTGCAACACCTGGGACAGTTGTACGTACTATATAATGAATTTCAGCCTACATCGTAAAAAAGTTACTAGATTCAAGTATTCATTTTCAGAACCTTGCCCAACTGTTTATTATCAATAATCAAAAACAGGAGTTGCAAGCAGAAATTCACAGGGTGAACAACTTCTCTTAGGTCAAACTGGCAGTGATGAATGTGTTGAATAATAAAGTAAACAGACGTTCTTTGGAAGCAATTCTTCCACCTCGCTCACTTGAAAAGCAGCAACTGCAACCACTTTACTGTTTGTATACAGCATTACGAGGAATGCAGCTGCCCAAGAGGCTTATGATCAATATACCGACAATGAAGTTCAAACTCTGTCATTTAAAAACACCATGTAAACATTCTCGGGAAAAACAGGTATTTATTTTAAGATGTGTCACTGAACTTATTCATTATTTTTCCCAATGCATTGGCTCTGCAGCAGGTACATAAATTACAATGTGGAGACTTGTTTTTTTTGTTGGAGGAAACACACATTGTGATTATGAAAAGAATATAGAAATAACAATAAATATATAAGGGAACTACAATTACAATCAAGATATTTATGTGAAACATTGCTCAAACTGAGTTTTTGATTTGTAGCTTATTTTTCATGCTGCCATGTAATAGTCACATGTCTCCCCCTCAGCTGTGGGCTCTTCTGGGGCCAAAACATGCTGAAATGCTGATGTGAAGCCATTTGACGTGTGGTTCATTCAGCTGTGTTTTTTTGTGTGTGTGTTTTGTTTTTTAACCGACAGCTCACTGGATCTGTCTAGAAAGACACTTTGACTGACCTTATACACAGCATGCAAGCTTCTGTGCCTCCTCCTCACTTCTAAAATACTCTGTCTGTCTCTCACCTTTGCTGAATGTCACTGATGTTTGAAGGGCAAAACACTAATTTATTAGGTAATTAAGGAACAAGGAAAAGAGAGAGGTACCAAATATACCTCAATAAAAAAGCTCAAGAATTCCTTAAATGGAAAAAAGAACTTCTGTCTGAAAGACTTTCTTGAGTATTTTGAACCTCATACAAGTTGTCAATAAGGACACTTCTCTAACCTGCCCACATCTGGTTCAGGAGAGAGCAAAAATTAAGTGATAAATATTCAGAATATTTCAGAACCATTTATCTCAGTTACAGATTGTTTCCGTTTCACGTGAAACAACAAATTTGTTATGAAACACTTTGGGGAATATGCATGAACACACATTAGCACCCAGTTGTAAATAGATTGTAGCATTTTGTTTGGTGTGTCAACTCTTGGCCATCTCTGGCAGGAACTGCTCCCACAAACTGCGCTGCAGGAAGCTTCCCCAGTGTCCTGCGGTGGGCCAACAGCCAAGCTGCCACATCATGCAGGGATCTAGAAAGCAGCTGACTACCAACCAAAATAATGGTGTGTGACAACCTAGTGCTTTCGCGCGCCAGCCAATTGTTTGATTTTGTGGTTCTGCTTGGTCATCAACAGTATGGCTTTTCTAATCTCTGGCACAAAGACAACAATAAACTGGAAGGCCCCAGGCTCACAGTGTGCGCAGCAACAACCAGGGGGAGGTTTTGGAGGCTATTTCGCTTCCAGCCTGTGCTGCACAGCGCTTAGTCTAGCATGAGACAGCCAAGGGTGAGCAACCAAGTTTTCACACAATAAAGGTGCTGAAGGGGAGCATTACTCCGGGGATACCACCAACCCAGGGGGAGAGAAGCGTACCATCATGTTCAAGACCAGCTACCTGCGCGAAGTGCGCAAGGAGAAGTACGAGCGATCAGATGTCTTTGACGAGGAAGCTGAGGACTCCGAAACTTCTGCAGGCATCTCAGCCATCCAGGGCTGGGAGAACCTCCAGGAGCTCAACAGCCGCTTCGCCCGCTACATCAACCGAGCCCGAGTCCTGGAGCAGCGCAACGCCGTCTTCCGCAAGCAGCTGGAGACGCTGCAGCGGATGGAGGAGGCCAGCGGGCTCGAAGAGGCCTTCACAGAGCAGATTGAGGTCAACAGGCAGCGCATTCGAGAGCTTTTCTCTGACCGTGCCAAACTGGAGCGAGAACTGAGGGACGCCTGCCGCATGCTGGACGAATTCACCAACAAGTAAGGGTGTGGTGAAGTCTGTGTGACATGGTTGGAAAGTGATTTTGAGGGACTACAGAAGCTCTGAAAATTGTCATAACAATACTGGAGTGAAAGCGCTTTTTATATGAAGAAATTAATGGATCTGAAAACTGAAACTAAATAGAAATCATGTGGCCTGTAATATATAAAATAGTGTCAACAAATTTCACATAACCTCAAGTAAAGCAATAGAAAGTCCTTAAAATCAAACTTAGATTGATAATTCACAAACCTCTGAGCAATATGTGGAAGTTTGCATGTTCTCTCTGTGCATGTGCAGAGTTATTGAACTTCTCCTTGGCTTTATTCAATCAAAACAAATCACAGACTGAAAATATATTTGAAAAAAATCCCTGTGGAGGCTGTTGTTTCCAGCTTCCTGCTCTGATAGTCATGGAAAAAAAATTCCGGTACAAATCTATGACCTGGTGGTTCTTAAGGATTAGACAATAAAATAAAGAACCCCATAATTGTATGAAAGTAAACAGAATATTTTATGCATAGACATCGCCTGGAGACAATGATAGCACAGCATTGTTTTTTCAAGCCAGTTTCCAGACCTTTCTGGAAATGCTACCAGCCACATGGTCATGTGTACTATTGTTCAACAGGGAACAGCTCTCGTGACAATGAGTGTTACAGAAGCCAAAGTTGTTGACAATAAACAAATTACCAATAACAGCCACAGTATAGATTTTGATGGAAGAAAGCCACCAGCAATGAAACTAACAACACCAGTAAAACTCCACTCAAAGGAGAACAATGTTTTGTTTGGTAATTAACACAAACGACTGCTTTAACTGCAGCTATGTGGGAAAGAGTGTGTAATCAGCCCTTTGCAGGCAGCCTTTCTCTGCATTATTGATGAACTGAATAGTGTATCGATGCAGCCCCGCTGAATCAGTTGTGAACTGTGCATATTTCACAGTGTGTGGTTTTGATTAGTGGCAGCACAGATATGAAAGTGCTGCCCTTCAAGACAGACATGAAGTTGTTAATCTGTGAGAAGAATAATGCAATTTGTTTCATTGTGCTCAAACACCTAATCAAATGTTTTACGTTCCAGATATAGAAATGAATGTGATTATCAGGAACAGCTGCGCGGGACTCTTGAACACTTAAACAAGGTACTGTGGGCACGTTGCTTGCAAAATAAAGGAAGGTTTCATGATTGTCTCATGTGAGCGCGACCAATCAGGACGTGTCAAGCAAGAGATGGCATGAAGTTTTACGAAACCAGAAACATTTTCCAAAAGTCAAAACACTTCTTATTTACTTGTCATGACTTTTAAAAATGGTATTACAAATTGAACATGCAATTTGTATTTTTTTCATTTCAAGATTACAGAATAGAAAAGCTTGAAACCCAATCATAATAAAATGAAAACTTTATTTGCTATTTTGACCCAATAAATGGCACTGAGATGCTTTCCAACAACATTGTATGAATGCAATGTCCCTAAGCTCTGTTTAAGAAAAAAAAAATCTCGTGTGTGCTTTACAAAACAAAATCTACTGTGTAATTCTGAGTTACTTCTTTCCCCTGTCCTCTTTCTCCTCTCACCTGAAGGAGGCCGACAGTGCTCTGCTGAGGAACCTCGAGTACCAGATCCAGTCTCAGTTCCTCCAAGATGACATCAGCTCCACTAGAGACAGACACAAGAAGGTCAGTGACACTAACTGAAGGTCATTACAGTTCAAACACTCCAAATACAAATTAACTTGTTTGTCCTGAGGAACAGCTTTGACCACAACCATCAACTGCCATAAATATTTGAGCAGTAAATGATTGAAAATGAATATTTGCAGTAAAAAAAAAATAGATGCCCCTGACACTAACACACCCAACCATCTCCAGACCCAATCATGCCTGTTCGCACATTTGTATAAAAGTCGATCACGAATTCAGTCTTTACACCCTGCATACAGTATTAATTCAATATTGAGACAACAGTAGGAGAACTTCGAGGGTTTTTTTGCTTACTTACTCAAGTTTTAGATTACTTACAGTATGCGGAGGGGGTGCCTGGCCGTTCTGGCTGTGTGTGGTCCTTCTACATGCTGCTGAGCCTCCTGTCTGAAATTAATAAATTGCTAAATTGCCAGAATGTTTGTTTCTCTAAACGTCAATCATCCAATCCAATAAACACCCAACAAAACATCATTTTATCCATAATCAAATACGATTTTAGACTTTGAATTTCTGTAATGCTCATTGGTCTTCCTATTGATTTGAATGTATAACCATGAAAGTCTGCACTTTGGCCTACTTTGCCAGTTTTGTATCATCCTGAGGAAAATCAATAATGCAGGACTGAAATTGAAATCCATTATCACACCTTCTGCTTGATAGTTTTTCAAAACATATGGGCGCGTTCATAAATGCAGTCAGTGATGCAATTTGTCAGTGAGTGGGCTGCACTCTGGAAAGTAAGTCAGGTTGCTTCTAAATGATGTAATTATGCAGTATTGTGCTATAAAACAGCTTGTCTATAGTACACTTAAACACTTTTAATGGTTACCATGGATGCATAGATACCTGTGAATGATCGTGTTGTGTTGTTTATCAGCCTTTTTAAATCAATAGAAATGTCAAAAAAAGGGTATGCACAGGCACTTACACACAAGCGAGTGGAATAGAACGGAAAAAAAGACCCGTGTGCCCCCTGTGCAGTAGAAACGACTAGAAGGTCAAACACAATGGCTACATAAACAAAACAAGACAAGATGGGCACATGTGCTTGCATCAAGAACACTGATGCAAGCATGAATAATGCTGAGCAAATTATTTCCTCTCAACCAGCGCTACTTTGATGAGGAACGAGTCCATGACTCTGCAATATTGCGATAGCATATCAAAGGTCTTTGCTGCAAGTGTTTTATGCAGAAGAGAAAGGAATCCTCTCACGTGTATATTGGGCCGGCAGTGGCTTTGAAGCGTCCTTCTGAAGACAGCAAGTATGACTGGTCTTTGTTACAGTTTGATGTCCTACAATTAGGTTTCAAGGGAAGTCTCTTTGCTGAGAGACAATTTGTCCGTTTCTAAATTTGTTTTAATGAACTGAAAGCCTTTTTCTTGTTGAAAGGTTTATGATCACACGTAAGTCTGTAAAATGCTCCAGTGAAGAGCTGCTTCTTTTCCTCCTTTTCCCTGAGTTGTATTTTTTGCTTTTTCTTGCAACAGAACCTCGCAGAGATCCAAACCTATGTAAACATTTTGCAGCAGATCAACCAGACGCTCCCTCTTGTTCCCAATGTGTCAGTGGGCATCTCCGAGGTGAGGTCACTAATGTTGTCACTGGTTGTGTGTTTGTGTGTGCGCTGCAATCCCTGAGGGAAAGGGTGGCGTCTGCGTGTGCATGTGTGTCAGCCCTGGCTACGTGTCTAGGGTTGATGAGATCACTGGCTTTTCTGCCCAACTGGTAGCTGCCCTTTGTGTTTTAGTGTCCGTGTGTGAGTGCATGTGTGGAGGCGAACAGTCATTAAAATACATTGACGGAGCGGCAGTGCGAGTGTGTCAGGGCACATAATGAGACAAACAGCATGAAAGACTGTTGTGCATGCTAATTTTTTGTATAACCTCGACACAGTGCTGGGCGTTCGTATAGCAGACAGGGGATTTATCAATCAAAACATTTCTTGGAGGTAAAGCGTCTCTAAATGCAGATATTATTTAATTGGGTGAGTTTACTCTCAGCGGGCAGTGACAAGGTGCTACAGCTCTTGGCTGCTATGCTGAGCTGTAATCTTGTGAAAAAAATGCAGGAAAGATAAGAGTAAAATGATTTGGTTCTTCTATGACTGTCAGCTGCATGCTGATGGATGCTATTTAAGAAATGCAGAAGTGTATTGTTGGTGTAACAAAAGAAAACTTCCCCTGACAGAAAACAAAAACTTCCCAAACAGCCCAACCAGAATTTAAATCATGCAAGTTATCTGTTGTTGCCTCAAAAAGGTACAAAGAGAAAATCACTAAAATAACAAATTATTTTTTAGAACAAGAATTGCTCACAACTCACAAATTCAGGCACGGGCAACTGCCCACCTGTGGCTTCACATTCGCTCCGAGTTATTTTTAATATGAACTAAACAAAGTCAGAGAACAAGGTATAGATTTAGGTTGAATTGTTGTCTTTGTTTCATTTTTAGTGAAAATAAACAATGCACAAAAGGGAAGGAAATTTATGATCGGTAGATTATCTCTGGTATCGGCTGAAAAGACAACAATTTTTTTCATGGACTCACAACATGCTCTGTTGCTCATCCACCAAAATGCATGTTCCTAAACTTCCTTCCAAAATCACTTAAAAACAACTTGCAAAACCTCTTTGAATCCTTTCAAGCTTTGTCTGTGCTGTCTTATTCCTGAAATAACACAACTTTCTAAAGTGTTGAAGTTTTTTATTAACTACCTTTATCAGCTAAGAGTGAACTGACAATGTATTATTCGTACAATTCTTATTGCTTTAAAGTACAAGAACTTATCTGCAGCCAGTAAAAATTTGTAAACAAGAAGCTGTATGACCCAAGTTGAGTAAGAATTTTTTTAAGCTACAACTTTATAACATTCCTTTCTACCATTTGTTAAAGGAGAGTCTCTCACAACAGCGACTACCATGCTACCCTTTTTTTTATTGGGACTCAAGTTTAAAAGTAAATAGGCAGAGAGGATCATTACAGTGGAAACAATGTCCGCATTATTTGTCTTAAGGAAAAAAAATGATCAGTGCAACTTCTAATCCACTGAGAGGTTTATCAAGTGTGTGTGTGTGTGTGTGTGTGTGTGTGTGTGTGTGT
>JAUESE010000018.1:11903009-11922377 GCA_032274725.1 Malacoctenus triangulatus | reverse complement strand
ACGCCAGCTTCTGGGTTCCTCTTGCGCCCGTTGCTGAATGTCGACGCCAGGGTGGAGGAGCAGCTCTCATCGTAAAGGGCAGTGCGCCCATCGTTGATGGCAGAGTTGATGGAGATGGTCCACATACTTGAAGCGTAGCCATCGCAGTTACAGTCGTCATAGCTACCACCATCTCCTGATGCCCAGACATAGATGCTGCCTTTTCCTCCACGGCCCTAAAAATGACATCATCGTTGTTACAGAGAGATAGAAACATGTCACAATACCGGTGATTAATCGTGGGGTGAGTATATGCGCCATGAGACTGGAGAATGTGGGAATTAACCTGCATGTAATTATACAGGAGGCGTCACTGTGTCCTACATGAATGTGAAGGCTTTACAGAACAAGCCTCATTTCTGGATCGCTCAAACTCTGAAATACAATCAGGGCTCTCTTGATACCAGGTGGTAGTTTTATAATTGTTCCTGGAACGTTTTTTTTTTTTTTTTGACACTCTGGTTCCTCTGGACTAATCAAACTCAGCCTAATGAAATCTGTCCCCAAAGCAGCTTGAAAAAGTGTCTCAGCTCCTCGTAAACTCCCAGGTTTATATCTGCAGCACGGATGCAGAGGTTGTTATTTTCTGCCATGTGGGTGTTTTAGTGTGACTTTTGATTTTTCATGAGGGAGGCATTAAGACTCGAAGAAAATTGGCAAGTAACAGAGTAACAAAAAAAACTGAGTTCAATCAAAACAGAGTATTTAGGCAAATGACAGGGAAACAGTGATATGGTCCACAGTCGACTGACCACATGCTGCAAAATACATCTTTTTTGAAAGTTGTAAACAACCAGGACACATTAAGTATCATTTCTGAAATTGCTTTAATTTTCGGTGTTTGAAGGCCCCAGCTAAAATGTGTTTTTGAACGTCTGGAAATAGTAATGCTTTTGCGCCCCAACAAAGTGTAACTATACTGAATGGCAGTAAAATTACAAGCACACCACTGCAATGGTGACACGAGTACTTGAAAGGGTCACCCTTGCCGATACTGCAAATTTCATGCAAATCAGTCAATGACCGTTTGAGTTATCATGAAATACCACCGACCTCGGCAGAGGTCATTTGTATGATGAGAAAGGAGCAGAACAGAAACAGAAGGCTCTTCAACTGAAATATAGAGTGATGGAAAACATTTGTGGATGCAGGAAGGCACGGCAGCATGTTTCTGTTCTGTCTCCTCATGTACCACTTTTAATTACAGGAGGAAAAAAGCATTACAGAAAGTAAAGCAAACAATAGGATGTGACTTTGGGTATTGTTTTTTAAAAGAGCAGAGTGCCCCCTGTAAAGTCAATGGTGCAATAAAATGTCATCCTAGTTACCGGTAGAAAGCCTTGAAACATGAAACAGCTAACAGCGGCTTCACACTGGGAGCATCCTCTTCACCGTTGCTGCACCTGTTTCAACAAAAGGCCGACCGTTTCCCGACAGAACAAAGGATCAAGCGGAGGAGGAGTGTGTGAGTCCTTCCCATCATCGCGCTTATTTATGTCTTTCTATTTGAAATGCAAAAAGATGTTCAGGCGCCGTGGAGCTCACGGATGTGCTTTAGGCCTTCTTGCCTTCTGTCTCTCCTGCACAATCCAAACAGAGTGCTTCAAATTGCACCGCGCACAGAGCCATTTATTTCCATTAGAGGCACACTGTCTTACTCGTTTGTTAATATGGCATAATGTGCTTCTTAATTTGAAATGGTTCCTTTTGTGCACAGTGCACATTGTGTTCAGCCTACACAGCAGCTTATGTAAGTGATCATTACAATCTAAGTGGCAGATCGCAGAGTGGCTGCTTGATTAGTTGTGTTTACATGATCAGAGATCACAGTGAGCTTTGCTGCTCCTCTCCTGCCCTGCCGGCGCCAGGGTCATTTCAGACCAGCCCACACCTGCCTGCACACCGTACATGATGATGAATCAAGCAAGTAATTCGCAGTGGCACTGTTAGCATGGCAACTGAGAGTGTGTTTAGGCGCATCACGAGTGTGTTCATCACTGTTGTGAGCATCAAAATCCATCTACTATCATTCTGGGGAGCGTCTGTGTGCGAGTAGAAATCAAATCTTTCAACATTCAAGACAAGTTGGATTCAAGTTGACTTGAGACAAGTCTGCCAGAAATGAATGTAAATCAATGCAACTTTTTTAAAAGGTATTCAAGCATGTTTGTTAAGGTGTCTTTAGTTTTGTGCTCTGAATATTTGGAAAGAGCAAACAGAAACCTGCAAGACAGCAAAAAATTTCAGTTTATTTGTTAACTTTTAATTAACCCCATATATATTTAATTATCCTAGATTTTTACCAAGTCTTGTTTAAATAATTTTCTCTCTCATTCTCTCATTTTCTCTTCTACGTTTGCCGCGCTGTTGTTGTTTGTAGAGAGGTCCAGGTTCTTAAGCAGGATTTGAAGAGATTTCACTTTGCTAATGTGTCCCTGCAGGATTCAAAATCCCAGAGACTCCAGAAACACACTATGACTTTTTAACACACGGGAATTAATAAAGATTTAGAGACAAAGGCTGCAGCACTCAGTTTTGTCAGCTCTCCCTGAGACTAAAAGGTTGTGTACACATTATTTTTCCATTGCAGTACAAGAAGCAAACAAACAATTCTTGTGTCATACTGGTCAAAACAAAGATAGTACCATATAAAAAAATAAATATATATATTTTTGGATGAGTGCAGCCAAAAAGTAGTGAAGAAGCCACTGACTGAGTGAAATGAATAACTTAATTTTGTCGGGGAGGATTTGCTTCATTTAAATGTAAGCCAGTTAATTTGTCCGCATCATTAGAGGACTCTCAGCACAGCAGGTGAAATGCCGCATCACCTTGTTGACGCCATCAGCCATGGCCTGCAATGTGAGCTCTCGGGGCCCATCCACGGTCTTGCCATCATCAGTCGGTCCCCAGCTGGCGCTGTATATGTCAATAACCTGAGGCATGTGGCTGATGGACGAGGCCTCGATGATGTCCGTCATGAAGGGCTGATCCAACATCCTGATACCTGAGAGGACGACGATCACATTAGAGCTACATTAGTGAATTGCAGTTCTACGCTTATTGAAAACATAAGAGTGCTTTCAATGTGACTTCATTACAACAAACACCGCAGTGGAGAAGTGAAAATATAGGAAGTGAATCCACGGGAATCCTTCACAATGACAAAGGTGAGTGACGTCAGCTTCATCGCGTCGGATAAATCAAGCTGTCAATACTCATTTTCTTATTTGTACAGTGTTACTCCCAGAGTACATTTCAAGAAAAATCAATATGAAACGGAAACATAAAGCAGTCTGGATTAATGCTGCTGTCCTGTTGCTCCGCGGACTCTGACTGACCTTCCTGGTAATTTACCGTAATTCTCCAAGTATAAAAACTGTCTCATGGCTGCAACATTGTTCTTTTGAGATGACCTAGATTTTTACATAAGGTGCATTCAGTGTTTTCCACAGTGCATTACCTTCATCACACCTCTGATCTTTTCATCACGCCACGAGTAACATTTGAGAGCTGTTATTTAACGTTGCCGTCTTGTCATTATCATTCCCCCTCACTTGTCCACGCTGCAAGTTGAATATGACACACACCTGCCACCTTGGAGTTGTAGGCGACTCCCACACCGCAAATGTTGTTGTTGGCTGCCGCAGAAACCTCTCCAGCACATCGTGTGCCGTGACTGGTGACAGCGAAAAAAGCAGAAAAGTGTTTCAGTGGATTTGCATGAATTTACATGAATTCGCAAAGGATATGTTGTCGGTTATATCTGAGCTGAGATTCCTGAGACCTGTGTCTGACTCCAATGAGGGGGGTGACAATACGAGTAGATTCAACATCTGTGTACACACAATTCTATTAAAATGCACATAAACTGAGAAAAGCTGCTTGAAGACATAACATTTCCAGTGAGCCATCAAACACGCCCCTGAACACTGTATGTTTGCACAGATCATTGTAATGTGTTCACGATGTGATGTGTGCCTATCTCTCCATCCGCTCACTCCCCACAGGGACATTGCGGAGAGTCAACCCCGCTCTCCCAGCATGCTTTGCTACAGACAGCGAGCTATTTATAACAACCAGCTGATTAGCCAGTCACTATTGCCACACAGTCAGCAACTGCTACACTAAAAAATACTGGCGTCTCAACCCAACGCGCAACTGCACGGGTGCGCGCGGACCCGTCTGAGCAGATGGCGGCACGGCGGTGGAGGAGAGGTGGAGCGGAGAAAGAATGCCTTTCTCTTTGTTCCTGCCCTCGACATGTGCTGTAGTGGCAGTGGATCACCCAGTGTGATTGGGAGATGGGGGACGGATAAGGTGTTATCAGACAGAAGGTCACCACGGCGAACACTCGTCCCGGAGAGGAGACTAGAGTTGTGCTGGTCCTCCTTTATCCACCTTATCTCCCCAAGTGCGCAGGTAAAAATAGGCATTGTGCGTTCTATTGTCTTGTGTTGGACAACCGCTCTGTTTATACTGCACCATTATGTCTTAATGGAACTATGTGGAGAGAAAATCAATAGAGGAGGGCTGCCAGACTCCAGGGACGGCAAACAAATGTGCACACAAAAGCACACTGAGTATGTGTGTTTGTATAAACAGGGGCTGTCTGGGCGAGCCTTACCTGTTGAACCAGTCATCTGTGTAGCGTGGAAATGGGAACGGGTCATTGCTGCTGAAGTCGTAGCTGGCATCGGCATTCTAAAATGGATGCATTCACAAAAACAACAGCAGTGAGACAGAAAAACAACAGGAGAGAGGAGCACTTCACCGGCAAGCGCTGACCTTATCACAGTCCATGCTGTCATGCAGCTGCACCAGTACGGCCTGAGATTGGACACGACCAGCTCATAGTTTGCGACACGGCTAAACAACTTACAAAGACTGCATGAATTGTAACTATCAAACGGTAAACATACAGACTCGCTGTAAATAAAACATGTTTATATAGATGCAGTGCAACACAAAACCTGGTTCAGAGACGGTCAATTTCTCTCGGTGATACAGTTTCCACCCTGCTAATGATTTAGATGAATGGCTAATTTTCAAGCTTCTGCAAAGCTGAAGAATATGTGTAGGGAGGCAAGTTTGCCAAAATAAAAGGAAGTTTACTGATATGAACAGTTGGTACTAAAAGAAAGCAGCACTCTTTGTGTACTGAGAGGAAACAGATATTTATTTTAATTAGAAGACTAAAAAAAAGTTAAAAAATAAAATAAAATAAAAGCTTGATGATACATCAGGATATTTACTTAGATATTGATTGAAAATCGTTTGGCGACCGTACTTTGCTGATGTGTATGTGGCTGTTCCTGGGAAATAGGTGGAGGATTTTTTTATATTTTTATATAAAAAAGTGTATAAATATGATTTGCTGCCTCTAAAAGGTTTAATCAGTGCAAACTATCAGAACACTCATGAAGATGGATTTTATTGCTGAACTCCAGGAGATGAGAGCCCATTATTTTTTAACTCTCTGGTCCTGATAAACTCACACCCCTGTGCAAACCCCGCATATTAGCATGCTTCTGAATACCTTTATGTAGCACTTAACTATGAAGCTTTACTCTTCAGCAGTACTGGAGTAATGTGTGGTCACAGAGGGGATTTCAAGCTGTGAAAATAATGGCTCCAATCACTGCCAGCATTTAATTCCACATGGCCAAAAGTAATAGGATAAGAACAAACAGCAGCAGAGACGCCGGAGAAACAAGATGCAGGGGACACACGTCGGCCAGAGACGTATTAATACAGCCAACGCAATTATCAGAACAGCTACGTCTGGAGGGGACACACACACACACACACACACACACACACACACACACACACACACACACACACACACACACACACAGTGAGATTCTTACAACCCTGGCGAAGTGTCACTCTGCTCTCGCTGTAACTCACTTTTGGACTCATTCAGACGGCTGCCGTCTGCAGCAGTCTCTCCTTTACTTGTCACTCATGTCAGCCAGAGTGCTACCTGTTCCACTTTGTGCACCCGGCTACAGGTGCTCAGCGTGGCCGTGAGAACGAAGAAGCTGCACGGCCGCGTTCGCTCTCTGCAGACTTAAGCACATCAGATCAGTCTGGGAGTCTGTCTGCACGCAGCGGCCTGACAGCCCTGCACGCAGGCGTTTTGGAGGAGATGACTCAGTCAGCAACAATGAGAGAAAGGCAAATGACACAAGCTTACTGACCCAGCAGAGAAACACTGTAATTATCACAATGTGGTGCAGGTAGTGAGAGGAAAGTAGAAATGCTTCCAGGGACTGGGGTTACATGATGGAGTGCCTGGAGAAGCAGGCTGTGTAAGTGTTTGTAGGAAAGCTGTGATAAACGGGAGAGTAAATGCCATCTAAAATATTTCTGTCATTTGTGATTATTCTCTTCCTTGTTTCTTTTTTATGCGTCAGTGCGATATGAGAGTGTTGAAGAAACAGTGTAAAACAACAAAACAATCCAGCAATGAAAGCGAGGCGAATCGAAGAACTGGCTTTAAAATATTATTGTCATTCAGGGCAGAACATTTCGGAGGACAGAACACGTCGCTCCCAAAAAAGGTTTCCTGCGAAAGTCAGGAGAAATAGTATGCCCCCCCCCCACCTTTTTCATTAAATGAAGGGAAAAGTGCTGAGCCCTGGCAATAAATAACGCCCACGCATGTCCATGAATCACTTGCTGTGCTTCTCAAGCTCATATCTCCGGCCATCAATCAGACGCTGCTCTTCCTCTGATGTCTGGTGAGCGACCAGGGTCAGAATAATGGATCGTGCCGAGCTTCGGCCGCCTCACCTTTCCCCAGCAACCTCTGGCTGCTCGCCGTCCTCCCAGCAAAAACCACTTCAGAGAGTAATGGCTCAAATTTTCGAGGGTGAGGTCAATTGAATTTTCTGAATTTAAAGATATAATAACATTTGAGCAAAGCAGGAAGGAGGCAAATCTGATTAACTTGATTGTAAATGTTGTAATTAAAGAAAAATTCTGACTTTTCAGATATAGAAGTTTCAAATTTGGCCTGTGGTGTATAATTTGTTGACTTCACACCAGGAAAGCTCCAGGTGTGATTCTTTTTTTTTTCCAGGTGTGATTTCAGGACACATTCTGTGTGGAGTTTGCAAGTTCTCCACTGTTGTTAGTAGCTTTAAACCGTGATGTGGTACTCAGACTTACTATCTATAAATTACTGCAGCAAGCTAAAATTGCAAGGCTATATTTTAGCTTGCGTTGTTAATGTTTGAAAATTCACACTTGTGTGTAAAAAGGGTTGAGCATTATGAGGGAACATGCCAAAGCAATTTCATAGCAGAGAATACTGCCAGTTTTTTTTATTATTTTAATTCCTAGACACACTTGCTGTTTTTTTTGTCATCAATAGGTGTTAAGTAGTGATTAAAAAACATTTTCCATGTGGCAAATTGAAAACACATTTGTAACTGCTTTACACAAACATGAAATGCTTTTCTGTCTTCAATATTTCTTCTTTACATTACTGCTTTATTTGCACAGCAAAGGAAATTAGATGAGATGTTTTTTCAAGATGGTTTTGATGTATGAGATTGAAGAGTGTTGCTAAAACAATGTAACTCCATGTTTTGGTGAACAGTGAGCTGCCTGGTATTCCTCGTGTTACAGCCACAGCAACAACCTGGATTAAAATCAAGCCAGAGGCTCGCCATCCTCGATGGCTTCTGACTTGTTATATAAAAAGAAAAGTCTAGTCGAGCCCGGGGCAAATTTCATATCTGTGAGATTTTCCCCTTTAACCTTTGCAAATGGCTTTTTTTATGGAAGGCACAAAAATTGAATGTATGAAGAAAAAAGTGACACAAAAATAATAGGAAAAGAATATTTGGAAGGTTGTAAAGGTCAAAGCAAATTTGTCAAATTCTTTTTCTTTTCTACCTCGTAATTGTTTTATGACACTTTAAACCTGTTTGGTGAGCTGCTTGTGAGGTGTGTCAGAATAACATTATATGACATCCAACAATGTGAATGCGTATCAACCAGTTTCCTCCAGTAATCTTCTGTACAGTTTATTCATGTCTCAAGGCCATTGTTCAAGTGATCACAACAGATTTCAAAGGTTCATTTAATGAGAACCTAAGAGAGCTGATGCAAAGTTGGCAATGTGACCTTGTTTAAAAGACCTTTGCCAGTTCTCATAAAGTAAAAGCAAAATGAAAGAAACTGTGCGACAGGGTTCAAAGCATCTTCGGAGAGATTAGAGTCAATACGGATATTATCACTTTGCAGTTCTGGTATTAAAACCCAGCCATGAATATCACCTCCAACTATTCCTGTCACGATGAAACGACTCTCAGGAACAAAAAGTCATGCTACAGTCAAGCTTGCTTGTTCCCTCACCTGCCTCATGAAAATCCAGACAAAAACAGCTCAGGACATGCACTTTGGGGTAATCTAACATCCAAACCTGTTGTCATGGTAACCTTCCAGGGCGTCACACTTGAATAACATATTCCTCATGAGGGACATAAAACTCAGCAGCACACCTCTGGTTGCTTTTACTCAGTTTTCTTTGAGACAGAAACTAAAAAAGGTCACTCAATGATCGATGCTGCCATTACATGGGAACCCTTCTAATGCTGTTAGCCAGGCACAGAAGCAGTATTGATCTGGATGAGCACATTAAAAAAAGCTCATTCCTTTGCAGGAATTGGGTCAAATTCAGCTTTTCTTTACCCAACTATCAGAAAAAACCCTTTGCTTAGCTCTGTTGCACACAGAAAATAGCCAATACAATATTTTAAAACTGCAATCTCTTGAAGTGTAATATCTATGCAAAAACAATTTAAAGTGCTATAACTATTGGCATTTGCAGATAAATGTGCCATGAAATTGAACGATCAAGTTTAAATTTTCTCATCTCCGGACACACATAGTCTCACAATTAATTCACCATGTCAAAATGTGTTTTAGGAGCTGCTGCAGTATCATCATCGCACCAAATGGGAAATCTAGCAAAACAAACGGACCACCTAATGCACTTACATGAACTAATATTAGGTGTTGAAAGGCAGATTCACACAAGCACTGCAAAATAAATGCTCCCAAGTAGATTTTACTCATTTCAAGTCAAAATTATCTTATCACTCCAAAAATAAGACATAATCACCAAAAGGAAGCGTTTCCCTGCTGATTTCAAGGCCGATTTGTGTCAATTCAAGAGAAAATTAATACATGTTTTATTTGTAGATTCTGCTTTGGAGGTGAAGTTCTGTGACATGATCGAGGAGGAGTAACAAGCCTGACAGATGAACCCAGGGGAATGTATTTTTCTATATCTGTTCTCAATAAGCCAATCCTAAGTATTGCTTGTTAAACCAAGGGTCCTGGCTCATTGTCACAGTCCCTGTCACTCTCTCGCTCTCTCTCTCTCTCTCTCTCTCTCTCTCTCTCTCTCTCTCTCTCTCTCTCTCTCTCTCTCTCTCTCTCTCTCGCTCTGTGCACACTTCAAGTCACAAAAACACACTCCTCTCAAGTTCTTTGCACAGCGTGATCCATCAATCCACTGAAGCATGCTCCTGCTTTCCCACTGCTGGGGCTAAGTGTTATTTTTGGGCCATGGCTCTTCTTCTTTCATGGGCGAGAACATGCAAAGGCAAGCAAACATTGAGGCAAGTGTAGCACACAGGATGCTAAATAAAACCCACAAATACAAAAAAAAAACTATAGAGTGCATCTGAAGCCAAGCAGGAAGCATTTTCAAGGGCCCAAAGTTTGTGGATCATCTTTTTGAGAGAATATATCAGTAGTAATTGTGATAAAAATGAAATCTAAAAGTGTTTCTTGATAGAATGTATTTGAAACATGAAAGAAGCTGTAACAGTGAAATGGAGGGAGGATGCTTTGTTTCTCTGGAGAAAGATGCACATTTGTACGTCTCCGGCTTCAAAGCGACAGCACTCTGATGAAATTGCAAAGCTAAAAGCAGAATCAGGCTAAACCTCCCGCATTCCAGTGTTCCGTTTCGCAAAAGCTTCTTGTCCTTTAAGGTTTTATCAGTATTCTGGAGATAGAGCATCACATTATGCAGCGCCAACTACCCTGGCATTATCTCCGCTTGTGACAGATCGGCCTGCCATTGTGCCTGCCACAGTGCAGTGTGCATTAACATTAAACAGCTTGGCTGGCCGTCTGCCTGTCTCTGTGTCCTCCAGGAATACAAGGAGATTCTGCAGCCATGGAGGCAACTTGGAAAGCACCTGTCACTGCCAATGACAATCCAACCGGCTCTTGTGAAATCCACCACCTGAACCCCCTCTTCAACTATTAACAGCACCTCAAAGAAATGAGTACACAATTGGCGGCCACTTAGGTACTCACGTAATTCGATGCCAGGTCTGGATGGAGATAGTCGATCCCTGAAATGTGATATTGACAATATTTAGCTGTACAATTAGTCACAAGAAATTGGGCATAAATGAGAAGAAAGCAAGTGACTGTGATGAAGTTTCATATTTGTTTTTGTTCTGAGTAGTTGTCAGTTTGCTGAGTAATTCTGCTCTGACAAAAACACGCAAAATAACAACCAATGGATGCAGTGCAAAATAATTAGATGATTAATGACCTGAGTGACAGAAAATTGCTTATCAAGAGCCACTGAAGTTCCACCATTTGTTTCTCGCCACTCCAATTGAAAAATTTTCTTCTTTTTTTCTATTTGTCTGTCCAATAATTAATTAGAAAAGCAAGCAAGATTTGTGCTGTTTTCAAATATTTGTAGACAGAAAATTCATTAAGTTCCAGCATAATCTCACAAATTTCAGTATATACATTCATCACAGTTGTAAACACTGCAAAAAATAAGCTATTTTTTCAACCCGATTGTCTTTTATTTGATTTATTATGTACTAAAAATTAAAAATGATTCAAGAAATTATGATATATCAAGCTTACAAATAAAAATAATGGGAAGTTGTGCCTTTAAAAAGCACTTTGACTTTGTGAAACTTGGAGAAAAACACATGAAAAGTCGTGCGTTAACGTCAACAAAGAATTACCAATCAATTGACACAGGAAATGGCTCATAACTTCAACCTACAGCTACATGTTCTTCAGTGTTTCGTTAATCAAACTGCAGTGAAGTAAAAGCAATTAATTAAATCAATGTGGTGCTTGAAGGGGCTTGAATAATTGAGTGATTCATGCAGGACCTGAATGTACAAAACAGGACTTTCATACCCACCGTCGTCCATGATTGCGATGGTAACTCCTTTGCCTGTGTAGCCCAGTTGCCAAGCTTCAGCCACATTAAGATCCAACCCAGGGGTCCCGTCTGCCTGGCCTGTGTTTATCTAATCACTCAGACAATATGGAAAACATCCATGACTCACGGCACCCAGGTGAGCCACCATTAGGAAATTAGTCGACATGGAGGATGCGCGTATGCGTGGAAAGGGAAGGTCATGGATAAAGGCTGCTTGTGGGTGGGAGAGCGAAGGTGAAAGGAAGGGGAAGTAAATGTCAGCGATACGGCAAATTCATCTGACACACCTGATGAACGAAGGCACGCTTGCCGTGGCGTAAAATTCAAGCTTTTGCCAGTGAGGGTAAACAAGGCGGCAGGGGGGAGGTGGGAGGGGGATCGGCGGCATGAATGCAGAGATGAGGTGGCACGACGTTGGCCAGACTAACTCGAGAATGAATAACAATGTTGATTCAGAGAGGAGTGGGGAATATGCCTGGACTCGGAGTAATTAAGGAGGAAAAATGTAGGCTGGTGCGAAAGGTCAGGCAACATGCGGACAGCTCGCTGGCTGATTACTCACCAGATACCACTGTTTGGTGAATAGAGGGTCGCTCATGTTGACTTCAATATCATTGATATTTCTGTAGCCTCGCTTCTGACGACTGAAACCCTCTTGCTCATACACATTCTTCACCTGGGAGAGAGAGCGTCAGAGCGGCCGGGTCAGACTCCCATTTGAGTCAACAAAATGTTTGTACAGAACGCTGTTACAGAGAGCAAGATGGCGCACAGGCTGCCTCTGCGAGAACACATCACCAGATATGACACATGTTATGTTGTGTTGTTTCAATGCACGGGAAATCACAAGGCCCAGCTGTGCACTCTCATGCCATGAAAGTAGAACATCATGTAAATGAAAGGGTGGGGTTGGGGGGAGGGCAGGGGGGGCTTTTCTTTTCTTTCTATGAGCATGAGCTGCAGCTGGAGCCACTGCTTCCAAACTCACCTGCTGCACGTGTGATAGAGCTTTTTAATTAATTTTTTTTGTTTGTTTGTTTCTTTCCAGTAGCTCAAAAGCACGAGCAATTACACTCCCAAACAGGCCTGTGTTCCTCTGAATCATCAAAAGAAGCCTCGGCAGAAGAACAGCTGTGTTTTTGATTCGAGATCCTTTTCTGGAAGCTGCGACATTTCAAGTATGACGAGCGACAAGGTAACAGCAAATAAAAGATCGTGATACATGAATGAAATCTAATGAAATGAAATTTTGCTGCCTGATTGCTTGGTGGCCAAGACTGAATTAGATGTCTTGACAGTGATGGATTTTCATTTCTGTGACATGTGGAAATTAAAAGCAAACAAAACACCGAGGGGTATTTCACTGCCTTTATCTCTCTCTGTATTTTGGAGGACAGCAGTAATGAATAGGACCCAGCTCAGCTGTCTTCAAGTGAAACCGCATCTCTTTTTTCGGCGAAGGCTTCATGGAATTTTATCGAACCACCACTTTCACTTATTTGTAGAATTGGAAAGGTTGAAGTGAGGTAAAGGAAAAGAGGAACGAATCACCTTATCCGGCGGAGTTAGCTGGAGCCCAGGCAGACGCTAAGCTCTCAATGTGTCGTTTATTACCAATCAACACTCGGCTGTCACCAAGGTCTTCAGAAAAAAACGGATTTCATTGGAAGGTTCGGGTCGCTTTCTGTCACTTTCCTTCTCTAGTTTTATTAGATCAGTTGTGCGACATCGTGATAAATCTATACTTTAAGTGCCTCGTTGACAAATATCCATTCAATGACACTCCAGCATCTGATTGTGTGATCTGTACAATAAAAAAAAGCCAAATGTGTTTTTCGCAGTTTGAAAGCTACATTTCAAAAATGGGTCCCCAGCTAAATGTTTCTCTTAGCCTCAGCAAATTCACTCTGGTGTGACTCAGAGAAGCAGGCATTGTCTGGTGTGTTTACCACCTCAGATAAGAGAGCAGAGCAGCACTTAAGACGTCCTTCTAAAATGACCAAAGCCTATTCATCCATATCTCTCTTTTACGGTATACTCTAAGCAATCAGGAGGCCCACACATTGTAAATCAGCACCACATCAAGTCCCTTAAAAGATAAGTCAGCCCTTTCAAAAAACAGCCAGTCTGTCTCAGACCATTTTATAATCCAGACAGTAATGACAATAATCCTCCAATGTTTGAGCATTTATCGTGACAACACTTCTTTCACATTCAGGAGGGAAACCACCAGCAGCATTCGGCTCCGTCCCTGCATCCACACACCCGCTTCTCTCCATCCATCATCAATGTGTTCCATCACTTGGCAGGAGAGCCGGTATTTCCCCCTGAGACTGCATGTCAGACTGCCCACTCACAACATCAAACAGTGCCCATGCACCACCATCAACGTCCGCCTTTGCCCACTGCCAGCTCACAATGCCTCCGTTCATTTCAAATCAAAGAGCTGAAGCATCTCCTCTCCTGTCTCCTCGTCCCCATTTCCCTCCTGTTTTCTTTTGTTTTTTAATCCAATTGTGTGTCTCTCAGGGTCAAAGGATGCTGTTCATTTACAAATTCTTACGTCTGCTCACTCTAATCCCAGTTTCTCATATACTCCCAGCTTCTTTTTTAATGCAAAAAAAACGTCTGAAGAAGGATTCATGGCTGGATAGATACAGTGGGGAGCGGATGTGCAGACAAATAGACATCTCACTGGGACGTGAGATGTGAAAGGACAAGCCAGGGCAAGTATGCACTGAGGAAGATGAGGAGGAGAGACACAGGGAAATTATAGTGGTTGAGTCAGAAGTGGGTCAACATGCTCCACTAATAGAGTCCCAGAAAGAACAAGGCTCCTGGGACACCAACCAGTTCACTCAGCACTGCTCCTCAATCAAATATAATTGTAAGTTTGTTATTTAAATAAGTGTCTGATGGGTTCTTTACAATTAAAATGAAAAGATTAAACATGAAACCACAAAACCTGACAGTGTTTTGGAAGCTTTTAAACAGTTGCATGCTGATTAGACATATTTGTGACCATAATTATTCAGAACCAACAGGCTAGTTTGTTAAATATTGATGCACCTGTAAATAAAAGCAGAGAAGCTCATTGTGCCACTTGGAAAGGCAGCAGTAAGACACTTCAGCAAGATAAACAGGCAACAAGCTGACCTCATTTATTCCAAAGACGCACAGGAATCAATAAATGCAGTGTCACACACGAGGACGTCGAGCACCCAACCAGGAACCCAGCATCTGGAACACAGACCTGCGCGTGTCCGTGTTGCCTCCCTCCAATTAGCTGTATTAGCTTGGTGGAGTGGCTCGCATTTATTTTCATTAGCACCTCTCGCAACCGCAATTAGAGAGGTTAGTTGATTGTGTGCAGCAGGACCTCCACTTTCACCGCCTCCAGCAGTGGACCGAGCTCAGCGCAACACCAAACTGTGGCGTTCTGATAAAACAAAATAAAAGTGTGAAGACGCAGCAAAGCGAGTCCTCTGTTTGGAAGAACACCTGAAAATGGATCAACAACATGAACAAGATCACATTACCACTATCTCTGTAATGTATTCAGGTAATTTTAAAGCAAGGATGCTGTTTTTTTTCTTTATCTTCCGTTAGCAGAATATCTTTTGGCTTTTGTGGGTTTCAAAACAAGCGGACTGAAAACATGTGATACCTTTTATTCTTCTACTTTCTGATCTCGGTAATTCACAATTATAAAGGAGATACTAGATAATGAAATAAATAAGCTCTGCTGTCAGGATGAATTATCCTGTGAGAGCACATTTCTTCAAATACCTTAAAGAAATCTAATGTTATGGTCATCAAGAAATCTTTAGTCTACAGCTTGCTTTACACACTCCACTTAATCAGGAGTGATTGAGAACACCTGGGGTCATCTCCACACCTGGTGCCAATCAGTGAGGCTGAGGGTGCTCAAGAGGGGTGTTGCTTTGCTTCCTTGTGCGCATGTGTCGAGCTCTGGTCCTGGAGGGCCGGCGTCCTGAGAGGTTTAGACGTCTCCCTGCTGAATCAAGTCACCTGAATCAAATCAATGATTGTTAGCAGGCTTCTGCAAGGCTTGATGATGATACACTAATTGAAGCCAGGTGTGTTGGAGCAGGAAGGCATTTCAAACTTTGAGGACACCGGACCTTAATGACCAGAGTTCGACACTCCTGGACCTCGTGTTTTGTACGTCTGTGATGTGTCCGTGTATTTGTTGTTTATTTCTGGTGGGTGAAGAAGTTCTCTTTGTGTTACTCAGCCTCCATGTTCAATAAATACAAGTCAAAAACTCTAAAAATATTCAAATTAATGCTAGAGCTCCAATTAATTTCTTCACAAAATTTCAACTATTAATTTGTGATGAAATAAAACTATTGGGCATCAGTTTGTCTTTATAATGAGATGACTAGGGCCCTTTAAAGTAAGTGTAGTTTGCTGTGTGAGCACTCAGAGTTATTTCTGCAGGCTTTGCGTGTACAGCTCTGCTGAAATTGAAAGCCTGATTTATTCCATATCAATAGTAATCTTATATTCATTGTAATGCAGACTGGATCAGAGGCCATACTACTGTTTGCACATGCGTAGTCGAAACCGTGTTTTTGTCTCGTGCCTCTCTGCGTGCACGCCTACCCTTCTGTCTTTCTGGAGCCGCTGTCTGCTGCGAGCGCTGCGTTTGCTCCGCCTCTTTGAAGTGTCCTGAGGATAGAAGTGAAAGAGCCCCTCTCCGAAGGGAAGCTGTGTAGAAAAAAAAAGAGGAAGACAAAATAAGAATGGGAAATGTATGAGGAGCCACAAAAAAACCCAACCTAAATTCCAAAGATGAGAGCAAAAGCACAATGGCAGCAATCAGAATGGCGAATCAAAACACAATGGATCCCAAATGGAGGAGAAGCACTGCAGGTCATCCTCCAGGAGGGAACAAGGGCACTGATTCTCCGGTTTTCGCCCAGGGTCTATTTTAAGGCACTGGAGAACAGTGCTGTAATCAACCATAATAAATCACAAGGGCTGGGAAATGAGATGCATCATCCAGAGCTTTCCCTCCAGCACAGTGCACAGATTAAAGACCCCCTCATGCTTTAGTAACAGCCAGGGTGCAGGTCAATCCTCAAAATAAATGCTTTCAGATGTGCCTGTCAGCTCTAATGTGAAAATGTAATACTTGCAGAGGGATGAAGATTATTCTTATCTTCCCCTCAGCTCTTTAGCACAATTGCTTGTGTTTTTTGATAACAAGAAACAAAAACAAATAACTGCACTTTCACTGGCTGCTGCTTTTTTTTATGTTGGGCATTCCCAGATTGTGCATTATGAATGCGCTCGTATTTCTGTCCCAGATCTGTGTCCCAGTCTAGTTAATTAAGCAAAAAACAAGCCAATCTAAACTCAGACATTGTTTAATGGTGCATATCCCATTAAGACAAATATAGCTGCAGATTACATAACCTGAGAGGCAGTAGATGGTGGCGATGGTCCAGGGCCAACAAAACAAGGGAAATCACACAATCGGTGATCTGGCATGAAAAGCGCCTAAACATCCCATGATACTGCACTACTTGTGCTTCGATCGCGGAGGTAAACAAGAGAAGAGAAAGAAAATCTGGATTCACGGCGGCACGGACGCCCTTCTGTTCGCTGCTACGCCTCACTGACTGAGGCTCCAGCCAATTTCACCCACACATTTATTTTGACATGTGACAAGGAACACACACTGTCAGGGAATTATTTCCATCGGTCCGCCATAAGGAGCCTTGTTATGTCTTCTGACATGTTGTGAGGTGTCCTGTGTTGGCCGGGGCTATTTAACATTAACATTTAAGATCTGTTCTTTCAGTTGAGTTAAATGTCAGAAGTGTAAGAAAGGCCATGCGTACTCGGCATGTTCTCTTTGAGTGGAATCTAATTCAAAAGGTGTTTCCCTGAGATGAAGCTGACTTTTAAAAAACGTGTTATTTACCATTTGATTTTGAGTAAATATAACAGGCCAGGGGAAATCTACAAAGACCGGATGTCAGAGATGAGATCACAGCACAACTTCATGCTGTGAAAGAAACCCCTGCTGACGCTTTATCAGATTTTTTAAAGAGCATCTCTCCGTCACAGATGGCTGCAGGTGGCTCTTCCTTTGAAGGATGCCGAAATTGGACACGTTTCAAAATGTAATTTAATTTGGCCCTGAGGCCAGTGGACGAACCCAACAATCGTGGGGCCTGCAGCTGAGCGGACATGACGTCATCAAATTAAGGGGGGAAAAAAGTGAGATAAAGTCGAAACAAAAGAGAAAACCTGAGCAGGATTGTCGGTTCAATGCCCACTGGTCAGCTTATGATGGTAAATCCACGTTGTTTGAGAACTCTGCCGTGGAAATAGGACTGAAACGCCGATATACAAACATGAAATTATGTTGTAAAAAAATCATTCTAGAAATAAAGAACTCGTTTATCCAGACTGGTTAACTGGGGAGCCACGATAGGCGCCACAGTGTCCTGCCTGTGTGGATTTCATCAGAGGACGCCTACCTTTCGGGCACTCTGGAACCCATGTTGTGTTGCAAGTTGGTGCGCCTCATCCTGTGCGTCCTCATGCAACTGAACCAGGAGATGCTCCGTCAGGACTCCTTCTGCATCCCGCGTCGCAAGCAGCAGCGCGTTCAGTATCACTATAAATCCCACGGCTGTCCCATATCGGGGAGATCCGCGCATCGTGTCTAGCTTGTGTCCGCCTGCCTGCCTGCCTGCCTGTCTGCCTTCCCGTCGGAGTCAAAGCGAGTGCGCGGGATGCTCCTCGCCAGAGATGAGAGGAGGAGGAGGAGGAGGAGGGAGAGGAGGAGGACGTGAAGAGGGTCGAATCAAAGCTTTTGCGGGCGCATCCTTTCGCTGTCAGCTGATGGAGACTGCTGGAAGTTGGATCTCAACGGAGGCGCGAGCCGCTCTGAGCCGTGTGCTTCGAGTGGGGCGGTTGTGTGTTGGGAATCCAAACCTGCATCCTCAGCTTTCTATCTCTCCTCCTCCTCCACCACCTCCTCTCATCCGTAATTCATTTACCTTCCTCGCTCGGGTAGTTTCTGCGCGTGACGTCGTACCAATGGGCTCCGGCGGGTGTGTCCCGCCGTTTCCTTCCCGGATGAGCTTGGGGGGCACTTCTCAGCACCTTGGAGGATTCCTCCCCTCATCCTCAGACTTGATAGGAATGTTATTGATCAGTGTGTGTGGACTGTGGTCAACCACCGAATGGGAAACACTCATAACATCCAGGACTGTATGTGTTGACCTTTTTATAGGCAGACCATCGGATTCCTCCAGGAATAATGTAAAAATACTCCTCGTATTCTTTCAGTGCCAAACACTGTTCATACATTTGACCCTTTTTGTGCAGTGGAATGTAAGAACAGTCCTGCTGGATGATAATTGGTCATTTGGATGTGAACAGCAGGCAGCAGCCAAAGGAGTGCCCGGACAAAGGCTGCTCATTAAAACACTCCTCTCCTTCACTCTGTTTTCCCTGCCATTACAAGGAAGAAGAAAGGTGATACAGGGATGCTGTGAGGTGATGTAATAACGACGTGCATGCCTGAGAAAAGTCGAGAGCAAGGGGGGAGAAATGAGCTTTTCTCAACAAGTCGCTGACAAAAAGAAACAGCCGTGAGCTGTCACAGTTGGCAATTGATGCCTCTCAAGGCGCTTTTTCTTTTTTTTTGGGTGCAGCTTTAAGGACTTGATAGCCGTCACCTGATGTGGCAGTTCATTGCCCAGGCTTGAGTGAAGATGCCCCCGGAGTCCCCTTCATTTGGTGGTCCATTTGACTCAACACGTTCTGCAATTAACAGGACTCTGCATGTGTATTTGCACACAAGCAGAGAAGCGACTGCAGCAGGAGGGTTTATTTTCTGTTTGTGTTGCTTTTCCAGCTATGAACACCATTCCCCCTGTCAGTCCCTGAAGCCCTCATTAAGAGCAGTCAGTGCCATGCTTGAAGTGTCTCGCACATTGGAACTAAAAGATCATGCAGAAGTAAAGTAAACAAGATTCATAAAGATCATTTTGCTCACTTTAGGTCCCCCTCCCACTTCCCAGGATGCATTTCAAGTTTTAGTT
>JAUESE010000018.1:11862639-11872654 GCA_032274725.1 Malacoctenus triangulatus | reverse complement strand
TTTGTGATCAGGCACTGTCGTGGTCAGCCTGGGTCCTGAGGCGGGCTCTGATAGGTCCGGGTTCCGTTGCAGTGCAGTCTCCTTCAGCTCGCCCTCCAACCGGTGACGCCTGTCTTGGCCGTGCGGTGTGAGGAAGATCTCCAATAAAGTCGCTTAAACTCTCCGTTAGCTGCACTTTTAAGAGGTAAGAGTCTCCTTTATCCGCCCTGACATTGTTTATTTACTCCGTCACTCCGGGGAGACGTTGTTAAAGCGAGCTTTGCATATACCGGCACCCTGCATGCTAGCAAAGTTAGCTGTTTTAGCTGTACTTAGCGTGCGGTGCCTGACACATGTCAAGTGAAACCGGGTCTGGTTTACACTATCTGGTATGATCTCCTCTGATTTTTATCGCAGGATTTGTCCATTGAAAAACGTGCAGGTGAATAGTTTCTACTGATACGCCTGACGTTGGCAATGTAGCTTTTTTTACACGTCGTGGCCTAGCTCACAGCATGAAAGCGACTCAACAGTTTAATTAACACGCCATGCTAATTGTTACTGGCAAGCACCTTGCCACGCCCAGTAAACCTCGCCAACTCCTGCAGAATGGTTCGGTTAGGAGATGAACCAGGCGCTCCTGTGCGTCAAAATGGCTCCTTTGTCTCTCACTTGGTAACCTTGTCTGTCAAGACTGCACTGGGAGTCCCTGCATCACAGAAAAAAAGATCCTGGTATGCCAGATAAGATGAAGGAAAAAGTGAAACCAAATGCATTTATCGTCGCAGTTAATATTTGACGAACATTTTCAGGGATCACATCCGGATTCGGTATTTCCACTATTTTATCAAAGTGGGAGAACGAGCAGGATAATAACCCAAGAGTTTTAATCATGTTGTGATAAACAATATTTCAAGTTCAGCAGGAATATTATAGTTAGCCATCTATAAGTTGAATTTAGAGGCTTGTTCATGCTTGAGTAAGTGTTTTAAAGTGTGCATAGGTCAAAACTTTTCAACAGGTGTGACAGCTGCAGAAACAATGCATGCTGCTACATCTGGTGTCCTAGTGTGAACCAGGCTCTGTCATACTGCCAGAGCTACGCAAGACAAGTATTTGTTTTTGCAGTTTATGTGCACACGGATTAAATCAGCAGGATAGTCCACTTTTTCAACTGGTTTCTCCAGAATGAAAGCAGTGAAAAACTTTACAGTATTTCCTTTGTTTATGTGTCTCTTCTAAGGTTTGTTACACTAAAACTTCATTTCTGAGAGACCCAGATACCATGTTTGTAAACACTGCTCTGGATAATGTATTCCAGTGAGTTCATCTTTTTTTGTGGATTTATGATAAACTTGACATTACTTTCAATCTGTTCACAGATACAATGGCCGTGCCTCCCACATATGCTGACCTGGGCAAGTCCGCCAAGGACATCTTCAACAAAGGCTATGGTAAGGAATGAATAGCAAGGTTTAGGTGTATTAACGGATGCATCTGCCTTCAAGTGTACTTGGTATTGAAATGTAGCTTCAATGAAGACTGATCCAACAAAATCTTTCTGTCAGGATTTGGCCTGGTGAAGCTTGATGTCAAGACAAAATCAGCCAGTGGAGTGGTAAGACAATTTTTCTTTTATAGTTTATGAAGACTTGAACTGGATCACTATTTCCAGTCATAAAACAAGCAAACCACCATTACAGCTGCAATAAAATGGCTTGTTTTCCTACATTTATGTCGATGCTCCACCAGGAAGACAAAGACCGGCTCAGTTGTGCTTTTTTAATAAGCAATTTCACCATTTAGAGGCATTCTTGGGCTACATATGTAGTTCCTGGTTGAACATTGTTTAATAACATTATCGTGCAAAAGATTGCCATCATTCTCATGTGATCTCTGTACTTGTTTTATGACTTTTTTTCTCCGTTGAGTTTCTTTTTTTGGGTATTGTTATTGTAACTCTGCGTTTGACAATGAACTGATTAATGGTTATTTAAGAGTGGACTACATCTCACTTGTCATTGTGTTTCTGTAATTTCCTTTTCTGTAAATCTGCCTCCTCCAGGAATTCAAAACATCTGGTTCCTCCAACACTGACACCAGCAAAGTTGCAGGCACCTTGGAAACCAAATACAAGCGGTCAGAATACGGCCTGACCTTCACTGAGAAGTGGAACACCGACAACACCTTGGGAACAGAAATCACGATTGAAGATCAGGTGTGCAAAAATGTTCAGACATTTTTTGTCCCGTTCCTGGTGTCGTGAAGAATCAGATTCAGAAAGTAAAACATGAAAGCAAAAATGTGTTTTGTGAAATGGTTTCACTTTTCATTTCATACAGATTGCCAAGGGACTCAAGGTGACTTTTGACACAACCTTCTCACCAAACACTGGGTAAGATCTTAAAAAAAATGTTTTGTCAATTTTATTTCATTTGAAGTTGTAACAAATGTTGCCTTCACTGCCTGTTGCTTCTCCCTTGAGTAATTATGGCAACTTGATCTTTGCTGCACATGCTTGTGACAAGTGTCGCTGCTGGCAATGTGACCCCAGTCCCAGTATGGGAGTCGTTAGTCTGTGGTGAAGCAACACAGTGATTGGCTGTCATGTTTAGCACCTTAAGTGCCCTTTGAACAGTGTGTTGCAGTTCTCTGAAAGAAATGCAAAACTTGTCTTTACAAACACAGATGCTCAGACTGTCTAAAATGTGTTAGTTTGCTATGAGCCAGAAATCAACTGAGGTAGTGTCCTGTTTGATACTGGGTATCAAATAGCTGGTGGGGGCGGGTTTGTTGTTGGACGGTGCATCCAAGGCTGTCATATCCCAACTAGAAAGTAAACCCCATGCCTGAGCCTAATGTTTATTTTAAGTCTGGGTAAAAACAGATATTTGGCACTTTCTGAGTTGGTTTTTTTTGGACTCAAGAATTCAAACCCTGCAGAATACTGGGTCAATCTTAATCTTTTGTTTTTCACCTTGGAAGAAAAATAGCTCTTTGACTGCTTCCCCAACTGACATCTTGCACAGAGTTGAGGTTTAGAGTTAACTCTGAAGTATCGTAAGTCTTCGGCAGTAGTATCCTGCAACACACTGTGGAGTTGTGAAACCATGAGGCTGCAGGTTCCTGGCATGGCAGTTGATCTGGAGATGAAATATTGCATCATGGGAAACCTGGTTGTTTGTAGTTCAGTTTGAGGTGTGTGAATTAACTGTTGCTTTGACATTCAGTTGAGTATTTACAGAGATGTATTGTTTTTTCCCCTCACCAACAGCAAGAAGAGTGGAAAAGTTAAGACTGCCTACAAGCGCGAGTACGTCAACTTGGGCTGTGATGTTGACTTTGACTTCGCTGGCCCCACCATCCACGGAGCGGCTGTGGTCGGCTATGAGGGATGGCTCGCCGGTTACCAGATGAGCTTCGACACTGCCAAATCCAAAATGACCCAGAACAACTTTGCCATTGGCTACAAGACGGGAGATTTCCAGCTGCACACCAATGTGTAAGAGGAGATAACTTCTTAATTTTTTATTCTTGCAAAGTCTACGCCTTTTTGTTTGAGGAATGATGTCTTGAGAACAAGCAACTTATTTCTTTTATACTGTTGTGTTGACCAGCAACTGGATACAAAATGAGTGGCTTGTGAAATCCTAGACATAAAAGAAACTGGTTCCTGCCTCCTTACTTATAACAGAGGATTGACACAACTAAAAATGAAAGGAGATATTAAGATTGACCAGAAACAGTCACTCAGTGGCTAATCGACTGTCCAAGCTGACTTGTGTCCCCTGGAACATAAAATATGCTTTGTTTGGAAAAGAATGATCAAAGTTATGCATTTCGTTTCATTTGACGGGTCTGTGCCTTGTGGTGTTTACAGCAACGATGGAGCCGAGTTTGGAGGCTCCATCTACCAGAAGGTGAGCGACAAGCTGGAGACAGCAGTCAACCTGGCCTGGACGGCTGGAAGCAACAGCACACGCTTTGGCATTGCAGCCAAATACCAGCTGGACAAAGATGCCGCCATAAGTGTAAGTTAAGGGACATACATAACATATGAATTTATTATAAAATGGTACAATTTCACGATTATAAACCCTGACATGCCAAACTTTCTCTACAGGCTAAAGTGAACAACAACAGCCTTGTTGGTGTTGGCTACACCCAAACTCTTAGACCGGGTAAGTTGTTCTGCAGAATCATCAGCTGCTGCTTTGCTTCACTTTATCGTCCTTGTGAATTGTGCCTCGGTTGACACTTTGTTCAATAAATAAGAATTTAGAGCAACCCAAACCCAATACATTCTCAGTTCAACCCTATAGTTTCGTGTCTTGGATGCTTTATTCGTTTTGTGTCCACATATGAGGCTGACGCTGTTTTCTTGCTTTTGCAGGTGTCAAACTCACCCTGTCTGGCCTGGTTGACGGAAAGAACATCAACGCAGGAGGCCACAAGCTCGGCCTGGGCTTGGAACTGGAAGCCTAAGTTGTCCTCACACTGCAAGGGACTAGGGAATATCAGAAGAATCTGGCCTTAAATGTATGCCCAACTCAAACCAGCAAGGGAGTATGTCTTGAAGAGATTGGTTCAAAGGCTAATGCAACAAACTCTTAACCTGAGTACCACTCAAAGTTGGTGCTTTTGTCACTCATGCATTTTACCATTTGTTGCTTTCCACTTTGTAATTGCATCTGTTCAAGAGACAGCTGTTGGCCTATTGTTCATGTCTTTGCTTCTGTCCAGCACTGCCATAATACAACCAAACAGTCCCTCTGTCTGATATCAACTTTATGTGGCTTTAAAGTGATAAACCCAGACACTCCGTTTTTTTATGTGAGAACATTAGTTGACGGATTTGTGTGGTGAGGTTGTCATACGTTCTCTTAGAAGATGCAATCATGCCCATCTGATATTCCTGCGTCATCAAACAGTTTTCTTTACGTACACTAGTCCTTTTTTCTCCAAATATTTAAATACTGCTGCATACCTCCTGACCATGCGCACAAGGACAATTTACAACTCACCCTTTTTGTTTTGTGTCGGCCATCGGGGGTTTGGGATCGTTTGGTAAAGGTGCACACATGACCCTCCCTTAAACTGGGCAGTTTTTGGGTTGTTTCAAGTTGAATGTGGTAAGATTGAGAGAAACCCATGCACATGGCCGACCAAGCAGAACTTGTTTTCATTTATTCTGTGAGAGCAGACAACTGGAGGGCACCTAAATGTTCACGGAAATGCCAAACCATCATTCTGCAGAAGAGCTGTAACTCAAAGTTGCACGAGTTCACTCTGAAAAGTGCTCTCCTGCACCGGGCTGAAACAGAGCTCACAGGAAGGCTTGGAGGTCCTTACGTGTATGTGTAAGTTTTCAATAAAGTCTTTGAACTCCACACGTGTTTTCACTCTTGTGTTTAGAGGTTGCAGGATTTATTATCAGTGAACAAATGAATCCACTGAATTAAAACTTAAGAAAGGGGTGGGTTTTTTTTTTTTTTAAATCTACATTGTATATAAAATGTTACTTCAAAATTGAAATTTTCAGTTAATTCTAAAAATGTGAATCGTTTAGTCTTGCACTGAGTGTTGTATTTGAACTTTATAGCTGAAAGAATTTTTTTTTCTGCCAAAAGTGACTGCATTCTATTTTCCAAGCCCTGACTGTAAAAAGTGATTGGAAAAATTTCCCTCTTGTTTATCATAAACTTTAAATTCTCCCTGTGTTTCTGGAAGCATCGGAGGAAGTGTGTTCCTCAGTCTTCAGTGCCTGCCATGTTTCTTTGTGAGCTGACACCGTCTGTCAAGTTCAACTACAAACCTGCTTTAAAGTTTTTCACATCCAGCTGAAGTTGCATCGTTGGATGTGACTGTAGTATTTTTAGGAACCTTTCTCTGAGAGCCAGAGTTTGATCAGTGTTGGCTCTTCATCGTGATGCTTCAGGATGGTGGGAGCTCATCTTAATTTAATACATCAGGTAGACTAATGCTCTGTGAACACATTGGACTATACGAGTTTCAAGGTGTGGTAGAACATCATCCTGAGCATCAATACTTTATCTGAAGAAAGTGAAAATTATGTCAGAGCAACGAATGCATTTATTGATGCACAGTTCAGAGGGGAAACATTGAAGTTTAATTAGTTTAGAAACAAAACTTTGTCCTCATACAATGTCCCAGTCGGTGATCTACAAGACTTCAGTGCAAATGATGGGAAAGCCTTTTGTCTGTCTTCAGTCCGCTAATGATTTTTCTTAGAATTAAAAGGAATTAACATTTGGTATTAAAATCAGATGGTTCTCCGGCTACATGACAGACGTGCAGATTTTAAGAGGAGCCTTATTTATAGTTGTGAGAGCACAACCGCTCTATAACGACAAGTAAAAGAAACAGTTGCAAGTTAACCCAGAATAGCAAGACATTTCTTTATTGCATTCAGTTGTCGGAACATACCAAAGCAGGACAAACAAAATTGACTTTGCATTTACATTGGTAATTACATTTGGTGAGTCACATTTCGTTTTAAAGGTCGAAGGCAAAGCTGCTGCTGACGGGAGAAATCGTGCTCTCTTCTTTGAGATCGGTTGCTCTGCAGGGGAAGCACAGTATTTTTATTCCTGTTCTTGTGGCTTGACAAGCGTAAGCCTTTATGGTGTTTCTCCATCAGAAAAGCCCTTCTCAGTTACCAGTATCATTTTCCTTGGAAGCATTATGGATTTAAGGTTGCTGAACTACCCTCTGAGTCTTCTACTCTGCTGGCCAAGACCGCTCTCTACTGCCCCCTAATGGGACTCTTTGATTTCTGCAGATTTTTCTTTTGGCAGCACTGTTTGGGTCAAATTTCCCTCTTCTGGCTGTGAAGCCTTCACTACAGGAGGGCTTTGAATGGTAGATTTTGGAGCAGATTGTTGATCTTCGTCTTTATTGCTGTCATGCTTTTCATCCTCAATGCTCTTTGCTGCTTTACCTTCACCTTCCTCACCAGATCCACTAATTTCTTTAGCTTGACTGTTGTCCTTTTTCTCTTTCTCTGATGTTGTACTTGAAGTTGTTCCCTCAGCCTTTTCTGGAACCAAAGTTTTTTCCTTTTCTTCCACTTTAGAAGCAATGCTTTGCTCTTTGTCTGATTCTGCAGACTCTTTGGCTGAGGTTGCGTCATCGACAGCCTTTTTTGGTGGGGCTGAGATGAAACTCTCTTCCCCAGCATGTCCTTGTTTACTATCCTTGGATTTTGTCTGAAGCTCACTCTCCTCTGGGACCTCTGGCTTCAAGTCTTGTGCTTTTGAAGAGAGACATGTCTGAACTGTTGGCACTGCAGCTTCTGCCTCCTCTTCTCTGTTTTCAGCTACACTGTGTTGTTCATTTTTGTTCTTATCGTGAGTCTCAGTTTTCAGAACTTTACTTTGAGTGTTGTTGTCTGTGTCACTGTCTCCTTCGTTGTCAATCTGTGTCTCCTCTGACTCCACCTCACTCTTTGGACTAATTTCCACAGCTTCACTCTCAGCAGGACTCCCTCCACTGCCCTCATCACCTCCGTTCACCAAGCATCCCACTGGGGATCCTTGATTCTGCTGACCGTCAGACATCTGGCCACCCTCGTCCTCTCCACTGTCTTTATCAGCCTCCTCTTCCTTACTGCCCCCTCGCTCTCTTTTGACACACCCCGCCTCATCCTTTCCCATATCTGTTTCCTCTGACCCCGTCTCCTCGAATTCTGACATCTCGATCTCCCTGGTGGTCTCTGTTATGATCTCCTCCACAAACTTATAGTGGGGCTCTGCCCGTCTGCGCGGGCCTCCCGGTCGGCTGTGGCATGGGAGGGCATAAATAGGGGACTGGTGGTAGATGTAGGGCAAGGAGATGTGGGTGTCTGACATCGTGGACAGCCGAGCCTCCTCGCCACAAAGAAGTTTCCTGGAGAATCAGAATGACAGAAACAGATGAGTGGTGTCAAGTGATTAAATCATCATGGAAAGGAGGAATAAGAAGTCTCCAGAGGTTTGTTTTTTTAAAATTAATGTTTAAATGATGTTTAGTTTGGCTTTAATTCCATTTTTTAACAATTAAATTTCCTTTTCAATACTTGTTTCAATTATTACTGACTTCTGGAATCCAGTTGTTCCAGTTGTGCAACACAGTTACCAACAATTGTTGTTTCACAGTCAAGAAAACATGAAGGGGAGGGGGAGGGGGGGGGCCGACCCTAGAAAGAGTTGTCCATGTGAGAGGGTTTGATTAGTGTAAGTCTATCATGATTAAAAAGACTGTGCTTAAAAGAAGAATCCTCTCAAACAGCTCACAAAAGTTGCAATAAATTGTCTCAAGCAACAATCGAAATCCCACTGAGACAAATAAATGGAGATAACTGTGAACGCTCGCTGACAACTTGATTCCAAAAGTAGTTTGGTAGATTATATCTCCTAAATTTCTATGAATATCAGCATCACAGTTGTGTTTTTATGAGGTTACTTTTACTTCTGTGACACTGTTTTGTGTGTGACAGCAATTAAACTCAATCACAACTCATACCAGATTACAAAGTGTGTTTTCTTAAACTCCGGGTTTTAGGTGTGTGATGAGATGTTAGCCACTCGAAGGCTACCTGTACGATAATATCTCCACATCCAGAGCCATCTTGACGTTCAGCAGGTCCTGGTACTCCCGCAGGTAACCCGACATGTCAAACTTGCAGTTAATCAGCTCATTCTCCAGCTCCTTGATGGTAGTCTGGCGAGAGAGAGGGAATAGATGACACAGTGAGACAAAACGCACACGTGAACGCTTCAGACTTCTAAACTGGTCTCACCTGGTAGTGAAGGATCTCCTGCTTGTGTCGATCCTCCACATCGTGCAGCTGGTTCTCCAGTGCCTCTCTGGTGCCTTTAGCGCAGTCCAGTTCGACGTTTTTGGCCTGCAGCCGCCTCCTGTACTCCTGGATCTCCCGCTGGCTCGCTTTTAACGCTTCCCTCTTGGTCTCCGCCGCCTCTGTTAATCTGGCGAACTGCGACCGGAAAGTTTCTCCCAGCTGCTGGACGTCGGGTGCCGCTTGTCCTTCCAGCTGCGCCCTGATGTCCCGCAGTGCCGCAGTCACGCCGGGGTGGCCGAATTCGTGCGCTCTCGTGGTCACCTCGGCGTTCCGGATGTGGTCGAGCATCTCCGACACCTCGGCGTCGTGGCTCCTCTTCAAGAGGAGAATCTCGTCCACCAGGCACTGCGCCTTCTTGTCGAGCTGCAGCTTGGCCTGGTAGGCTTCGCTGACGTCCCGCTTCAGCGCCACGATGCCTCCCTCCGCGTCCGATCGGCAGCGCGCCTCCTGCTCATGCTGTCTCTTCAGCTTGGCCAGATCCTCCTCCAAATTCTGATGCTCGATTTCGATCTGGTGCTTCTGACGCGTGATGTCCACCACCAGCTGCCTCAGCCGCCGCAGCTCGGCCCCGTACTCCTCCTCCAAACACGCCGCGGGCTTCGCCTTCCCCCGGACCTCCTGGATTTCTCTCTCCAGCAGATGGTTGTGGTGCTCCAGCTGGTGCACCTTCTCTATGAAGCCCGCGAGGCGGTCGTTTAAGCCGTGCATCAGCTCTTTCCCGTTCACCTTCGCAGGCGACGCGGCCGTCGGATTCGACGCCCCCCTCATCGCGACCCTGCCGCCTTTGGCCGGCCGTCCGGGTTTCTGTCGCGAGTCTTCACAGGTCGCTCTCAGCATGGCGTCGCTTGTCGTGCCCTGATAGCGGTGACTGGTGCTGTGGTGGTGGTGAACCGCCGCTGCAGTCGGCGTCCATGCGGGCTTTTATAAGCGTCGCCATCTGCTAGCGGTGCTAAACGGAGCTGTCCGCGGTGCTGAAAAGGTGTAGCATCAGCTGATCGCCTAATGAGCGCTTACAGCGCAGTCCTGCAGGAGCGTCCGTGACGTGGGCACACGTCTGACAAACATAGAAACAACTACATAAATCTTATATTCAATTCACTTGGATCTCTTGGTCTCGAAGGTGTGCAATGATCACATAATGCTTTTACATGAATATAAATGCTTTTACATAAAATA
>JAUESE010000018.1:11825637-11837023 GCA_032274725.1 Malacoctenus triangulatus | reverse complement strand
TATATATAAAGCAGACCTAGTAATGATAAAAGAGGCATTCAATTTCTTTTTCACTCAAATGACAAGGTGCCTTTATATCATACAAGGATATGGTATGAGGACTTCCCGAAGTCATTGCGGGATCCAGCCACACACGCTTCAAAGTATCATTTTATTTGATCAGCCGCTCCTACTTGAGGAATTTCCCAGTTGGTTGAATACGAGGAACAGAGCAGGAACAGGGCTTCACATTATTAGAGTTATCTGGGGAAGTACAGTCCTGCATATATCACCTCCACCGGTGTCATCCCCCCGTTGATAAACTGCATTTCCTGTCAGCGGAGGACACTGAAGGTTACAGCCGAGATTAAAAAGAACAAACCAAGCGCCCCCCCCCTCCCCCCCTCTAGCTGAAGTGCTGACATGTTCTACCTGCTGGAGTGCTCCAAATAATTTTGATCACCCAAAAAAAGAAAGTATGGCTTGAAAGTAAAGCTCGGCGAATCCTCTGGCAGTTCTCCTAAATATGAAAATAATGACAGCTTTTAACAAACTTTCCACATGAGTGAGGGCGTCCAAGTATCGGGCTGCAGTCACACACTCACATTTGACTTTAAACATGCGGCAATATGCAAACATTTGCCTACATGCACTCAGCTGATTAAATAGACGCATAAATTATTGTCCCTTGTCATTTTTTTTTCTTTTAATATAAAGGCACTGGGTTGTTCTCTCCTCAATTGAATTGACTCACAAACATCACCAGCAGCACTCAAGAGGTGGTGTGGCCTAGGAGCGCGGCCTGCTGTATATCCAAGCGCTCGGCAGTGACCATAAGCTGCGTTTGTTCACCAGCTCCAGACACACTGAGGCAATTTATGAGCCTCTGGCTGCTGGCTGATTAGAGCACCGCTTGTAAAATGTATTTTGGCATGTATGCAGGGTTTTACTGGAGCTCCCCCTGTCACACATTACCCATACATCAGCACTGAATGAGAGAGAGGTGAAACAAGAACAGCGGAGGGAGGGGTGTCGGTGTCGGTGTCGAGAGAGGGCATTGTTTAATCCTCCAGAGCCCCCATTTTTAAAATGGTTTCCATCAAGTTGTCAACACCTCATATTTTTGAGGGCTAAACATGAAGAGACGTTTGATAACCATCTACTTCCTTCGCAGTTCGTCATGTTGAGTTTCACATATCGTAAGGTTTATTATTATAAAACTAAAGTTGTCTAGATGGGGGTCTTCAAGCTTCTGTTGAGTTGTGTGTTGATTTGACCTGTTTGAAAGTTTCAAAGAACAATTTAAGTACTTTTTTCCTCCCCACAACTCTTTCGGTGTCAAACAGCTTTTCTCCTGCATCTGATTATTGTAATGGACCTGCAAATTAAAAAAAGACAGATTTATTATCATGGCAACTTTAGTTTATGTCAGTATACCAAACAGAGTCTAATAAATATAAGACAAAATATGGTTGCCTAGTCTGTCCTATACTCTTTATTCAAAGTAGAGTACATTTCATTCTTGCTTTTCTGTTCTGATTACCACAGAAATGTTATCAGAAGTTTTCTACTTTTAGTTAAAGTTTGCTTCCTCACCTCAAACCTTTCCTTGTTTTCCAATATTCAAATGATTCCCCTCATTAAAATGTACGTGACTGTATCATGAAATATGTGCAGCCATTCCCTGGCCTGCATCCAAAGCTTTCCAGAGCTCCTCAGGAAGAATCCATGAGCTCTGCTACCTGTCACCCAACTTTCTGCATGATTTGTGACAGCACCATCTGACCAGAACAATTGAATTAACAAGCGCCGGAAGGCCCGGCCTGTTAGGCTTAGCTGATACCATGTGAGATCTTTATTAAATTACAATTATGAGACGACAAATCCTCTCATTGTTTCACCTTATGGACTGCGCTTGGACACGTGCCACTGTCACATGAGCCCGGGGTGAGTCGTTTCTCAAGAGTGGGTCCTTTTCCTCACCAGCGTCCTCCAGAAACAAAGAGCGGACAGAAATCGGAATATGTCAGTGATGAATTCCCTTTCAGACTGAACCAGTGACTTCTCTTTAAAGGGGAAACCACAGTTTGTGCAATCTTCAGAGATTAGTAACATAAATGAGATTTTTCACAAGCAAGTTAGCAGTGGACGTTTTTTTGCAGCAGACATTTGGACTTGTTATAGCATGAAAAAAAAAGGTGTAATTAACACATTACTGATAGCCGCATTCCATTTAGGTGAAGTGATTCTTGTTCTGATTATTGTACAAGCTGGTGCTCTCACATGGCTTCTTGATGGAACTGAGCCATCATCAGGGTTATTAGTACCACCTGTGCTTTTCTCTAGGTGACAAGTCAAAACGCCTGGTGTGAAATAAATCTTTTTTACAGCAGATGTCTCGATGACAAATTAGTATGAATGGATGGAAATAACGCGGCGTCGTGGCGAGGTGGGTTGCACTGTAGTTTCACAGCAGGACAACTCGCACTGGATTGTAGGCCAGGGCATTTTTATGTGGCGTTAGCATGTCATCATCCCTCTGCTGGCTTGGGATTTTCTACATACTCCCACTTCCTCCCCCAAGCAAAATATGTACATCAGTCATTCGTAGGGTGCCTTCACGTTGAAGCCGTCTGGTTTGTTTTGATCGGACCATGGTTTGTTTTTCTTGTTCAAAGAAGAATGTGCATTTAAACACAAATTCCTAATGCCAAACAATTTTTGCCACCACGACTGTTACTGGGTAAAAGTAGGTCTCTTAGATGGAAGAATGAATTCAAAAAGTACAATGTTCTTACTGTTTTGTTCAAAGATAATACAATTTCAAACATGATTAAATGAAAGTTCTTTCTGCACATAGTCAGAAGAAACAGGCACTGCTGGTGCTGTGTGAGTGATGCCAGGTCCAGTCCTGCAGCTGCAAATGACTTGAATCTGGTATTCCAAAAGGACTTAGCAAGCACTTTCATTTCTGTACTAAAAGTGAGAATTTTTTTTGTTTTTTGCAGAATTCACTTTTGGTCGAAAGCAAAACTTTGAAAGTTACACAGGGAAACTTAGAAGAAATGAGCGAGCCAATTAAAAAGGTTTCAGAGCAACTTTGATCAACTCTGACCTCTCTCGATTTCTACGTCACAGCTAAAGTGATTGAAGTCATGTTGGAAACATTAATTCTTTTTCCACACTCGAAAGCTCACTGACGTTCAATTGGCTAATTCCAACATGGATGTATTAATGCCGAATACAATTTGTTTTTAATGCGAACACAAGTCAATACACATATAAAAATTGATTTGTAGTTCAAAACAATTTGACAGAGGTGAAATACAAGACTGTAAACAACTGTAAATGGGGCAGAAGTGAAGTTTTCCCAGTTCTTAGGATCACTTCAATTTCAGGCTAAATGTTGAAGTGTTCATTAGCATTATTGTCAAGCAAGTCCACTGAGAAGCAAATAAACAATTACTCTGACCAAACTGCCTTGGTGCATTAGCGTTATTTATGACCCTCGTGTAAATATAAATTGAGGTGAATAGGAAATGAAGCCCTCTCTAGGGTGTCATTCAAGTCACGCTGGCAAGCAGTAATTCTTAGATGCGGAAAACAATGCGTCTGCATATGATAATGCTTCCGGCGGATAAAATATGCCCGATACTTGGCATGTGTGTGGGCTGAGGCAATCACATATGCAGAGAAGCAGCAAGTGCTCCGGAAGGATCAATAAAGTGCATAGGATTTGGGATTTATGATGCCGTCCTATCGATCAATTAGGAGCTGACGGTTTGAGGCACTCAGAGATGCCAATGGGTATTATAACTAAATCAGAGGTGAGACAGAATTACTGCACAGCGGAAGATAAACTGCATCATGTCACTCTGACAGATACTGTCGCACCTTTTCAGAGGCTGATAGGTGGAAACAACCTGAGTGTGATCCTGCAGTCACTTTGAATGCTCTTTAAAATTCCAATGTGTTTGTCGACAAATACCTCCAAGTTTATCATTTGAGGTCGCATGGATGGGTTAGGGTTATTTTAGAACATCTTGTCAAATATGCTATAAGAAGGTATTATATCGCATCCACTTGATTTCTGTTTTGCAATACTCTGTGGATATTTAGTCCTACTTAAAGATGTCTTCACAGATCCAAGAGAGGGTAGGAATGAGAAAGTAAGAGAGAAAACCCCCTTCTCAAGTGACTTCACAGGGCGAATGGAGTCATTCAGTAGATTTGTCACCGAGCGCCTATCATTCAGGCCGGCCTGCTTTCACCACACAGCTGATAATCATACATATTCTATGCGCCGGAGCGCCATAAATCTCTGTCCCCATTTCATGCCTCCGTCATTCATCAATCACGCCGAGAGCAGGATGAAACACAGCCCGCTCGAGAATATATCATATTAGTACCTGGGATGTTTACCAAGATAATGTGAGACAACAGCAGAGGGTGAAATATAGCACCACTGCATTGCTTAAATTAAAACCACTCCTCCTCCCCTTCAGACCACCCTCTGTTGTGGGAGTCTGGGTTTTATGTCGACAAGAAGTCCTGCAGTCACTGCCTGAGCGTCCTTACCCTTGTCTCACCTTGAGACATAACTTACTTTGGAGTGGAGTCATGATTAATAATACTAAACAAGACATGTGAGGCATGTACTGAACTTAATATGTCAGCACAGGTCTGCACGTATGGATTATGTGTTGTATTGATCTTGAAATATATATTCAAAACCACTGTGACTATTCTGAATCGAGGTGCGTGCATGTTTGTTACAATTAGATATCTGTTAAGGATGATTAGTGTAGAGTTTTGTCATGTTGTTGCCTGATGCTGGAGCTCTGCTCTGGGCCACAGTCAGTTACAAAAATCTGGACTTGGACCAGAAATAAATTGAGCCTCTACTGATCAAAGATATATATCATTAAATAGCTGACAGAGTGAATCAGCAGGCATCCAACTCAATATCTCAGCACCGAACTGGCAATTAGTCTTCAAAGTTTGAATAGGCCTTTCAAACTGTACGTCTATAATTCACCCTTGATTCCATTTTCCATATTCTATAGTTCAATATCGCTCCCCTGATATTGATCTTTTTGCAGCAGTGTATCAGCAGGACCGACCTAAATGTGGAAGGCCGATCAAAGTTGCTCTGATGGTCAGACAAATGCACCTGACTCAATGATAATGGCTCGGACCACCATCAGCTGCCAAACACACTAATGAAAAGTAACTGATATGAATGAACACTTTCCTCAGCTTTTGATTTTATAATGTTCCTGGGAGTGTTTCTGCTTTGCTATTGTTTAGCTGTCCACATAATTATGTTTCACACTTTCTAAAAGCAGTTCTGGTTTCAATTAAGAAAAAAAAAGAGAAACAAATTCATTTTGTCTGATAAACACAGCAAACTTACTCCTTATTGAAGGATTAGCCTAAATATTTATACCTTTGTAACCCTCAAACTTATACACTCATTTCTGGCCTTCAGTTGGAGCACCTAATTACAGCTGGTTCATTCGACTTCCAGCTACTGAATAATGACTACCGAAGCAGGCGGGACCATGTAGTTGGAAGACTTGATGGTCCATCTATAGTCAGACAATCTGGAAGATGTGTTAAAGAAGGAAGGTCATGACAGCACCGGGGGCTCCCACCGCATGTCAGCATGTTTTACCCACCTTTCAGATTGTTAGTGATGCTGACTGGTTCAGCGAAGGGTCATGTATTGCTACCTTGTCGTGTCATCAAAACATCCAGCTTGGATGCATGTTCAAACGTAGTCCTTTAGAGTAAAATCATATTCCACATTATTGTTTATTTAGATAGGTTGATGTTTTGTCATTGAGTTCACATTTTAAATCACGCTTCACATCGAGAGACCTGATTTTTTTAGATTATAATCGATTGTACAAACACCTTCGGTGTAAACACATTTGCCATTCGCTGGGTATGTTGTGGCAAATACTAAGTGGGCTCAGTCAAGTGCAAGATTGTAACCCAGACCTTCGCAGACAACAAATACAACCATGAAACGACGACTGTACTCACTGACTGACAAGCAAATACTTTTGTCATAAACTTGCAAACTATGAAGTTTTATATGAAAGGGTGGTGCGCTCTGAAGGAACCGGTTTGAAAGAACATCTTGTCAGACCATGTCACCAGGTAAAAGTGATCAAAGCTGCTCAGGAAGCCACACTGGAAGTTTGTACACATAAAAATTGAGTGAATCATAAAAGAAGCACTTGAGAGAACAGTTTAAACCCTGCTCACTCTCTTACCTGAACACACCTGGCCAATCACGGAGTGCAGTCAGAGCGCTGTTGGCTTGCCTTGTTCAGAGAGTTGCTGACGTTATTCAACCATCAATCAAATATATCTGTTTGAGCCTCCCATGTTTTTGTTGTGCTTCCTGAACCCGTAACATTGCATTTATTCACATCAGAAAATGTACTTATACCTAACTGCTAAGAGTGGCAGAAAAAATGTTTTACAGCAAAGAAAAGCAGAACTATTATTTACCTGTAAAATGCAATTAAAACTTAATAAAATCAAAGTACAGATTTTGTAGGGGCTGAATTCATACAGGTGCTTGATATCACAGTGGTGGACATTATTCAATGTCTGTTATGTGAAGGTCTAACAGGGACTCCTCACTGTATGTTGAGAGGAAGTTTTGTGAGTGAGATTTACAACAGTAATTATAAATTAAACAGCTTTCACACACTGTCAGGACAGATCGAAAGCAACCAGATCATTTTTTCGATGCTTCTTTACCCTGTGTGCGTTTTATGTTAGGCGGAGTTTTCCCACCACTTCAGTTGACAAACAAGTCAATAAAACTTGCATTAAGCTCCGTCTTCTCTCCCATCAACAACTTGCACACTGGTAGATTTTCATTGGCGTATGTTGATTGCATGTATTATTCTGAAAATCATTAGATTTCAATCAGCTTTGTCTTTCATCTCCTACACAAAACTCACCTGTTGGAGAGATTCCGGACTCAATCTTTGTAATTTTATAACATTTCCTAAAAAAAGGAACATTTTTGCTTCCTTTTCCCCATTGTGGTTTGGTATATATAAGGGTTTCTGCTCATGTTGTGTACCCACAGAAGTAAGCTACAGGCTATATGTGTTGCTCCTCTCTCAGTGCAGGTCTTTTCTCTCTCTAGTATATCCCCTTCTAGATTAGAAATGTAATTTGAGGAGATAAATGTATTCTATTCCAGTTTGCTGTGATCAGGAGTACTGCTGTGCAGAAAACAGCATTGCTCCTCGATTATTGAATTTTTATGGCCAGGTAATTAATTGCAGATTCCCTGTTTTGTTCTATTTCTTCCTCTCTGACATTTTAATTTCGACAAAAAGCCACGGTCTCCACACGGCCCTTCTCCGGAGATCCTAATGGCCTATAAAACATGATGACTTATAGATATGGCGAGACTTCACTTCGCCAATGATTGTTTGAAACCTTGCTGATCACACAGAATTTAGTCCCCCCTCTTACTTCCTCCCTGCTGCCATCTCATCCCTGCCTTTCCTGCGCAGCCTCCTGAATTCATTTCTTGTCAATTAAACTGCAGCTACAGTGTCCCATCTGAAGTATAGGAATCTATCAATGTGTCATCGACCGGGAATTCATTATTGGATGCGGCCTGGTAACTTTTCAAAAGCTGCGTTCGGGCCATTATTCCTTAAAGACGATTGTCATTACTTGACCGGGCAGGCGAGTGTCCTTGGCGTGCATTGCAAGCACTGCATTTAAGGGCAAGGGGGAATCAATCGTGGCGAAGGGTGACAGACGCCATATCTCAAGGCAGACAGGTTTGAATGCTTATATCAAATCAGAATCCTTTGCTGGCACAGGGAACATTAGTTACCCTGGTGTCAGGAGCACATGTAGGCCACAGCCAGCCATCCAGGAAGGAGGATGGGGTGGGGGTGGTTTGTTATTTTATGCAGGTTGGCTAAAATGTCCCCAGATATAAATGAGCAACCATAAAACATAATTCTCCTTTGTGTATTATAAAAGCATATTGAATGCCCAGCTTGTGCAATTTGTGTTTTGTTTATTTATTTATTACATGTGTTGGCTAGACGAGCTTGCATATTTAAAAAAAAAAAAGATGCATATGTAATAAATAGTTAAAATACTCCATGCAATAATGCAAATTCAGCAAGCTTACGCTGAGACTGTTGCTCATCACATGAGGCGCCAAACAGACTGTGCAAGCATTTGATTGTAGCAACCATTTTCTGGAAAGATCCTGGCAAAAAACAGGGTTGGAATTAACAAAAGTAGTCCTTAGCAGAGACACGAGTCTCTGTTTTTATACCCGCTACTCTTGTTTGCATCCACGGGATATCTATCTAGTTCTATTTATTTATCATCCCTCCTTTGCCTCTTTCTTTCTTCTGCCGTCCTCCTGTCACGGCACGCCTTTCTGCTGTGTAAGCACAAGTCCGCGCAACATATCACTCCCGAAGCATACCCCCTTCTAACCTTCACGAGTTCTCCCTGTACAGTCTCCACTGCTCCGTAATGGCTGATGCAGTTACCATATTTCAGTCCTAATTGGGTCGAAGCTGCAGAGCCAATTTGGGACGGTAGTTTGGGAGAGAGTTCCTCTGCGACATTGTTAGGCATCGGGATGTCTTCCGTGTTGCCAGGTGTGAATTGTAATTGCCGCTGAATGAAAAGAGCACCTCGGAAGTGGAGGGACGGCAGTGGTTTGTTGGGGGTAGGAGAGTACTTTATCCACAATAGTGTTTTCCTCTCTTTCTGCTCAATAAGTCAATGCGGAGAAGATGAGATTGGGTGACTTGTCTTGTTTACATCTTTTAGGTTTGTTTTTGAGGAGTTCTGTTGCCCTGAGAGAACAGTGTTTGTTCGACGCAACCACGTTGTGCACTCATCAAAATGACATATTGCTTTCCTGAGCACCCACTGTATTCTATTTTCTGCCTTCATCCCATTTTCCTCCGTGAGGCAAATGCGCTATCTCGTCCATGAAGCATTGCTCGGAGATGAAGATGCGCCTTACTGTCTGACCTTACACGCTGCTCCTCAGAGTCAGGATCTATGGCAGCCATTTTCTCTCCAGCCAGTCATGAAGAAGCAAGAGATGTAAATGTCAGTCTGTGTCTCCTTAACACTCAATAAGGGGCTGGGATTGGGCCCTCCGCTCCGCCAGTCGATTGGCCATCTAATGAGGAGAGGCCTTACCATAACTCTAAAAGATTCACTACTGTTTGTGTTTCACCAGAGGCCCTAGCACAGTAATAATTCCAAGTGGATAAATGTTTTCCCGATAACAAGCTGAAATAACCTGTCGGGCTGAAGTTGATGTAGACAAGAAGAATCACACAATTAGCGATCAGTGGGGATTTATCCTGGTAGTCGAAGACAGAAAGCAGCGAGAGCTTAGTCCTTTTCTCTGTCTGGCAAATATCAAGGCTACCTCGATCAGATGGGCTCTTTCTTCAGCGTTTCCTCAGCCTGCGTGTCATTAGTCACAGGCTTTACCTTTGTAGCAACCCTCTGTGTTTTTACCTCTAAATGCCCCCTCACACTAGCATTTAGCTTGTTAATGTAATTGAAGTCACTCGGAGGGAAGGTGTTATGGATGATGCTCTCGCAATGAGACAATGCTCCCTAATCTCCGTTTATCTAGAGGCTACTTCCCACCTTGAGAAAGAGCGGCGGCGAGGAAATCCATTTAGATTTGTTGAAAGATAATAATAAAGAAGGTTTTTAAATTAAAGACATCAGTTATTTCAAATTGTATTAATGGGTTGATCTATAACCACATTTTTAACCCCACCAATTAATGCGAAATCCCACCCAAAAACCAAAAAAAGAGAGCCTTTTGAAGTAGAGAAGTTCAGTGTTGTTTGTTAATTGGCACTTTCCCCACTATTATTTCAAATAAAAGTCTCATTTAAGTGTCCTAAAAAGACAAAGATTACATTATGCCCAATTATTATGCCCCTCCACATCTTACAGTGTTACAAGGCACTCTAAAGTTGATTAATACCAACCAATTTCGTCATAAAGAGCTAAGACTACTGTAGCTATTGTAATTAACCTTTAAGTGTGATGGACTTTGCCGTATATTTCCCATTTCTATTACTGACCCATATATATCAAAGCAGGATACGCCACTGTTGCCTCCATCCGCGGCCTCCCAGGAGCCTCAGCACACACTCTGTGTCCGATGACATCATAGCCCCACGGGAGCGTGAATTATCTTGTTTTGGCCAGATCTCTCATATGTATTTTCTCTGCCGTTCCTGCACAAATGTATCATTTAAACCATTAACAGCAGCTCGCTCTTTCATTAGAATGAACTATATCATCCCCTCCCCAGAGGCACCCGCAAGCCATCGGAGTGTGAGAATACATTTCAGTGAGGAGGAATATTGAAGGCGGCAACATGCCTAGGTAAAGTATTACTTAATTTATACTGCTAATGTATAACATTGATTCTCTGTGGGGAAAATAAAGGACAACATATTTTCAGAGCCCACATCATTAAGGTTTAATAATTTAGACCCAGTTAGCGTGATAATAAATATACTGGGGGAACTTAAGTGAGGGTTTTGGTGATGAATACAATTAGAAAACGTTGCACTTACATAGAAGAGTAATATGAATGGGGTGTAGAAATTAATTGGAGTAGGAGCAATGGTGTGGCCTGCGGTGTTTCACAGGAGGGAGAAAAAACAGCCTATTTTTACAAGAGCCCTTTGTAGAATACTAACCATCCTTTACATGCTGACTTTTCTCATCGATACCAACATAACTAACAAATGGCTTAAAATGAAAAAAAGCTTTCTCTTCCGTTTTGATGAAGGTTTTGTTCTGTGAAAATTAAAAGACTCGAGTGAAGTGCATTTGGAACTTGCTTCATTGCCGTTTCAATGTGAAGCTTTGTATCACCTGAGCTGGTTTTAGTACATCATTAAATGGGAAATAATACAACAAGAGACACTGCTACAAATTCAGACCATGAGATTTATTCTTTTTTATGCAGTATGTATCGAGAGGATTGTGGAACAGTTTTGAAACTGTTTATAATATCACTTTTCAACTTCCTATAATGAAGGCATCAGAATGTGAAGTGATGATTGTAAAAATGAAATATGAAATTACGGCCAAAAGCATTAACATGTCCTTTTTGAAAAATAGTAAATAATGTGCATATGTAAATTCTGTCTTGCAGTTCAACAGTGTCATCATGTTAAGCATGGCGTGAGACATAATTTGGCACAAAAGTCGGCTAAAGCTGCAGTAATAAGGATGTATGGTGCAATTACTCTGCTGGCTAAAAACCTTTGATGTTATTTAGGAAACACAATATTTTACCAACATAAAAGCAATACATCAGATGAAGTGTGTA
>JAUESE010000018.1:11814508-11825412 GCA_032274725.1 Malacoctenus triangulatus | reverse complement strand
GTAAAAATGAAATATGAAATTACGGCCAAAAGCATTAACATGTCCTTTTTGAAAAATAGTAAATAATGTGCATATGTTTCTTCACAAATCCCATACTGTAAATTTCTGTCTTGCAGTTCAACAGTGTCATCATGTTAAGCATGGCGTGAGACGTAATTTGGCACAAAAGTCGGCTAAAGCTGCAGTAATAAGGATGTATGGTGCAATTACTCTGCCGGCTAAAAACCTTTGATGTTATTTAGGAAACACAATATTTTACCAACATAAAAGCAATACATCAGATGAAGTGTGTATAAAATTGTCAAGCTAGTTTAAGCTAAAATGAATATGTGTGTATGATGATATGTTTTAAAAGATTAAAAACTCTAAGTGAATCATAGCTTTAATCATCAGCTGAAATTGACTTTTGGTCTAGTTTACATCCCAAGCACTGCACTCACACACAGTAATTTGTTTTACTTAAATATGATACAAACTTAACAACCAAATTGCTGCCACAATATTCTCAACATTTCATTTTATAATTTAAATGTTTTAAAATAAAGACTTAAAATAATGGTACAAAATGTAAATCTACCTTTAAAAACTGTCTTGGTTTTAAGATTGGGGCCTAAGGTGTTGTCATGCAACTACTTGAGGGTCTTCTTTTAACATGGTCTAAAAATTAAATGTCATTTTCAATATATATTTTACCAGTTTTTTTTCTTTAAGTACATTTCGTCCATAAACTAAGTAGATGGTTCCATGTTGTTGACAAACAAAACTGGTAAAGAATACTGGTCAGTTCATTTAGAATCAGCTGCAAAAAGCTGGTTTTCCTGCCTGCTGAAGTCATGAGTTTACTCAGTGAATAGTTGATGCAAAACCAGCTTTCCCAAGGAGACTGAGCTACGAAAAGCTGTTTGCATTTTGTAACATTGATAATGTTCCAGTCAAAGACCTTGTTCTTCTGAAAAAAAGATGGAGAGCTTGCAGGTTTTTTGAAGAGCTTTCCCAGAGCTAGTTTTTACACCCCACCAAAAGATTAATAGTACGCCGCCCTTGAAAAATGAAAATCAAAGGTATCAAAAAGCTCGGAGGGATTACAGGCAGGGAGTCTGATATCAAGCCCAGTTTACTCTTTATGATGTCATTTTCTTTTTATGGAGGAAGCAGGGGGTGAAAGCTCAAGGCAGATATGGGATCCAGGTTTTGGGGTAATCTCCCATATACCACAGTGCATAAATCTGCTTCATTGATCTCTGGAATCATGCTTCTATTGACAACAGCGAGTCTCCCTTTTTGAAAAGTGATAACTGTGCAGGGCAGTCCCACTAAACATTTATGGATGTCATTCCTGCCTTGGCCTGGGCCCCTGCTCTGTAATAGCTTTTAGCGTCATGTAACACTCCTACGTGTGAGTGAATGCACAAATGTGTCTGAGACCCTGCTGAGTAAGTTTACGCTCGCCGTTAATCATTGTCCGGGCCAGCTGGCTGTAGCCACGAGGGCAGGTGGGCCTGTCAGGTTGGCAGCCTCAATCATGCAGCACTGAAACCGGAGCCCTCAGGGATGACCACGTCCCTGGTGTCTCTCAAGCCCCACGTCAACTGGTGCTTACTGAGGGCTATTTTGACTGATACTTTAGATAACTGTGCAGTGCGTTAAACTTTCCCAAGAGCGGTAATTAAATCCCAATAAACAGATGCATAAAAGCAAAAAAGAAGACATAACGTTTTTATTTTCACTCTGGTTTCAGAACGGTGAGGCATTCTTGGTTTAATTCACAGCTTATGGAATTGGATGCCTCCCCCCACACACACTGTAAAGGGGGTTTTGATACTTTAGGTGCTGTGTGTTGAAGAAAATAGTTCTGCGATAATAGTGAAAACCTACTTTTTGTGGGCTGTTCATGAGCAAATTGAAGAAGTTTTGTAAACCCCAGACCTGGAAAACAGTGATGCTGAGGGAGGTTGATCCTCCCAAAGCTCTCTAAACAGGAATCGGCTCAGCCGGAATAGCTTCACGTTAGATTCGATCGAGAACAAAAGCAAATAAAGAACAACAGTAGAACTCAGCAGATAGGTTTGCACTCATTTGAGGCTTGGCTACAAGTTTGCTTGCAGGTTTTATTATTCACAGAAGTTTCTGAGTTAAGAACATGTAAACACATGTTCCACTGACGTTTCAAAAGATGTTGAGCTTCGTTTCATAGCTCTGAAGTAGTTTTGCAACTTTCTGTTAATCGAATGCATTTTAGGTTGTGTCATTTATAAGGAATTAAATCAGCCATAAATCAACAGTGTCTGTGTCCACTCGTCCTTTGGGAGCTTCTAGTCTTCTTTGTATTGTTCCACTTATATTGAATCAATTTTTCCAGTAGTTTATTGCTGTTGGAGGTACATTTACTAGAGGTTCTTAAAGGTGGATCTTGGTTATTTTGGATGGAGTCTGCACTTGAGCCTCTCTCTAAGCTACACTGAATGTTCAGGCCTCAAGTTTAATAGCTTTGTGATAATTGTATCTAATCGCTCGCAAAAAGGGAAACGCATACACTTCAAGATCTCAAGCTGAACCTCAAAAGCCATTTTCTGTTTTGTACCATTCGTGTGGAGTCTTTGGACCTTCTTACCTGACACCTTTGAGCCCATCACAACATTAGTGATTCACGTCGGCTATGAATTAACTTCTCCGGTGTACTTGGAACATGTTGGTACAGTTTATAAACAGCTTGAAAACAAACCAGCTTGGCCTTTCTTGGGTTTCACACGGCCATCAAACTGTCAGGTCCCGGATCAGGCATCTACCCTTTAGTGTCTCCCGTCCCGTGCTGTGCCAGTAAATTCTCAAAAGAGCAAAGACTTCTTTACTGCGCTCTTTTAGCGTTGCACTGACAGCTATCACAGCTCTTCTCTGTCTCTCAACTTACACGTGTGTAATAGCCACTCGTGTAAGTTATCAAGAGCTTTGATACATAATAATTACGCAGCCAGGATGTGACTTTTCTTTCCATTTTCAGTGTAAATGTGGCGCATCCGCCAAAGTTTGACAGATCAAGGATTTTGAGACATATTTGTACATCTTCCGTGCCGCAGAGCTTGTTCCTGTACCTTCATTTCACCATGAATTCTTTACAACTCACAGCAGCAATAACTCACCCCGGCCTTGATTATTTCCCTGAGTTGGGTTTCTCTGAGAAAGTCACAGGGAAATTTGTGATCCTGTGTAATGAGAGTTGAGGGTGCCACAAGAAATCACAGTCGTAAAGGTGGGTGCTGTAGATTAAATTGACAGCATACACGCATGCACATTGCACACATATTCACATCACTCACTGTTCTGTATCCAGTCTGCTGTTTAGGGGCTCCATTCCTATGGGCAAGATTTATAAAAATGCCAGTGACAACACATCCTACTTGGCCTTTAAGACCTACACAAGCGCTGCTGTGCTGAGGCCAGCTGGGTATTAATAGCTGGCATGGGAAAACGTAAATTATTGCTCTCTTACCAAAAATGTCATTCAATCCCTACCTCCGCTTGTCAGGCTTGTCCTCTTGAACTGCTCAGTAAATCAAACCATATGTTCTACCCCCGGACAAAGTCCAAATCCACGGGCTCAGCAATAGCCGAATCAACGTATCAATCCAGCTGCATGCCTATCAGTTCTAACTGGAAGGTGATTGTTTCTCGAAAATGCTCCAATGTCCTCGATGCTGCACCGCCACATGTATTTAGTTTTTGATCCAAACTTAATGAAGACACTTTGTGACTGACATTCATTAGCTGCCACACGCTGTCTTCCAGCCTGTCACAACCCAAGTGTTAAAAAGAGATACTCAGACCTATTTTAAGCTGAGATGACCCTGGGGGGTCAGTTGAGGATGAGGGCAAAGTGTGAAGGAAAGGGCTGGCATTGTGTGAACATGCAATCACCATGCAGCCATCATGGTCAAAGCTACAGGTCACGCTATTAGCACTGTTTTTGGTCCCAGCTGCCATCCTTAAGCAAAAAGAGATGCAAGTGTAAATAATAATTCAGCGTAAATCTGCATGTCTGCTGTGCGAAATGTTCATCAGTGGCAGTGAGGAATAAAAGATTCTTTGTGTGACCTGCAATGGATGATAGTTAAACAGGCTGAATGGTGTTGAATGTTTTCCTCAGCTGGTGAAATAAACAAAATACTTTGAGTTTAGAAAATCCTACAAGCTCTTGTTTACTTTATTTTGTAACCACACCAGCCTCAAACTGGAAGCAATGTGTTTTGGTTCTGTCTCCCTTTGTCATTCCGGTAAACCTGCTTTCTCCAGAACACTTAGGGTTTCTTGAAACGTTGTGCAGATGTTCACGCTGACTCGAGAATAGACTTAGATCTGGGCAGAGAACAATCAGAGGTAGCGGTCACTCTGACCTTGTATTTGACTCCTGGTTCAAATGAGACTACATTTGAAAAAATCCATTGTGACCCAGAACTAACCTTTGATATCTATAATGGAACTTTGTTACTGTAGGTGTTGTGATAAAGGCAATAAATAAGTAATAAGATGATTTGAGCCACACCTTCACCAGGTCAGGTGCTAAGATTGGTAGTATTGTTTGGGTTTCAGGCAGTTAAGTGAAGGTTGAAGCAGTCAGATGTGTCTTGTTACCACTGTGCCGTGTTCAGCTTCTGTCTGAGCAGTAGGATTTCAAAACCTATTAACACCCTTTTTCATGACATAATGTAATATACATGTGTTGCTACTTTACCAAACCCCAGTCAGGCCTCTAAGAACAAAACACAACGTAGTTAGTGAGTGAGCACAAGGTTAATTTGAACGTAGCTCGAGTCTCTGATATCCTCGTTATGATTATGTTGTTACAAGCCGAATGAACTCTTCAAATTGTAACCGTGTAAAACACAACAAGATCACAAGGGTCAATATCTAAATCCTGAGAGTGTTTGTTTCCACCAAACTGGGGGTGTTTAAAGGCAGACGCATGATGTGGTTCATGGGAAATGAGAGGTCATTTTAAATGCTGTTTGCACTGATGACACGCAGGGGAATTGTTTACCTTAGAAGATGATTTAGTGATAAATGAACTCAAATTTGTCGTCATCCTCTGCTCCGTGTGTAAATCCTTTTGGCATCGCCACTGAAGCGGTCGCAAGGATAGGAACGGATTCCCCCGCTGCTGTGTGAACATCTGCTGGGCCATTTAGCTAGCTAATAGATCAGCCTGGAAAGAGAGAGAGGGAGAGGGAGCGGGAGAGCGGGGTGGGTGGGTGGGTGGAGGGGTGGGGGGGGGGAAGCATAAGACATGCAGGTGTTCCTGGCCAGAGCCAGAAGACATCAAACTGAAAGCCCAGGCCAAATCCACCAGAGCACAAGCTGAGTGACTCACAGCCTCTCACAGATAATAAAACAAGCAGAGAGTTTGCTTAAGGTACAGGTGGGGGTATTTTGCACCGTACTCGTGAGAGACCCAGTGCAGGGAGAAAGGTAATTGGGTGCATATGGGAGGAGGTAAATGAAAGAATTTCGAGACTATCTCTGTGGAATACCTAATGGGGACAGGACAGAAAAGGAAATTAAAAATTATTCGAAGCAGATGGACTGTTCTTTGAGTTTTTCGGGGAAATTTATTAGCACTATGAAAGAAATGTGTCTGTTTATTTTGTGCTGCCATGAAATGAATGGCCTGCTGAGTTGTGCTTGTGTTAGTTTATGACTGCCGGGCCATTACTCATAATTTAGAATGCATTTGTTATCGATTCATGATTTAGCGTGATTTATTGGTGCTTGTCAGTTTTCATTCAAAACTTCACCACTTTTATTTCAGCGGCAGGCCCAGAGTTTATGAAAAATATAAACAAACTCGGGCGATATGCGGATATGGTTTCATTTGTCCCTTTTTGCAGAACTTTGGCTGGATTCAAATGGTCCCTCGCTGTAATTCATTTGTTCCTATTATTTCCTCAGTGCCAACAATAATAAAAGGAATTTTTGGACATGCGATATCAGTCAAGAAACACTTTGTAATAGAAATGTTGATGTGGAAATGTCAAAATCTCTCCAAGTTCAGACACTGTTTAAAGTTCAGTGTGGTCAGGTAGGGGTGCAATATTAACAACTGATCAGGAACAGCAGTTAAGTAGTAGGCGGGTACCCCAAGAGGATTTGTTAGGAAGCTGTTTTGTTCCTGCAGCAAGCGCCATTAAATCTACTGGCTCAGGACGTCTGGGAACATAAAGGCTTGCACTGATATTAACCCAGCATATGGTTCAAATTTGGAAGAAATATCTCAAGATTAAAAGTCTCACAACATAAGAGGACCGGCTCAATCTGTTACAGTGCTGCACATTCTGTTGTAAATTTAGCCCTACTTAAAAGCTGACCTTTTTCCTGACATGAGCTCGAACAGGATTTTTATTATATTCGCTTGCCACCTCCTTTGTGATATGTTTGTTATGAAGAACAAACAGTACCATTGATCGAAAGCAGGTGACACCAGGCAGGGCCTGCATCGTCAGCTTCATACCTTTAGTCAGCAGCACCTCTTATCAATTTAAGAACAATCAGCAGCATTGTTATATTTCTTAACTTTGACTTTCTAAAAAAAAAAAAAAAAAAAGAAAGCAACATGATGAAACCACACAACCTTTATGTAACAAACAAATCAGAAGTCAGCCCAAAGCTATAAAAAAAACAGCTGATGTGTGTGTAAATTGCAGGTAAACAGGGTGCAATGAATTACAAAACACTAGTGCTGTAACAAACAAAGTTTGTTGATTCACACTGACGTAAAATGCAAATAAATGCAAAGTTTGAAGATTTCAGTTAATATTACCACAACGTTAAGATGTAGCAGGAAAGACCCTGCTGGTCTGAGTTATCATTTGTTCTGATTTGCAGCTCCGGCAGCATGCGCAGATGAGATTATTAAAAGTTGCATTCGTTGCATTGCTTGTCAACCTTCACTTCACATAGTAAAGTTTGATGTTGTATTCAGGTTCATGAAATCCAGCTGTCAAAGTTCAGCATAATAAGATAAACTTATGAAATTGTCTGAGGTGCTCAGTTCATCAGACGCCTCAAAGAAACATTTAAGTCCACTTTTCCAGTTTTCCATACATGCAGAAGAATGACATTATTTTGAGCCTGAAAAGACAGACAAAGACGGCCATTTTAGAGCAAGTAAGACAACAGCACAATCATAGTTATCTCAAACAAAGCTTCAATAATAACTTGTACTCCACAGAGTACCTCTGACCGCCTACCATTAGTATCTTTATTCTTTAGATCAAGAAAACTGAGAAGTCTTGAGGGCTGAAACTGTTTTTCCTTTGTTGTTAAGAGGTGATAAAGCTGTTGATCCTTCTGGGGGTGTGTGTGCAAAGCAAATTTTCTCTGGAGTATTTGGTAAGCGGTGTGTACTGGAGTTTTAGTGTAAGGATGTCTTGGATCAGCAGTTCAATTCGTGAATAAAGTTCTAATGATGATGTCTAACGTATAAAAAAAAAATGAGTCAGATCCTAGTTTCTCCAGTATCACTGCACCTATAACAAAAAGAGGGGATGAGCAGCGTTGAACCTCCCTGAAGACACACTTGGACTTTGTGCTGCATGTTACGATTGAGTTTGTGTTGAACTACTCTTTTCCTTCAGCACAAAGCACACTGTAAGTGAGCGCTTATATTCAGACTGAGGGGCAGAGGTTGAGTGAAAACTATACTACGGACCTTTGTTTTCACCAGATGAACTATCGGAGGTTTGGAGCCCTGATGGACCTTTTATTCTTTTTTTGTTTTTCGCAGATAAGAAATATACACGGGAAACAAAAAGACTTAAAGGAAGACTTCTCGGGCTGAATCATTCACCTCCTCTTCATATGTGCCCCTCTGAGCTGCAGGCCAAGAAGGGAGATGTGTTGTGAGAATTGTGAGAACGAAAACAATTCTCACCTTGAGATAAACAAGAGGCATCACCGAGGCCTGCTCCCCTTCCTGCTGTGTTCAGCAAACAGTTCCATGCAAGACAACTAGGAATTCACCCAATAGTGGAGTTCAACCCACTGTCAGTATAAATAAAAAAAACGATGCACCGAGTTCTGACAAAGAAGTGCACACTGGGATTTGATATCTGTGGGCACAGGCGAGGAGACAAAGTCAAAATCAATAGAATAAATGAGACAGAAATCAAAGAAAGAAAGAAATGATGAACTTGTTTGCAACAAAATCACCCTGATAGTTTTTTTCTTTATCATTTGATGAAACCCAAAATGTCTTGCATCCAAAAATAGATGTACCCCTGAGGAACAATTAACGCTTTGCTTTAGCTGAAATCTTATCAGAACCAAATTAATTTGGGTAAACGTAAGAGCAGATACAGCCTGGTGGTTTGACTTGTGATTATCACATGAGCAGCGAGAAGACACACCCTCACTTCGCTGGACCGCGCCCGTTTCATCTGGATCAAAAACGAACTGCACCTTTCAAGTCTCAGATCTCCACAACTGACTGAAGCAAACAAAATCCTTCCCGACAGCTCAAAAGCCTTCCTGTGTTTGTCTGGGGTTAGTGACGCTCCTGCGAGCTGACACATGGCGGAGGAAACAATTGCTTCATTAGCAAGAAGCAAAATAGTTTCAAAAAAGACGCCATTCTTTGCACTGAGAGGGAATTAATAGGCTCCACATCACTGATTGAACTGAGGTAAATTAAGTTCCTCGCTGACAAAATCATTTGATGGTAGAGCTACTTCTCTGTATTTTATAGGTCTTTGGCATTGCTGATGAAAAGGGCAACGACTTGTGAGGTGCAGCTTGACCCCCATTTAGAATGGAAAATGATGAAAATTAGTTTAATTGAGGGTAAAGCACTGGGGGAGTTGTCAAATCAAAGTATAAATCTGATTTACTAGATATAGATACATTTAGACGTATTACTATGCTGAAACTTCATGTGGAAAAGTAATACTGTGTTGAAAAAAAAAGGTTACTCAAGATAACACTGTGGTGATGCAGCGATACACATTTGAAATGAAAAAAGGGCCAATCAGTGTCCTTTTTCAATTGAAGCCTTGAGTGTTTAATGCCCTTTTAGCAAGAACAGTCTTGTTCGCATATATATTTCTCTCAAGCAGGAAATACACAGAATATAAAGATACATGGGAGTACTTTTTTTCAAAATAAATGTAAGTGGTGGGAACGATGTGACAAACCCTCTTGTGTGCTCACATTTACTGTGAAGTACTGAGCGAGATAGTTCAGGATTACCATTTCAGGTCACAGTCTGGGCGTTCTATCGTGTTTTTATTAAAACATCATGACATGATGAAAACTCAGCTGTAAACAGATGCCGAAGTTGCTCCTCTTGTGTTGCACCTCTGAACAAGCAGCTGCTCGAGGTGTGTTTGCTCCTTCCAGCTGTCAGTTCATGTCATCTCACGCACACCTCTGGGATCTGTCTTATTGTAATGCACCTGCTGTTGCCACCAGTAACCACAGGTGATGACAAATGAACAAGGACTGAAACCTTAAGGCTGCTTCTTTTCATATTTTCATTTTTAATGACGCTACAGGATATTGTAGACGGTGTTGCTACTTCTGATGAACCTAAAGAGAACCAACAGCTGGTTCTTGAACTGTGACATATTTAAATGTGTTTTAGCTCTGCGTTTATGGCCCATAAATAATTGCAGTTTAATTTAATTTTATCACTGTCATTCGTGTGGTTTCTCGTTTTTTCTAAATTTCTTAGCTTTTGCGTTTTCAAAGTTGTTGTTGAATGAATTCACACCAGTTAGGCTACACAGACCAGAGTTTGCTTTCTCGAATAGTCTGCTGGCAGGTATGAAAGCTCACCAGAACTTTGGTGTGGATCAACCAAGCAAACTATCATCAGTCTGAAAACATGGCTCTTGTTTCAGGCGAGTGTTTCACTTTTGAAATCATCATTACCTGAACCAAACGGAGGTCCAGGTTTTTTTTTTGTCTTTCCTAGAAGTGAGACCCACAGTTAATTTGGTGGGAACGCGCAACAAATGTCTTTGGGAGTGCATTTGGGATAGATGTTTGGTTTCAATGGAATAATTTTGAGATTGAGCAAAGTCTTTCCCGGTGATGCTTGCAAAAGAAAAGGGATGTAAATGGTTACATATTAACACACATTGTGCCAACAAATGGGTCCGAGCAGGACCACACAGCTGCTGAGGATGTTGCATCATCCGGCCCTGCATGGACTTGTGCAATGGTTCATTGGACAGAGCAAGTAGGGTGTTGCCCATTCCTGAGGTTGTTTATTTTTCACAGTACTGTATATCCAATCAGCAGCAAGAGACACGACTTTCAGCTCATGACAGGGTTCCTATTTATTAACAGGCAAACTTGATACATATTCAGAACAGCCTGAAATGCTGGTTATGAGCAGCCGTTGTCATCTGGCATTGCAAGTGGAAACATCTTTGCTTATTGTTCTGTAATTCAATAGGTTGTTTGATAATAACTTGAGACCTGTTGTTTGCATTCGAAAACTCTCAGCTGTTCAAACTTGAGCTAAGAGATAATAGATTGGGCCGAGCAGATGTGAGAAAATGACATCCTACTGAGATGATATCAAGCATCAAATGAAGAATTAGGGTTCCAATGGGAACGTTGCAATTAGTTACAGTACGTGCCCCCAATCTGCACACGAAACACAACCTTCACTACCCTTAACCATCCAGCTATCCTAAAGCAACCGCTTGACTTGCTTGAATTGAATCGGCGTGTCAGCGGGAGAGCAGGGCTTTTTCGTTGTAATGGATGCCAACATACTTAACCCCACCATTTTAGACATTAGCTTCCACCACTGGAACTCCTGAGCGAGCTGCTTCTGGAAGCACTTTTCGGATCCAGCCAGCTTATAGCCTCTCCGTCTCACCCCCCCCCCCGCCTGTCACTCTGGT
>JAUESE010000018.1:11790542-11813846 GCA_032274725.1 Malacoctenus triangulatus | reverse complement strand
GGCAGAGAGGAAGATCTTATGATTATACCGGCTTTTTTTTTCTTCGTTTTTTCGTCTTCACCGTTTCTGGACGGCTTTGGGTTTCAAAGGAGTTCAAGATGGCGGAGAGACAGAGAGGGAGTGGAGGAGAGGGAGTTTAGGTGAGAGAGGAAAGAAAGCAGAGCGCAGAACAAGACCGGACGGAGGGTGTAATGTAGTCGGGATGGAATCTGTCACTCAGCCAATTGCATGTTGATGACTCAGGGTAGTTTCAGCTGTAAGCAGCTCCTGATTTATGGACAGTCAGTGAACTCTTGTGGCCGGCGAGGTAGGGAGGAGAGCGAGATCACAGCTCCGCCGCCGCAACAGGGCCTCCGTTTTTTTTTTTCAGAGGAGCAAGAGAGACTGAAAGGGAGAGAGGGGAGAGAGGGAGGCAGGGCCTACGTGGCCCCCCCCCCCCCATGCCAGACTGCTTTGCACGGCAATTAGCTGTGTCCTCATTTAGTTTGCCCTGTCCCAAAGGGTAATGAAAGTCATACATCATCTTCAGGGGCTGCTAATTATCCAGCTCAGTTGCAGGTAAGCTTTGTAACCATGAGAAGGCCCTGTCGCCGAGATATTTATTGCTCTTCCAATAAGGGGGTAAAAAATACTCTCTTGAAAGGTTGCCTGTACCGAGCTCCTCACATCCTTGACATACCTTTTCGCAAATGTGCTAGTGAAAGGGGAAATGTCTTCATTCCACATAAATCATCTCTCCTGGTGCAGTAACAAAATGTTCGGCCGGAGCTGTGCCCAAGTGCTGGAAACCGGAGAACATAAACATTTTGGGGGTCAGCTTGTCTGTGTTGATTTACATGTGGATGGCTAATGAAGGGAACACAAGCGAAATGCCTCGGACGGCAGCAGCACGGCTAGCGGACGCTGCCCACTCCTGCTGCTTCACTGTCCAAGGAGGCGTGTGTGTTTGAGTGGTGTTGCTCAGTTCTGGAATGCACTGCAGCTTTCTAGTCTCACACACACTCAATGCTCTTGTTTTGACGTCAAGCTAAATATTTGCAGCTAATCTTGACTCAGTGCAAATGGAGACAAAATACAACAAATATGCGAGGTCCTGCACAGGCTTTGCTGAAATTGAAAGTACAAGAGGAAAGTTTACTTTTTTGTTCTCTGTTTTTATTTTGTGCATTTTAAGTGAAAAAATGTCCTTGCTGTATATTGCAAAAAAAATGGTTTGATGTTTTAGCTCCTGCAGCTCATTTTTCTCGTCAACTCAGCTAAAAAGGCTGGAAACAGCAAGGTTACCTGTGCAATTTTTACTGGAAAACATACCTTGCCACCTTCAGCCACATGATTTATTAGCGCAATTTATCTTTTTGTACAATTTTAGATATGCAGTGCATGCAGGGTTTTTTTTTGGTGGCGGTGGGGTTCAGTTAACTAGTAATAATTATCCTGTCCCCGCTAAAAGTTTATACAGCTTTGATTCTATTGTTGCTGTCAGGAAAAAAATACCTGATTTTACTCAAAATGACAAAATAGGAATACTCGAATTTGTCATTTTCTCTTCTGTTCTAACTTAATGATGAATGTTTAGGAAAACCACATGAATGTGCCACTTCCAAAGTCGAAGTTCGTTTATTTTGGTTTTGATAACTTCTTTATTCCAACTGCACTTTGTGAATACTGTGTGGAAATTAGAGCTCGTGGAACTGAAAGGGACTAGCAGGAGTGGTGAGTACAAGGTGAACGAAAACTTAGCTGAAGGCCAAGTATTCACCGCCATCCTGGCTGAGATGACACTATAAATCCGGAGTGATGCTCTGACATGTTTGGATGTTTGGGCCCACATTTGCTGTCACCTACATCCACCGACGGGGGATCTGTCTTGGTCGGCTGACTGTGGCCCTCATTCCTCTTTCTGCCTTCCTGCTGTCACTTTTGTCCTGCCATCCTATCCGCTTTGAGCGCTGGCAGCCAGTGCAGTCTGGGTATTGGAGTCTGGAGAGCGGCGAGGTGAGAGCTGGAGGCAGAGAGGAGACTTATTGTCAAGGTTATGCCTCGGAAGATGATTGATGCCAGGCTGGGCTTTCCTGTCAGCCTGTCAGGAGGCAGGAATGTTTAATGTTCTCATTATTGGTTACGCTGTTGTGTATATTTCTCTGTCAGCGCCGCCGAGCCATCTGAACTGCCAAAGCACTTCAAAGGCCTGCAGGTCATTTATCTTCCCCTGACGCTCCCAATGCTCAGCCTCAGCTGAGTGCCAGTGATTTGTTATGACTTGAGAGCTGGCTGACAGACAGGTCCTCTGTAAGGAGGAGGAAAAAAGGAATCCTTTTTGTCACACTGTGAAAACATCAATGTTCCCGTAATGGGCTACAACTGTCAGTGGAGGCCAGCACCTGACAGTTGTGTGGCCCCACTAATTTGCAGTCCTGGTGACTTGCACTCTTCCCAGTTTAGATTTGGTTGTGGTGTCACACACAAACAGGCTGCCATCTGTTGTTCGCCACTGCAGGAAAGGGCGGAGGAGAAAAGGGAAGGCTATGCTAATTGAAGACTCCTCGTCATTTCATATTAATCATCGAGCCGGCGCATCGTTTCTTTTTGAAGTCGCGGCAGAGAAATATAGGGAAGAAATATAAGTCTTTCTTGCACAAGGCCCGGGAGAAAGATGTGGCTTGGGAACGCTGTCCAGAACAGGGGTGGAGATAGAGCAGGAGAATAAGAGATAGAGGAGAAGAGGTGGGGAGAAGGGAGGTCTTGCAGAGGGGGATGAGATGAGACTCGAGAGAAGAAAAAGGAAGAGGTGAGGAAAGGGGAGGTGCATGGGTGGAGAGAGAGAGAGAGGGAGAGAGAGCGAGAGAGGGAGGGAAGAGAGGAAAATCAGATCTTTGTTTCCTTTCCCAGGCCGTGACATGATTAATCGTTTTCTTCTGATCTAATTTTGGAACATGAAAAACAGCACATTTGTCTTGAAGAAAAATGATGTGCCGCACAGTGCAGATGGAAATTTCAAGCCCTGAAAAAGATTAAAGTGAAATTCCACTCCTTAGACCTAATCATGAGTTGTAGATTATACTGTCGTCTTAACCAGATGGTGGGTTTGATTCCCCGGACCCTTCCTCATATTAATGAATGCTAGACTGTTATATTTGACTTTGGTAAGTGAAATGTCTATCAGGCCTAATGGACTGCCAGCCAAACTAACACACGCTGCACCTCTTTCTGCTCTTCCTGCATTTTTCATGCCTTTCGACTGGTGCTCTATGTAGAACACTGTGCTCTCCCCTCTTTCCATTCCTCACAGCGTTGTCGCCGGCGCTCCCTGCTAAATATTTTTACACAGAGAGCGGAGAACAAGAACAAACTTGTGTCCACAGCTAATTTCCTCCCATAGGTTAGGGCCATAACTCTGGACTTACAAGCGTCACCTGGGGCAAGTGGGGACAGGAACTCGATAGTAATGTGATTAAGCTCCCAGTCAATATGACTGCATACACGGCAGTATGTTAACCAACCTAATTATTAGAGGGGTGATAAAAGGAGAGGAGTGGGTGGCCGGGCATTTCATCTCAGCACACATATGGCTGCCCTGTGGCACTGTCCTTTTCTAACCGGAAATCCTAACACACATTCATGAATGTTTTGCGCACACACCGACTGAATTTCATTGTGAAAAAGCTTTTTTTTGTTTTTTTAGCTTGCCAGGGACAAATTGGAGTTTAGTGTTTTGCAAGTTATCTGCTGCAAACCTGGCTAATGTCTCAAATGTGACATTCTGAGTGGAGAAATGGATCCATCTGTTGCATAACATCTTGTGGCGACATTATATTCCCATCAGGGCAAGATAATGACAGTGCACTGTGCCGTATTTATTAAGTAACACTGACTCTAATTTCGGCATGTGTGAGACTCTCGAAGCTAAATTGCAAAACAACTGACATCAGCTTTATTTAATGTTGCGATCCATTATTCTTTTGCGCCATCTGTTTACCTTAGGGGAATAGTCTCACCTCATAAAAACACAGAGACAAGGCTTTGGACAGTATCGCAAGTCGTTTTGGCTGCTTGGTGAAGCACTTGGAAGCCATTTCATCCTTTTTCATTAGCTCTGCTTGCATTTTGTCTCATAAGGTAAATCCAGTGTAATGCTGTCCATCTTCTGGCCGTGCTTCAGCTGCATTCTTTTTTCCTTCCTGTTTTTTGGACAGCTAAAACTGTAAAAATCTGGTAGCAGATGAACTCCTGTGGCAGGCTGCCACTCTCCTTGTTCGCTAACATAGGAAATGCAAATGTTTGGAAGAGAATCTATGAGCAGGAAAAAGACCAGGGGGAGCAAATAAAGGGAGCCAGCAACAAAACTTTATTCATGAATATGCCAGTCGCAGACTCAAAACAACAGCCCCATGAAAACTTGGACGCCATTGCAAACCACGAACATGAACGGAGGGAGACAGAGAGCACAATGCCAATATGTCACACGCTAAATAGTTTTAAATTAGAGCCTGTATACGCCTGTTGGAGACTACATTCATCATACTCAATGTTGGTCTGTTTCTTGCAACCCTGGCAGTAAGAGCTTCCACATGCCAGTGTCGGCGCTGGGGAGAAACAGAATCGGGTTATCAGCAGAAGTTTACTTGTCTTTAATCAGCCTGTAGCTAATTACCAGGCTTCCACACAGCGTGGCCATAAGTCATTAATCATGCGGGGCGTCTGGGAGCTCTCAGCTTTGTCCCGGACCACTGCAGCAGACAGGAGCTCCCTTTTCCATGATGGAGCTCTTTCCCTCTCTCCCTGTCCCCCCTCAGAGTGCGATGCCTCTAGCGGCAATGGCGTCGCCCATTAGGGTGTAAATTACAGGCCTCATCGTTGATACCCAAACAAAGGCCGTCTGTTGTACCTCCCTGTTCTCTTTCCAGCAGCCCTCTCCCTTTCTCTGAGACAAAACGATGACTTCAGAGTTACCTCAAGACAACTCATGCATGTACACATGCCAACATGTGTTGCGTTTGTCTGTGTTCATTGGCACTGTCAATCGATAAGTCAGCACCCGAGGATGATGTCAGTGTTTTAGTGGCAGACTCACTCGCTAGTTAGCTTGACTGACATCGGGCTCGATCTAAAGTTGCCATGGCAAGAAAGGAGAGCCCCGGTGATATTTCTCAATGAGAGTGGAGGTAAGAAATAAAATTGTCATCTAGCCCGACCAGGTGATATATCACCCTGTCTGTGCTGCAACACCCTCACTCACCAGTGACTAAATGGGCCAGGGCTGGTTTCAAATTATAACACAGAGGACTTCAGGATCCATTTATTGCATTTTGACGGCAACAATTTTAATCGGTCCTCGATTGCTCCAAAAGGTTCACATACATACAGATTATTTCGAAAAAATGTTGCTGATAGTTACATCTTACCATACTGGCTCAAGAACACAAATAAAGAAGAGACACACATACACTGGATCTCCTCTGAACCCTTTAAAGAGCTCTTGAGAATTAAGCATGAAGGTGTCCCACATTCAATGAGCTTAAATGTTTACATGACTTAAATAGGACAAGGTACACTACTCAGCCACTACCAGGTTTTCAAATGAATATGGATAGATGGATATAGTGTGTAAACCAAAGGGGAGATTAAAAAGAAAAAAATTCAAAAGGGTGCAAGAATGCAACGAAAGAGTGTTACTCAAAATAATCCCACAGAATGCCAACAACACCAACCATGCACCGAGGAAGCCACGCAAACACTCGCATAGACGTTTATTATTATTTTTTGTTATTTTTCTTGATATTGTGTGTATGCACAGTCGTGTGTGTATGCAAAGAACAGAGAGGATGTCTTCTTCCATCACTCTGATTCCTCAGTCTGATCCATCCGCCAGCCTCCATCACTCTTTGACAGCGGATATTTCCTGTGACCTTACTCTGTTTCCGTGCTGCTGAAATTCCATGTTCAAACGTACACATGCAAGCATCATTTCATCGAAAACCCATGAAAGACGCTGGCATCTGCAAGGGGAAGCTTTCCGCTGCTTTTCATGGTGCTGCTGCGGAGCGAATTTCTTTGGTTGGCTGAACATCTCCTTCGATCTGGTCAGACAAAACATAGCTTTGTTCTATCCGGAGGTCAATCTTTTTTCCCTTTACCAATGGTCCATTTATGCAGTGCATGAAATATGGTGTGCGGAAGTTTATGCAGAAATACGAAAGGTTGCCTCTTACTCGTTGCACTTCTGATGTTTGAACACAAGGTTGTGAAGACAGACAGTACGTCATGTAAAACTAAAAGACTAGCATCAAATGAAAGATTGTTTAAAGTCAGAACTGCCAAAGCTTTATGCCCATCATTTATCTTGTTACCAATAGATCAAATTCACTTCATGGCAGAGTCATAAAAATGTATGAGAATGTAAATGACTGAGTGACCCATTCATCTTGTTTAAAGTGGCAAATGTAACATGCTTCTCATCCTGGGTGATAAACTCATACTTCACTCCTTTATGAAGGATTCATTGTTGATCGTGAAACATCCTGAATTTCATTAAGGTGGCAGGTAGAGAGGCGCTGCCAAGGTACTTGTGCAGCAGCACTGACGGCTTTGTGTAAATCGCTCAAGGTGTTGAAAGCTGAGAACAGATCAGGGTGCAGTTGTTTAACCATCAATGTTGAGTCTGACCTCAACATTTTCCCAAAGCTCACAATGTTTTTAACCTAAAACGTCAAACTGGGTGCTCGCTATTTTAAAAGCCGCTTCTAAAAACTGACACTGCATGACATTTTTTTTTTTTACCTCACGTGTTTCACTGCTTCCTGAAAACAACGTGAGTCATTCTGATCTCCTTGCAAGAAGAAAAAGTACATGTGAGAGACTCTTTGGCTTCCCACCAACATTGGAAGTTGTACTTTGAAAACATTGGCGGACACAAAAAAAAAGAGAAAAAAAAATCCCATTGAGCCACTAAAACTCAATATTCCTGTTGGGCACAGTGAGTGGTGATTGAATCAAAAGGCAGGTTTTTCCTCATCAGCAACACACCCGCATAGACACACGTTCTAAGTGTTGCGTATACACAAATACACATGCACACGTGCTCCGAGACAGGAACGTACACACATTAGTCGACAGGGCAGTACACTGAGGTGGTTTATGCTTCTTGTCAGTTGGAGGGCGTGATGAAGTAATGATTAATATGGGGGATGTTTGGAAATGTAAATCTGTGCTGCAGCACAAATAAACCAGGGGGGTTTCTGGGGATGATTAAATGGACATTTCACAGTTGATTGAGCATGCAAAAAGTCATCCATTTCCCCCTAACTCTGTAAACAGCAATGGCTGCCCCCTTTCCTGTGAAGTATATGATGGTCGTTGTGGTTTTATATGCACACACAGGCCATTGAAGACGAATGAGTGGCTCAATTTATATAACCACTGGGATCTCCTGATTAGGTAATTTATATGGAAGACAGGTTTATAACTGCTAACTCACCGTCATGTCCCGCAACAATTATTCCTGAAATCCGGCTGTAAAAGCAGACAGTAAATTCTGCATTTTTCTTTGGCTGTCATCGCGGCCCATAACCGGAGATCTGATTTTCCATCAATCTTTTTTCTTTTTTTTTTTTTTTTTTTTTTTTATGAATGGAGGGCAATTACATCAAGAGAGAGAGAGACTTTCCAAATTGATCCAAGCAGTGAGAGTGGCATGTATAGTGTCTATTTGAGGTTGCCCTCGATGGCCTCGGTAAAGCTAAAAAGCTTCCAATTTACAGCATGTGCCCCACATATGTAGGAAAATGGAGTGTCATCTCTTAATGGGTCAGAAACTTATCTCCGAAGGCTGAAGGTGACAGGCTTGATTGATTTTTATATATTCATCACAAGAAAGACGCAGACTTTAACAATAGCAAAAAGGACCAAGCTGCCTATCAAATGACTTTCAATTTTTATACAACCTTGCCTTGTGTTTATGGACTGTAATGTCGCCAAATAATCACTGAAAGTAAACATATTTGTCTGGCAGTGTATCTCACAGTGACGGACAATTCAGAGAGTCTGATTAGTGTTTTCTCTATTCACCAAAAAAAAGACTTTGGCCAAACGAGTCAGTTGCCGTCAGGGAAAGGCTTCATCAAGAAGTGCACAACTATTTATGGGAAACATGCAATATCACTTTTAATGAGAAAGAAAGCCAATAATTACAAAAAGGCAGTACGATATAAATACCAGTGCCGTGATATGGAGTGAGCTGTGAAACATAAACCTGGTAATAAAAGTAAATACGAACCACATGCAGCTGACAGCTCAATAGCTTGTGCATGACGTTGCTCCTCATATAGCTAAGGAGAGGATACTTTTGCTATAACTGAATGTAATCAGTGGACTCCGTTCCTTTAGGCTGGATCTATTAGCGAAAGCAACCCATTAGCATTGCCAGACCTAAAATGTTTGATTATTGGTAATATCCATTAAAAGTCAGTGATAGGTCAATAGGCCTTTGACTTGTCATGACACATCCAAAGGCTGCTCTGTGCTGTGCGGTGGGGTGTTTATTTTTATGTCAATTTAAGTGTACAAATGTGAGATAAATAGGATAAAGCAGGATTGGAATCGCACAAGGTCTGTGATTTATTATTTAAGGTAGGTGTACTATTTATTACGTTCCTTTTGTGGGCAAACAATCAAATCAGGGTGTAACAAGCCCCTCACCCATGAGGGTATTCGCTCCAGCCCAGATGCGGACACTCCTGGTCTTTGAGGGCTTCATTCCAGCATGTTTTCAATGTGTTTCGGCACCTGAATCTAATAATATGCACCATGACGCTCTGCAGAAAGCCTGATATCAAGCATGTTATTACAATCAGATGTGCTGAAGGTGAGTCTCATTGAAACCATGCAGGACCAGGAGTGCCCACCTTTATTAGTCTTACCCTTTTTGTGACCTCACTCGTATGTAGGAGCTTGATAAATAAATAAATAAATAGAAAGTCAACTCACACATCATGGTTAGTTTACTGTTGAACTGTCTCACGTATACAAAACATAGGGCCCCAAAATATTTAGTCTGTCTTTCAAGTCTCTATAACGTAACAAAAACAGAGGACCGGTGTGTTTCTAATGTGGCACGACACAAGATGCTGGTGCCAGCTAAAAATAAAACGAAAGTTGCCTTGAAAGTCCTTTAAAGTTTGTCACTGTGGTCGAGCTTTCACACAAAATTGGTCTCGACATCTCTTTTAGTATATGTTGGTTTGTTCTGGACAGCATCTGGTGCGAAGTGGATATGTGCTATTAACAAGTCCTCTGGTCGGGGTCCCACCCCAGCATGGCTGCTTGTAAATGGCACTCTCTTATGGAGACAAATCGCCCACTGGTTAGGTTTCAATGAAAGGGGATACAGTCAGAGTACATAAATATAGCCGTAGGAAGCACCACTAAACATGTGATGCTCACTCGATAGACTTTTTGTGGCCAGGAGCCAGATTCTCACTCCAAAGACACGCAGCTACCAGAGAGCCCACCGGGCGCAGTGTGTATGGAAATGAAATCTGTGGCCGAGCCCGGGCTCAGATAGTTTTCAACAAGCACATTTAGCTGAACAGATGAGCTGGATGATGCATTACATGGCACACAGAAAATACAGAGGACAACTGTGTGTGCTCGCCCCTTGATGTGTGGAGAGGCTGCAGCGCTCATTTCGATTTTAATACTCGTTTGAGCCAAGTAGCGTCAAAGAGCTGCTGAAAAGAACCAGAAGATCATAATGAAAGACAGAACTAGAAACATGTATCACTATTGGTTGCCTATTAAAATGTGACAGCCAGGATTGCATGCATGTGTGAGTATGACATTCCTGCATATGCAGGAATAATTTGTGATACAGAAAGGCAAAACACAATGAAGAACATTGCCAGTGAGTTGCATCTCTATTGCTTTCTCTGCACATTGTGGTTTTGTGTCCTTTCATGAAAAATATGTAATCACTGGTTGCATTTTCTTCTTTCTTTTTTTTGTACTTACACACTTTCTCTGTGTTGACAATGATACAGAAATAAAAAGCCTTTCTCTCATTAGCGCACATGCACGACAGATCTGTATATAATTAAAAGCGTGATTGAAGGTTGAAATGCAAATTGTTATTAATTTAAAGCAGTTTTCTGGTTGTCTTCGGAGCTGAGAAGATGCCTACAGTGAAGTCAGTAGGACGCATGACACATGTGATCATTTCAAACTCCTAACCCACAGACAGACGAGCACTTTACCGTGAGACGCTGTACAACTCATGGATCAAATTAGCAATTACAGCTTTGAAGTTCACGAGATTTAAAGGGAGGAAAAAAAAAAAAAAAGAAACATTTTGCATCTCGCATCTCACACTTCCCCATCATCTTCATATTTGCTCACAGCTGTCACATTGATTCTCTTTCTTTTTTGCCAGGAACAAGGGGATATTGTTCAGTCGCTCCGGAGTGAAAGCATGCAGGCACTCAACCTGTCGAAACCATGCTGGGCTGTGTTGAGCTCTGAACTGGAAAATGCTGGCTGCCTCCCTGCAGTTTTGGACTGTCTAAAGCTGTGCTTCTCAAACGTTTTCATGTCACCGCATTTTAGAAGGACACACACACACACACACACACACACACACACACACACACATTAGGGCTTTAAATTCATCCCCATGCTTCACATCAAGGTTAGGGTCAGAGTCGGTTTGTATTTAACTGAACTGTCTCCAGTACGTGTGCTTAAACTGTCCATCTGACAGTCTTTAAATTAATTAATCGCTCATCGTTTAACATTCGGTGTAGTTATATTGTATCAGAGCGCTCAAAATCTATATACCTTCCTCTTAGACAAACTTCCAAGCCAATGGTAAACTCCATCAGTCCGTCGAGTTGTGCACTCGTCCAAAGAGCGGGTGGCTTCGTTTCTGTCAGCAACGTAATCAACAGGTGCTCCAAAGCAAACATCTACATGATTAATTGCCTCCATACCAGAGTGCCCTCATCCAAAAGAATATGCTCGGCTTCAGTGCAGAACCACGATGACTAAACGTCAACAGAGAATAATTCCTAAAAGAGCGATTTGTTTTGATTGGCGGCGTCCATGAAATGAAGTTCCAATGACAGCGTGGTGAATAATGCCCTCTGGTTTTGTTTGCACACGAGCTGTCCACAAAACAAACCCAACAGTGCGTTTCTTTGAACTGGCATTTAGACGGGCAAACATTTGGGGTAAAAAAAAAAAATCAACAACCCCATCCATATTTTATAATCGGGCTCCCATAGCGAACACAGGGCGTAAATCACACATCAAAATTCAGAACAGATCTATTTTTTATGTGCGCTACATCAGATCCTGCATATTACCTGTGGAGCCCTGGACTGAGGCCTATTCACAAACGCGTACAAAGCGCACAACACATTGGGCTGCAACTCGGCTGCGGCTGGTTATGCGCCGTTTCCTGACACCCTGTTTGGAGTGAAGTACCGCGCGGCTTATTAATCAGCGCTGAGAGGTCTCCCATCCATCCAGGCATACGGCTGCTTGCCGGTGGAACATTTTAAAGGCAAGCAGGTCCATACAACAACCATTAAAAGCACAGAGCGCCATATCCCTGTAAATTATTTAGCTGGGAGAGGGTAGTAAATCAGTGTGAGTGTCATATACTGAACATGGCACATGCGAGAGTGAAAAATGCATACAGAGCGACTATTCACACTTGGCGCTGAGCATGGCATTTAAAACCCCATGTCGTCCACCATCTCTCCGCAGCCCTGTCAACTTCAGTCACAACTAATTCATTGAAGTTGATTATGAATGATCCATTTTGGGGATTTGTACAATTGCCCTCTGCTGAGTATTGAGCTTGTGTACTCTGGAAGCCACGGCTTATGCTACGTTTCAAATCATTGCTTTTCTGCATTGTTATTCCAAAGAAGGCGGCAGAACGGAAACACTCTCCAGCGTATGGCAAGTGGGAAACTATGTTCCGTATACTTATGAACCAAATACAGATTTGGAGGTTTTTTCGTGGCTCATGTGAGAAAGACCTTGCTTAAAATTTGTATTTCTCCAAATGCTACTCCCAGTGTTAAACACTTTGTAGTTCAGACATAATCAGTTTGCCTTCAGACAGCTGTTCAAATATTCCATTTGTAATTTTTGAGGCAGGAGTTATTCCTGAACGTCAGTGCTTGAGATCTGGCTTGTCGACAGGCTTCACTGTGACTGACACACTCATCAAAATGAGAATCCTTCTTGCCTGGGGGAACTGTGATACCTGTCAAATGGAGGATATCTTTTAATGTTCCTGTCTCAAATGCATGTCAGAGCAAATGCCAAGTCATAACATCAGTTATTACCTGGATGTTCAACGCCTGATTCCTCTTATTTACCTAAGGTTTCAAAAGATCCCCTCACTTGTCTTTCCCGCGTTCTTTGTGCTGAGAATCCTTCTCATGACAGTTTTTCTATCTTCAAATTTTCAGTAGATTTCATCTGTTTATTTTTTGATTGACTCTGTGTGTGTGCGTGTGTGTGTGTGTGCGTGTGTGTGTGTGTTGCTCTTTTCTCATGATATTCAAAGCCTTTAAGGTTGATAACTTGCATTTGCCAGCTTCCACCTGAAAGGAAATTAACCATTACAGACTATTCACATCAGAAACACTCTGAAGGCTCCTGAGTATTGTCTGACTTGAAGCGTGCTCGCACCACTGACAGTATATAGGAGGAACACTTCGGTGCATGATTGTCACACCACTTTTTTCTTGAAGTAACTAAGTAATGTCAAGTCACATGAGAGAGTCGCTTTTATTTCAAACTCTTGTCAGGTCTATGATTTCAATCGTCACTGCCACATATCAGTGCTATTCAGACACCATATAATCATGTCTTTGGCCTTTGGTTTGGTGTTGAGAGATCCTTTGCTGAAGGTTGATGTATATGCAAACACTGGCAAATACATTCCAACAGTTGCATTTAAGTTAATTGCCAGAGTGAAGTCAATTTCTTGCGGAGGACCACCATTTATATTGGAAATCATTCACAACCTACCTACTGTAGACTGATATGTCACATTAATGTGAAACCAAATAGGTGTCCAGACTGTATGTTGTGCTAAAATTTTTGCCTTTGCTCGTGCATACTGTATTATGTCTTTAAACAATTTCCCTGGAAGAAGATGCTAAATATTATTCATCAACTTTTATGTGGACATTTTACACAGAGACATATTCAATACAATTGTCAATAAACAACCAATTTCATGAAGAAATCGACGAATCTTGTTCGTTCAGCGTAAGGCTGCCTTAAATGTTTTCACAAAACCTCAGACAACACAGAAGACAACAGCACAACAGGAAAAAAAAACAAATGGATTGTGGGTAATTTGAGGTTCAATTTCACAGTTAACACTAAAATGCATTAAAGCAATAAAAGTGATGCGAGCCCCCATATTTCCTGGGGCTGTGTTGCTGTATGTCTGGCCCAATTTGTCTCCCAGTCAGGCCCATTAGTCTGCTGCGCTCCCTTCTTAATACGCTCCGCTCCCCCAAATGCCTCAGATCAATGTGTGATACATCGCAGCATCATCACTTACTGCATGTGGATGAGTTGAGAAATGTCCCCCTTTCCTCTTATTTCCTTGGAGAAGTCTCTATTGAAAGTCATATGGGCACCAGCAGGGAAAGGTGCTTTGGTTTGGATTTGCTTGTGTGGTGTGTGTGTATGTATGGGGGGGTTGTTTGGTCCACTGACATGAATGAATTGCTGGAGTAATGTGGAAGCTGGTAATAGTTGAATAGTTTATATCAACGTGATAAATATAGCTCTCATAAATCACATAAGTGTTATATATTGCTGTTTTTCCACATTTGGCTCCAACCAAGAAAACTCGGGAGGATATCATGTGGTGTGTGCGCTGCCCCATCTTTTTTTTTTTTTTTTTTTTTTTTTAACTTTATATCGTAAGCCCTGGGCCTTTACTGTTCTGTAAATTGGATAATGGTCCTATACAGTATCACCATTACACAAAAAGCTATTAATGCTTGCATATGTTTCTTCACAGGTTTTGCAACTGATTCTGTTTGAGAAGAGCTGCTGATGTGGCAAATTCTGCTCACAAGTGCAATGAAGGCAAAAAATAACCATGTTAGCTACGATTTGTATCTCAGAAATCTCTGCGCATATGTGGTCTGGTTTTTGTATCTGGATGGAAGGTCATAGCTGTCCATGATGCATGAATTTTACTTTGTGCCCGAGAGAGTGGTTTGAGACACCTATCAAATATGCAAAACAGATACACAAGTTTATCAAAAAACACACAGGTACTAATTCTTCCCTACATAAAATTGAATTTTTACTTGGGTGAGCTAGTCTAATAGGCTCATTAATGTGCATGTGTGCATTTTGTATTTGTTTGCTCTCAATTTGAGCTTTTTGATAAATGATAACAGGGAGCACTGTGTTTTGACATTTTGCTGCTAAATGAGCACGAGCACATGAGCACAAACTTTTTAGAAGAATTTTGTCCCCTAATTTAGCACAATTATTCCATCAATTGGATGTATTGTTCAGTGAAAAAATTTGATTCTTCATTCTTTTCACAAATCAGGTTTGCAGGTTTTTTGTCTCCCTTATGAAGATCTTTTTTTTTAAAAAAAATAATAATAATCTGTTTGCATAGCCTGCCTTAAAGGGCAGAAACCATGACCATGACTTTTTCTCCATTGTTCTTGTGGCAATCTTTATGACCACTGGAGGGCACTGTCACTCCTGTTGGTAGGATCTTATTAAGTAGGGAAGTCACAGCCTGGTAATGTTTTCTGATAGCATATCAGTGGCTAACAGAACTGTACAAGGCTCACAGTGTTTCCTGATGTCTTGGACAACCAAGCCTCAGTATCACTTGCAGGCACCTCAGCCAGAAATGTGATAAAAGTTTTGTAATGGAAGTTTTGGTTGTATCCACTTTCCTTCATCTGACTCCATGTACGCCCACACCAGTTTGTGAGTTTCTTTGAAAATCCCTCTGAGGATGTGCTTGAGCTTGTATCATCCAGCCATTAGTTTTTATGTGTAGGTGGATCAAGCGGTGGCGACACCTAAGAAGTAAGATTTTCCACTGAAGAAAAAGTCATAAAGCCAAACAGTCAGACTCTCCCTCAAAGCCAGTACACACTGTATCTGCACAGAAGTATGAATTTACCGAGGCTACTGTTGGTGCTGGAAATGCTAACAGACCCTGAACAATGCACACGCAATGGAGATCTCACAGGGAAAAAATCATCTTAAGTACTGTTTATAAGCGTGGTCTGCTACGGATATCAGATTTAGAGCGTATCTCAGCTCTTTTAACGAGTTAATACAGCTTGGTTTGTTCTGTCCTCAAATAGCAAGAAATACTTTACCAAAGTTTATTTCAGGCATGATTTTGTTTTAAGTCTCCTGCTCTGATATGTTGTTGAGAAATGTGCGTTTCTGCCAGCATTTGGCTTCACTGTAATGTTTTTGGCAAACATCAAGGGGGGGGGGTCCATCCCTTTTCATAGAGATAATATGTCCAAGCTCCAGGAAAAAAAAAAGTTGGAGCCACTGATTCATCGGAACTAAAATGATTTTCCAAAATTACAAATCAAAGACGTGATTTTAGACATTTCTATTACAAACCTTTGCAGTTGCTTTGAATGATGCAGTTTAAGTATGACTGATGAATCAGAGGCCAAAGCCAAACATAAACAGAGTGACTTTGATTTACATTCACAAGTAATATGTTGCTACAGAATAAATGTTGTTTATCCTAGTTATTCTGAGATGTGGACATTTCCCTGGACAAGATATCAAACGGTATTGACTAATCATTATATCTTCATCCAACGCAACACAAGACCTGGATTTATGCAGTCAGTGAGCTTGTGAGTCATGGTAATTGGCGGTCCACACCCATGGAAATGACATCATGTACTCACTGTCATATAAGACCATCAGGGTTTAGTCACAGATGGGAGAGAACAGCAGCGGACAGCAATTATGTGGTAGACTGAAACCTCAACCTGTCAGAAAAAAAGAAGAGAAAAAAAAAACCCTTGGAAAGAAAATGACTTTACCTCAAATTAACATGGAGAACTTTGTCTCTGCTGGTTCGTTGCACGCCGTTGTCTTCTGCTGTATCCACACAGCTTCAGCCAGAATAACCTTGTGATTGTGCGTTGGGATGCCCTAAAGATGTGATGTTTAGGCACTGCTGTTTTCAAATGAAGGCAAAAAAGCTCTTTGGAGCCAGGCCCATCCCTGACATTTTCCCTGCTTTTTACATTTATCAGCGGCAGACAACAACCTCATCAGCTCACATACTACACCAACATACTCCATTAAGGTGCCTGGGATAAGGGTGCATTTCCATAAAATATTCTTTGTCAGAATCAGAAAATGGGCAAATTATCTGAACACTAAAACACCTCTGCGCACTGTAGAGCCCAAAGCGGACAGAAATGACCTCAATTACGCTGTCTAAGCACAAGAAAGTGTCTCACTGGTAAGAGATCTGAGTGGCACAGATAGATCAACACTGCCACTTCTCACACATCACCTGGATGAGCACTTTACATTTGTAAATCAATGAGAAGGGTAACCGCATGCAGAAGAGCTGGGAGGGATTCCTGTCTGCCTTGGCACAGATTTTGAGAACCAAATTACCTCTATTACGGCGCTCAGTTGGGGACTGCGTTCTAGGATCAATCTGTCAGAAAGGGCTGCTTTAGTGTTGATGGATTCGACACGTGACCAAAGCCAATGTTGATTTTTTTTTCTTGTTTTTTTAATCTCCTTGATAATAGGCAGATTTACTGTGGATTTGCCGGAAGCAGTGGATCTGTTTACGACCACTGTGTCTCTGCTTTGTTTCACGCTGCTCACTTTACGGCTTCATTACTACAATCACAAAGCGGTGGACACCTCGGCAGCCCGTGTCACCGTAAATCACACACCCAGATAATGACAGCTGAGTGTTCCAGCTAAGATGACACCTTTTTTTACGACAACCCGAGTGCTAAGATGTAGATGAGCTCTATGTACAGAATGTACAGAACACGCGTAAGCGGAGACGCGAACAAAGCCACGCTTGTGTGGTGCCTGAGGAGCAGATGTATAATCAAAATGTATCGGAAAAGTAGCAATTTATACTTGTAAAACATTACTGCACATAAGAAATATCAAGTGCCCATAAAGTATACTCAGCAAACAAAGCCATTATTGATACCCCCCCCCCCCACTACCACCACCACCACCATCCCCACTGTGCACTTTATATTATAATCACAGTCTGATAAAATGACCACATATACATAAAAGATAATAATCACTTTTTGATTTATGTCTGGCATGGGGTTGAACATTATAGCAGCGTCTCCTTATTGACACAGCTGTTACCCAAACTATAGACTTGCCACTGCAGACAGCGGTATGTCTTTATATTGTGCCACACACCCACTAATGACAGCTTTAGTGGTGGTAATTCAGTAGGGTTGAATATGGGGTTAGGTGTGTGAGTCACGTCCTGGGCTCCCCCTGTTGCCAGATGTCCTGCCAGGTTTCCTGCAGTGGCGCTCGCTCGTTCCCGGTCTCTGAGGATGCAGGCATGTCCCAAGAATCTAAAATGGCTGCTCGGGGCGATTACCAGAAAATCGGAGGAAACACTGTAGATCTTAGAGAAGTCTGTTTTTTTCTATCCTGTTTACAGTTTTGATGTGTTTTGGAGGCTTTTTTGTCCATTCAGACTGTGTGTCCGATGGCCAACACTGATGTGTATCCTTATGTTGGACAGTCAAGTTCACAACGAGTTACAAGATTGGACAGTTGGCTTTCGTTATGATTTTAAGATATTTTTTTCTAAGGTCGTATGTTAGTGTTTGGGTAGAAGTCTTCTTTTTGATCTCACCAGCATCCATTTGGCTCACCCCAGAGGTCACTGCATTTATTTTTCGATCTTGACCATGCTTATCGTGCACCGAGTGGGATTGTGACCTTCATTGTTTTTTCCGTGCTCCTCTAATTTCATGAACAAAACATTCTTGACCCAAAACTTTGAGTGTGAAATTAGAATGCTAAAAACATTGGTGAAAATTGCCATTCCTTTTAGATTTCAGCAGTTTGTCCAAAAAAGTGTTCTCTTTAACATTTTATTTAATTGACAGTTAGCTTTTTTTTTCCCAAAAAAGTTGACCAGAATCTTTTATAATAAATAACTGAAATAAATAACTTAAATTTTTAGGATTTTTCTTTTTAATTATTATTATTAACAACAAGCTAAATTTCCAATTGTGCAAAGATTTCACGCACATTGTGACACTGCAGAGCTCAGTACACTCTATGAAGCACTTTTAGGCCTTGATGGACAAAGTGAATACACGCACGTACTTTAATACTCCTGCATACTCTAATCCCCCATGTTCCCTCTCCTCTGTGTCAAATCTCCACAGTGAGAGAGGAGGGAGGGCTGTGGGGGGTGGGGGGGAGGAGGGGGGGTGGAGGCTGGGTAATTCATGCACACATGTGCCTGCCTGTTCCTGCAGTGACAGGGCCAGGGGGAGGGGCACATGATAAATTGCCTTCCACCGGGGACCTCCGAGCACCGCCACCATGATGTGGGTAAAAATGGAAATTGCTCCCTTTCACCGTCATTACATCAGTTTAGGACGCGTGTGGGCCTTCCACACACTGCGAGAGGAGTTTTTCAGGCTGACGAACCGCTGCTGTGCGGGAGACGACGGCCGGCATCGCGGAGGAGGGGGTCCTTAATGATAATAAAGATAATTGTGATACACGTGGGTCAACGTGGAGTCGACAGTATCTGGGGGGGTGACCAGCCGGATGTAAGGACCCTCCTCTCACTCAGCCGTCTGGCTGTTTGTGACAGTGTGACTGCGAGTTTTCACGTCAATGCACCGATTTTAGTTCCAACGTGTCCCACAGGATAAACGAGAAGACCGGATGAACTTAAGTTCCGCTGTAGTTCAAATTGTTGCGCTTAATAGGATCATCTTGCAATAAAGTGGCGGTAATATGTAAAAAAAAAAAGTGAGATAACCGTAATTCATTAATTGCTTTTAATCACTTAAAGTATTGGTAGTCTACTTTGTTCAGTTAATAAATTAAAGCGCCTTGAGCTGTGAATTGGGGTTTGTATCTGTATGAAAGTCGCATTGCGTTGCACAAGTCACATTGTTTTTAATAATACATTTTGTGTTGTGTACACAAATTCACAGGTGAGCGAGACGAGCAGACGCACTTCAGATATTAGCAGTATTCATCGGGACTATCCAGTCCAGAAATGTGCAAAAAATAAATTCCCCCCCGTTCAGAGCTTCTGTGTTGAACTTCGCTCCGGTGAAGCAGCTGAGTCCTATTTTCAACACGCAGACTCGTCATAAATTTCAAAAATCAGGCCCAGTGGTCGAACACTCTGTAACGGATCCCACTTGGAAACCAGTGAAGGCTTTAGCTGCAACATCCTTCCATTTTACTGTCATTAAAGTTGTGTTTTTGTTTTTCCCCTCCCATTATTTACATTTTTCAGTTGTAGTTTTAAATCAAACTGAATCCGTTGACTTTAACGAACATTTTTTTTCAGGCCATTTTTCTTCTTTCACATTTCGGGGAAATAAAATTATTAAAACTTTACAGACAATATAGTGGGGGAAATTGCCATAAACTAAACTCTTGCATACAAAATTATTATTTTTTTAAAAAAAAAAAGCTCGCTCGAGTCCGTGTGCACTCACGCACACACAACCAAGTCCCTCTTTGATTCATGTTGGATTTTATCTAACATTTAAAGCTTCACGTGTTAAGTGTGGTTTATATCACGATATAACAGAGAAAGTAGGCACAAATGAGGAAAAAAGTCCTCGTGTGAAAATTAATTGACACCTCGAATAATAAATAGGCCTGTGTCAGCGGGAACGATCCAAACCATCGATTTCAATTGCAATAATTACGAGACATTTTCAGTAAATATGTGGAGGGGAAAATAAACATGAGCACAATCTTGTTGAGTGAATGGTGTTCAAAGTTCAGAAAAGGAGGCACACGGGGATATGGAACAGAGTTGTTTCTTATTTTTTTTCCAGAATACATACAAAAAAATACCAATTCTCTTTCCATGGTGTACACCTGAAAAATAACGGCAATTTAAAATGTGGACAATTTTTTGAAATTTTTAAGAAACAAACATGCATGTAAATTATTTCCATCTCAATGAGACATTAAATAAGAACAAATACAATCATAGCAATTTCAAATTAACATCGAAATGAGGACCCCTACTTTAATTAGTACTCTAACATATGTGTGTGTGTGTGTGTGCGTGTTTCACTTTACCTATAGAGTTCAGTTTCAACATAATGCACTTTTTGAGTTGCTCAAATATTTTCCATTTGCAGCTATTACCGCCTGCTTTGAAGCCGACATATAAATAAATACAGTTGAAGTCCACGGATCCCGCCCATAAGTTTAGCGCAGTTAATATAAAAGTCTTTATATTTGCATTCTTAGTACTATAAACTTTTTTCCCCCACAAGTCCTTTTTAGTTGTCCTCTTTTCCTCACTGGTATCCGAGCGCTGACGCTGTGGTGAGTCTCTGGCCGTACAGTGCATAAGGGGAGTAATAGGGGCCGGTGGCTGCGGGGACGGGGACAGGAGCACCGGGGGTCGGCAGGGGGCTTTTGGAGTACGGGTGGTAGCGGCTGGTCAGTCCTAACGCGTGATGCGGGCTCCTCAGAGCCAAAGTCCCGGGACTCCCGGGGGCTCCTGATGGGGGCATGTGCATATGGCAGGCCATGGCCGCTGCTGCGGCGCTGGCCAGGGACGAGGAGCCCGGGTAGCCAGAGATCAACTTCTCGGCCCCGGTGAAAGCAGTGTGTGTCCTCAGGTGATTCAGGAGCTCCTCCGAGGTGGAGAAACGCTTGTCGCACGGTCCATTTGCAGACACCCAATTACAAACGTGAGGGAGAGGGTCGTTGGGGAGCATGAAACCGTACGGGTACAGGGGGTGTCCGCTGAACGACGGCGCCGAGGAATGGACGCCGTGAATGGGGTGTGTCGGGTACATTAGTGGGTAGCTGGACTTGAGGGCGTTCGCGGCAGCCGCAGCTGCAGAGTCGTGCGTGCAGGAAGCACTGGCTGCGCCCGCCAAGTGGCTGGCACAATGGTAACTGAGGCAGTAAGGGTCTCTGCACAGGCTGGCTGACATGATGGACGGCGGAGAAGCCCCGGCCAGGGGACTGGATCCAGCCTTACTGCAGCCCAGTGAACTGGCCAGCTGTGCGTTTACCAAGCTCCCTCCGTGGGGCAGGAAGTGTTGAGGGTAACCAGCGTAGGCCCCGGCCAGGCTGCCTGGGTAGGTCATACCGGCAGGAGGCAGGGGGAAAACTGTCTGGCCCGGCTTGTAGGGGGAAACCGGCGCCACAAGTCCCGACCCGAGAACGGATGCGGAGGATACAGAAGTTACAGAGGAGGACTCCGAGGAGGAGGTGGTTTTCGCGCCAGGCATGGTCTCCTGGTGCTGGTTCACCTCCACGTTAATCCCACCGCAGCTCACGCTTATCCTGCTGTGGCTCGTGGTGCCCGATCCGTCCGTCGTGCCATTTTTGTTACAATCAGACTCTTTCTTTTCATCCCGGTCCCCACACTTCCCGTCCGACGGCATGGGGGAGGCTGAGGTGCTGGAGTTGGGGCTGCCTGTCCGCGGCGTGAACGGCTGGCAGGTGGCGCTCGGCACTCGGAAACCAGACTTCTCTCCGCCCGAGCCGCCCGAAGACGAGTCCTTCTTGTCGGAAGGCTTAGAATAAGGTTTGAAGCTAGATTTGTCATCCACGCCAATGTCACTCATTTTCAAAGGACCTGATTTAGATTCCTTCTCGCTAGATCCATTTGATGTAACGGAGGATAATTTGGAGGAGGGCGGCGGGTCCGGTTTGCCGATCTGAGAGCAGGTCTGCGCCAGCAGAGCCAGCGGACTTTTCTTGGCATCTAGCTGCAACAACAACAAAAAAAGACCAAACAGATGTTTATAAACACGAATAAAGACCACGTACAAGCATTTCTCATCTCACCGACAAATAAAAGATCCAAGACACGTTTTGGAAAGATCGTTTTGTTTTTTACACGGAGATCAAAGGCGCTAATTTTACGCACGGGTCTTCCGCGAAGATAAACAAAAGTGTTCCCGAAAATGCAATAGAAATAAAAAAAATAAAGCTCTTTACGATCGGTGAGTATACAGTAGATTTAAACAGATAAATGAAATTAGCACGAGACATCACGGGACGGAAGGAATCCGCTTCCCCCAAAAAAAACAACCCGCTGTCGCACTAAACACTAGTTTGGCGAAATCAAACGGCAAAAACACTCTTCTTACCTCGATGGGACTAACCGGGGTAGAAGGCAAAGGCTGCAGGTACTCCGGGTGCAAAATGTGTCCCGACCGTGCGGTAAGCATTTTCAAAACCTTGATGGGAAGTCGGTTGGCTTGCCGTAGTGGATCCGACGGAGGTGCGGAGTGAAGAAAAGGCTTGTTGATGCTCGCCGAGCTGCTATTCCGAGAACTGCTGCTTTCCCACGCTACACAAATATCACTATTTTTCAGGGCAGGCGCCGAGGGCGATGTGATCATGTCCCAATTGTCAGGAAATGAAATGGTGAGGCTTTCGTCAGATTCATTAAGAAAATCGCAAAAGCGCCGAGGCTCTCGGTCGAGGGAAATGAGAAAAAAAGAATGGTCAAAAAAAATGCTTCAATAGCAGGTAATCCTGGTCGTAAAGGAGCAAGGCGCGGCAGCTGGAGGGAGACCGTGCGAGGTTATCGCAGATCCGCGGCTGCGTCTTGCACCATGAGCGCTGCGCCTCGTGTGCGTCTGTGTGCAGGTCCTCGCTCTGTACTCCCGAAGTACGAACTGGTAGAAATTTTCACTTCAAAAGCAGCTGAATTAGTCCGAGATTAAAGCCTTTGCCGCCTTCCAATCAAATGGGACCCTGAGGTGATTGGAGGGTCAAGGGGATGTGACGTTCTCCTCTTTGTAAGCGCCTCTATTTTGACAGCTCGGGGGAGGAGATAGGATTCAATAGTTTGGTTCCTGTGAACGCCTGCATCTTTTTTTCTCTAGGAAAAAAACAGCGTTAGACTACTGTGCAGAAACGAGTACAAATAAAAGAATACAGTAAAACAACTTCATACCCGCAGATATGAAACACTAGAGTTCAACTTCAACTTTCAAATATTTGCAATACGAATAACTGTACCACCTTTTATGCGCGGGTGTTTGC
>JAUESE010000018.1:11749924-11760751 GCA_032274725.1 Malacoctenus triangulatus | reverse complement strand
CACACACACACACACACACACACACACACACACACACACACACACACACACACACACACACACACTCACTCACACACGCAAACACACACACACAGCAAACGACCTTTCCTCCTCTCCCTGACAGTTTCATGCAACTGGCAACTGCAGTATTGCTTTAGAGCACATTTGCTTACCATAAGAATGTAATTTTCAGTGATAAGGTCCTGGAACTTGGCAGGGGCTGCAGAGAGAGAGAGGGGGGGGGGATCTGTCATTTGGTGCCAAAGCTCCGGTCCTGGATGATCCAGGGGCTTGCCCTGGGGGACAGCTCAGGGCTGAGTGGGCCAAAGTAATGTCATCCTGTGGAAAAATGATTAATCTATCCCTGTCTATCCTTTATTCCACAAGGAAGGAGAGAAGCACGGCAAAATGCAGTCCGATAAGTGCCACAATAGAGCATATGTAAATTTCATTTAGATGGCATTAGGCTATTGCTAAATTGCCTCATCATTCTAATTTAGGGGTAATTGAAAAATGAGACTGGGGAAATAAACATATTTAAGTTTCTAATCTGATGTGAGCGAAACACATTTATCTGTTAATTCGTGCCCGTGAGAGTTTTTTTTGGACAGTTTGGCGGAGTTCAGCCCCCCTCGTGGGACCTCCATAGACTTCGAGGTGCAGTGTGCAGCGTACATAAAGTACCCAGGGCGAGAATCAGAGCTGGAAGGCTTCGCCATAAACTACGCAGGTCAGAGCTGTCAGCCAGAACACTTCTCTTCGTGGTTATTCTCCTCTTTTTGTGTGTGTGTGTGTGTGTGTGTGTGTGTGTGTTTTAATCCGTTCATCGTTGGGGTGAGTGAGACGGAGGAACGGATACGGGCAGGGATGGTGCGGTGCAGTGCAGTAACAGATTGGAAAGAGCAAGAAAAGTAGGAGGAAAAACATACTCTGAAGTGTGTGCGAATCCATAATAGCGCCACTTAATGACACAAACTATCTCCCCTCGCCGTCGGAGAGAGGCTCGGCTTCCTCCGAGTCTCACAGGGCCCTCTGTTACAAAACAGAAGACAGTAGGGCTTTGACAGCTCCAAGTGTCTAGGGCCAGGGAAATAATTGATAGCAGGCTGCCTGCATCCAAGGTCCTTTAGCAGTAATTGCAAGCAGAATCTGACTCTCTGATCTCACCAGTGGTATTGGCTATGCCAGAACAGCCTGGCTTTGACAGATTGCCTTCCTGCAGTAATAACTTAGGCATGTTCCCTGTTTTCTCACACAAGGCCATACAGCGCTGTCTCCACCACAGAACCAGCCCAGAATCATCAGCGATTATTTCAGATGTGTATTTTTCTTTGAGCTCTTGGCAGATTTTTCTGACAGGACACTCTTCACGTAATGGTTTTTTTTTGCCTGTAGCCAACTGCTCTGTACATTGTTCCCCACTGTAATATCCTCTCTTTATTAGAGTGAAATTATTGGTTAGAAAACTCGTTTTGTGCGCTTGTTGAGTTGCATTTGGAGGACAGAAAACATTCTTCCAAGCTTGTGAAAAAACAAGCGGGCGCAAAGAAAAAGATTTCTGCATGTTAACTCGGAAATCCTCATCTTTTATAAGCGCTAAAAGGAATGTGTTGATTGTTAAGAAACAGCCAAAATCTTTTAGCTAAAAATAGGTAAAAAGGGATTTCCAAACTCTCTCCGTTGCCATGGTTCCTGCCTTGAATGACAGCCTGAAGGCTTTATGGCCTTTTGAGGGATAGTCCTGTTTGCCCCAGACCCCCCCCACCCCCCTTTCCCCCCCCTCATCTTCCTCGTCTCCTCTCCCTCCTCCCCTCCCGCTCAGTGGCACTCTTCCATGCTCACTGTCTGCACTGTAAAGCACTCAGGGATTTATTGTCAGCTGGAGTTTCCTTGATGGGGTGTAATAATACTGTGCCTTTCTCACCCGCTAAGGTGGTAGAATCCCCTCCCTCCGCCGATGAGAGGACCCCCGCGGGCTGCCCTGTGTGCGCCTGTGTTCTGTGGCAGACTTATAAGCCTGGCAGCTCCACCCCATGGCTGTCCAAACAAGGTTTCTCAACAGGCAGCCCACATCAAAAAGAGCAGTGTATGGGAGCTGCAGGAAAGTGAAACGGCAGGATGTTGCCTTTTAGTTATTTATTTATTTCCCTTTTCACAAACAAGAGAAAGGAGTTAAAAGCATGGGAGCTCTTTTGGCATGGCGAGAGGTTTTCCTTTTTTTGTTTGTGCCTTTTGGCACTGAAACGGCGAATTGTTGCTACTGCTAATTACATTTGAGTAGTTTTGTGTTCATTGTTGCCAGAAATAATCCAGGGCAGGACTGATGAGAGTAAACACTAAACTGATTTTTTTGAATGAAAATCATTAAAGGAATTGAAGTGTAAATAGACACGATCCCCATGACACCCCACAGTAGGAAACGTGATACTTTGGTTAGTCCTTTACTGCCAATGCCTCCCAGTTAATCTAATTCAATCTTTAAATAAAGGCCTAAATCAATGCAAATAAACATTCGTCAATGAGCTTGGGAAGAACATGTGGGAAGAATATCAAACACAATATGAAGGAAAGTTAAAAGTCCCTAAATGCCTCAAAACACGCTTGCAGCGCAGCAGGCGAGCTGCAAAGGCGGCTGCCAGATAATATAAATAGAAGCTCTTCTCACAAACCCACAATTAATAAAAGATCCTTTGAGCGATCTCTGAACAGAGGAGGATATGAGCAGACAGTTTGTCGGGTCAGGGTGAGATAAACTGGTCCCGGCTTGCTGTCCTCTCGAAGAGCTTTGTGGCAAGATGGATGGGCGCGTCACGGCGCTTTGAAATGTCTAAACATAGACGTTTTAGAGGTGGACGCAATGTGAAAATGTAAATAAACTTTATTGGAACTTGGGGTCAGGCTGAGGTTGGATTTATGGTTTTGGCATTCACCCTGAGGGCCATCCGTCATCCCTTTTGCCCCACCAAGCCCCCCCAGTTCCAGCTCCTCCCGTTTGAGTCAAGTCCCAACTCCGCCTCCCCCAGCCACTCCCCCTCCGCCCCCACACCATCCCCCAGATCACAAGACCCTCAGCTGAACTGCAGCCGACCTGCTGGATCCAAGGCCAGCTGGGCTTCTGATGCCATAATAAGAACCATTCAGTGCCTTTAATGATTGTGTGACTGTTGGCTCAGCCTCTCCATCACCCTCTTTTCCAGTCCCTCCATTTTTAGACACAAAGTCTCTCATTAATTCTTCATCTTTGCACTTAATTTGTTAATTTTTCCCCTCCTTCTTCCTCACGCGCTCATGTTTTAGAGTGTTGAAAGATGTCGCTTTTCTGCCAGTAGTGTTTGGGAGGTCTTGAGGGACATGTTGAGTTTCGGCTGTCTTCCCGCTGGAGTCTGTGTTCACTTATTTACAGCACAGATGCTTGTCATGCCAGTGTTCCCAAATTATCAAGACATAACAGGACACTTGTCATCAACCTAGATCTGATAGTAAAAACGTCTGACTGTTCCTTTATAGCTGTTCAGTTGGAAAGGACTTATCGCTAACAAAAACATATTTACTCTGCGTTTTTACAACTGTGTCATAAAGGAAATTCCTCATCGCAGTTTGTAGACACAAAACGGCTCCACTTAGCAGCAAAATGAAGTCAAAAAAATGTGTCAAACCTCCTGTTTTTAGAGTGTCATTCAGCATCTGCGCTGAACGAACAAAACAAAACAAGTGTCTTCATTTATTGTATTCTTTCAGGCAATCACTGATCACTCATGATAGTCCAAAACCCAACGATTGGACTGACAAATTTTCGTATTCTCGTCATACCAGTAAAACTTTTTTTTCTTCTATCTTCTCCACCCGGGGTGGCAAACACGCGGCACTGCGGGTGGTCCAGCCCACTTGAACAAAACTGAGTTTGACACACCTGTTCCACAGTGTTGACTGAGCAGACTGATAACTAATATACTTGACATTATATTTAATTGAACCTAATTATTGAAGCTACACTTAAATTGTATGAAACACAAATGATTCTCCAGTAGTTTATTGCAAGTTAATGTTGCATTGTAATGCGTTTTTCATGAGATTTTTTAAATCGTGGCTCACTGGAGAAAAAAGCTCAGCCAGACTGCGGCAGCGACTCTGGTTGTGGAAGGCAAACAAGCCTTGGGTCCCTTTTTCCGTCAGCCGAGGTCGTGCACTTGTCCCAGCATTAGAATATCAGAGGACACCTGCTTTAAAATGACGGAGGGTAGCTGAGAAGCACTTTGATCTTCTATGACAGTTTGACTGCCTCGATGGGAGTGGCACTCATAATCCTTTTGCCTAACTCGTGCTTTTTGGCCCAGCTGGGGTCCTGTCCGGGGATAAAGCAGTGGGCTAGGTCTTAATCAAACAGCAGGGTCGCGGGCTGCTTGTAGTGAAGGGTCTTTGAGGGTTAGAGTGCGGAAGGGCACATTTAGGACAGGGATGAATACACACAAATGGAGGATTAGAGTGTTTTGCCTACTTGCAAATAGAAGAGGTTTAGCGAGCAGTTCAACGGCATTCAAAGAGGGAGTTGGTGCATTTAGGGAAAGCAGAGTTGTTCTCTTCCCCACTGACCTGAGCTCAGACACCCACTCTCACAGCTGCTGATGAGCCGTGCTGCTAACCGATACGCGCACCTTCTCTGTGGTGGTGTGCGCTGACTTTCTGATAATTGTGGCAGTTAATCTTAGTTTAATGACTCATGCTGGGTGCAAAACACATATTACCAGCTCTCGGACTGCATGCAAACAGTGCACTTTCACATAAAAAGAGCCTGCTCGGCAGATTCACTCGGGCCCCAGTCATCGCCTGGAGGAATTCGACTCGCATCGCAAGCAGCAGTAAACAAGTACAAGAAGTGTCATCGGTGGGTTATGTGATTCCTGTTTAACAGTGGGAGCATGCAGAGCTCAGCATGGATGACTTGTTACAAGGAGGCTGAATGACCTCCTCTTTGTCATTACCTGATCTGCTGCTCGCTGCTTCTTAAAGTAAAGCCAAACACAGATCCAGTGAGAGGAGTGTCTGCCTGCAGCGAGGGGTCACTGTGTTTTTATCTCAATGAACTTTTTGCAGATGCTACGAGTACCTCTGAGCTAAATACGCTGTTTGTCATGCTCATATGTGAAGGCAGAAGAATTTACTTGCATAGTGATTTTAATAACTAATATTTTAGCTTTTTATTCTTAATTTTCTCTCTTGAGGGGAAAAAACTATTCACACCTACATTTTATCATATGGGTGGTTCAAATAAGCATGTTTTTCTTTACTCCTAAATAACTATTGATTTCTGATCAGGCAGTGGAGAGAATGCTGGGTGGTTTGGTTTCACTTCTCTTAATTTGAAATGATGGCTTTTATTTTGAAACCTAATTCCTTGAGGTTTCCTTTAAGTGTAGTAAATTCAAAGGGGTTTATCTCAGCAGTCACTATTTCAGCCACTTAGTAAAGCTACACATTTTATTGCATTTTTAATAACCAAGAAAAAAAAAATCTTGTGGTGGCTCGATTCTTTTTCAGCAACGTGTCACATATTGTTTAATTCAAAGATTAAGTGAAGACTCGTGTTATAATGTTTCACTTTGTGGAAATTTGTGTGCTGCGTTTCTGTTTTTCGCCGCGAGAGACAAACCATCAGCCCTTTTAAAATGAGAGAGACAACTCATTTAGAATTATAAACCATTTTCTCTGTTTGTCACTTCTATTGATTTTCTCCTGCCCCCGTCTCTCATAGTTTATATCTCGCTATAAGATATACTCCTGAGGAGGATTTATTGCAGCTATAGGCCTTGCCCGCCAGGTCTGCCATTACCAGGAGAAAGAAAAGAAAAGCTGGGTGTGGGAGAAGGAGGGGGGGTGGGGGGCACCGCAGCAGTGCGGTGGTGGACGGTGTTTAAATACCGTTAAAAAGGAAAAAAAGAGCCTGCTCATTTACGCAGCAAGAGCTTTGAAAAGCAAACGGATGTGATAATCCTGGGAGTCGCAGGTGGCCTTCTTTAATGTTGGTGTAGAACAAAATTGCACTTTCTCATTCCGAGGCCACTCTCTATAATCTCTAAATGAGACAATTGATCAGCCGAGAGGAAGAAAAAAGGCCTTCAGCCGTTCTTATTCAAAGTGGACCTGAGGAGAGGATGATGGTATACTGGCGGGGAAGGAACAGGCCATATTGTCTCTTCTTTACTTTCCATCTCCTATCATTTTCCCTCTCCCTCTCTGACTGGGCTGTCAGCGGTGAGGAAGAGGAGGAGGAAGCAGCTCTTTTTTCTTCTTCCCCCACCACTTCCGAATTACCTGCTGGGTCCGAGCTCTTTTATGCTCTTGTTGTGACAGGTAGATTTATAAGGCTTGAAATTTGTACAAATCAGTTGTCATTCAGCGGCAGCTGTCAATGTGTCAAGCTGTCAGGGCCTGCTGTGAGGGAGATGCCTTAGGGGGCTGAGCGAGGGGGCAACCGCCCAGAAAAGAAAATGAGTTCAAACAGACCTGAGAAGCTCCTCTATTCCACAGGCCTCCCTGCCCCTGTGGAGACGCCATCGATTTCTCTTGATGTTGAGCAACAGCGCGCCCAAAAATGACATGGCACACTGCGCTCAACCCAGTCAGGCTGCGACACGCCGACGTGCGCCGCACCAATCCCCTCAATCTGCGGGCGCCTCTCATTCTCTGCTAAATGGCTAGAAATCTGTAATCTCTCCGAGGAGGGAGAACACCAGAGTTGTGTTTAGAGATTGTCGGCAATGGCTGTCGTGTTTTTCATGTGCCGCTTAAGTAGCTGAAATGGAAATCTCTCCGAGGAGAATGACAAGCGTGTTTAAAGATTGTCGATTGTTGTCTTGTTTGCTTGTTTGTCTCTGGCCCCGTCGCAGTGTGGGTCTGCCGGCGTGTGATTGGCGGGCCTGCTGGGGCAGTGATGGGCATGACAGCCTCTCTCAGTCAGAGGACCCCAGGCGACACACACCTTCTCCATCCTCTATCCTCGCACGCAGCCTTCACAGAGGAATGGCAAAGACAGGTGCTGCAACCAGTGTGAAGCATGCGGAAACAAAAGACAACAGCTGACAGAGGAGCTGTGCCATGCGGCGGCACACACGTCAAGGTGTGAGATGACACAAATACGCTCGTATTTCCCTCATGCACGTCTTTGTGGTGATATTGGTTCAGTTGTCACATCTGGTCTGTGGGAGCAGATGGAGGCAAACAGGTTAATATTGACAACACATTATTAGCAGGCTGTTGCAGGTGCAGGATTTGTGGCGTGTAATCGTGAAGGCACAGTGGAAATGTAGCTCTGCATCTGATGAGCGGTGAAAACTACGAAGGAGCATGTTGGCACTGCACTTTGGTAAAGTTTTAAAGTATCTGAATCTGTATATGCATTTGAACACAAACATGTGAATCATTTATGTATGGCAGTCATTAATGGACAAAAACAGTGTGAAAGATGTGACCTGACAGGACACACAGGAGACCTCAGGGGATGGATGGTATTTGAGGGGGGGATAACTGTCGTCTTCACATGGTTTAAAGGGAACAAGACAATAGTGACAGTCGGGCAGATGTTGAGCAGCACAACAGCAGTAATTTATAGCGTTATTAGGAACAGAAACATCCTTTTAAGAAGCTTCTGTAGTGTATTTACCTTTGCTTTATACCTGTTGTATATTCAGAAGTACTTCCTGAGTAGATTTCTTAAGCTTTCTAAATTTGCGTACAGATAGCGAAGGGCAATCACTGTTCTGGTGTGATTTTCAAAATGGACCTTTATTAGTTTGATGGAGCTTTATCCCCAAAGTATTCTAATACCCCAATTTTTGTTTTTGCCTGTTTCTTTTTTTTCTTTTCTTGTCTAACATATGCATGAGATGTGTTTTGACTTAATGACTTAACATTTGTTGTTTCCATTTTGCAGTTGTGGAACAGCGCATGATGTTGTCACCACGCTCCTCCATTTTAATGATAACAACAGAAACAAAAGAGAAAAAAAGCAAAAAGCTCTCGTCGGAACAGAAGTGTTTACATCCAGGTGTGTCAGCCAAGTTGGTTTTCACACCCTTCCTGCCTGTGATTGTTATGTATTGCAGCCAAACTCGGCTCCCCCGGGGTGGCCCAGGTAAGGCGCGCTGAATCGGACTCAAAGGTCGGCGCCAAGCTCGGGGGTTTTTAAGGCGCACTGAGCTTGGAGAAGGCAGAAAGCGATTTGAATTCTGCTTGCGAGCTGGTTAATTTGAAACCTGAGGTCTCAATTTCTTTTCATAGCATGCCATGCTCTGGCACTGCTCACCTGGCGACAATCCAAACCTGCACCTAAACATGTGTGAACACCGGCACAGACAGAGACATACATCAGAGCTGCATGACTACACTGTAATTAGCCTGATGAGGGTTTTCTCTTTCGGGGAGGGGGGGTGCTGGGGGTGGGGGTCATCCTAACAGATTTATCATCTCCACCTGGCAACGTGGTGTCCCTGAAAGAAAAGGTTTCATGGGACAGTGTTAGGAAGGTGACACTCGCTCAGCAGCCCTGCAACAAGGGGTGAAATATTAATCAAAGTTTTCCATGCAGCTATTAACAGCTGCTGGCCATGGCCCCTGTGTGGGGCGGCGTGTATGTGTGTGTTTATTGTGCGGCAATGAGCAGCAAGTTAGTCCGCAGAGAGATGAGTGTGACGTGTCGGAGTTTGTCTTGTAAAAATGCAGCTGTCCAGGACATGACAGCTACAGTGTTAGAGGGGCCATTACGGGTGTAGAACATTTCCTGGGAAATGGCTTGAAAAATGACAATGCAGCCTGTGCAATATTAATTGCAACAGAGTCACTATAAATAAGTCAAAAAGCTTTAAGAGAGGAACAAAGTACAACCGTGCTGGTTTTCCATTGATCTTAAAAGCAGAGAACCGCATTAAATCTCATACATGTATTATTTTTATGAACTTCTCTTTTCACTAATTAGATTTAGTTACAATTTTATGTTTGTTTTTGTGCTGTTATATTTCATCTGCCTTGCTCAGGTTACTGCTTTGCTGGTGGCTGTTTGAGAAGCCCCGTGACATATTGACATTCACTCGGTGAGCCGGTCCCTTTGTCCTCTGTGACCTTTGTGACTCTAACTTGTTAAATGTGGGATGTTTGTACTTCAAAGGGCTAACTTTGGTTTGCAAATGGAACCTTAAAAGTGCACCCAACTCCCATTTACTTGCAAATGATCAGTTCTTTGTTGGAAAGCTGTTGGCACATGTTTGGCAAACCGTTTTCACGTCCTGAATAGGTTGTTCAATACATGTCATCAGTTTATAGAGGCAGCACAGTGAGAGGAAACCACAGAGTCTGTAAATAGCCAGGAACAGGACTGACTTTTACTCTGACAGCTTCATTTACTAAATGTGGAGATTGTCTGGGTGTATAGAACTCATAAAGTTTATCATGAAATTAACAAACAAAAGGAAAATTTCCTTACAGTAATCGTTTCAGTGGTCACTCGGACTTTGTTTGACTGGAGAGACACAGTTGAACTGAAAACTTGCCTTATTAAATTTCCCAGTTATAGCATTAGTTTACCCCAACTAGTTGCTAAAAAAAGTTTGCTTTTAGTAAACTACCACAATAATAATTGTGGCACCATTTTTTAACTTTAAAAACATCCTGCGACTTAGAAATATAAAAATAGTGCTTGAAAAAATCCCACTACAATTAGGCAGAGTTAGATGAGAAGAGCCAGGCTTTTGTAGTGCTTACAGCTCCCTCTTTTTATTTCCTAATTTCTGCCCATAAAAGGAGAGTAAAGAGGTAAACACTGCAGCACTGGTGTACTTTGTTCTACAGTTATTGTTTTCATGTCTTGTTTCTCAGCAAGCTTTTGTCTGATTTAGCAACGGGCATATGTTGTTTAATAGGAAATTAATTCTCACCCCCACCGCCTTACACCCCCCCCCCCCCCCCTCTCAGTAAATCAGGCATGTAAACCAAAAACCTGAACACAGTGACTAATTAGAATCAAAAGGGCTGGAATCTATAATGGGCCTCCTTCACTCAAAACACTACTCTATAATTGGCCATAAATAAACCCTTGCTGTTTTTGTGTGAGCTGTAAACAGCTGAATGCTTCAATTAAGCAGAAATACACCCGCGCCATGTTAAATGCAGGGTGCTTGGGAGCTGCTGACATATGGATATGATCTGTGCAGCCCCCCCCCCCCAACCGCTCCAATTCAAGCCTTTTTTTTCCTGGGGTGCGTGAGAAGCAGAGATAAATTTCTTTTTCGCCGGTGTAATATTATAGTGACTCATAAATAGATGGTTACCCTTTTGGTACTAAAAGTTTTCATTAAAGACGCCTGAGTTTTGTTATTGACACCGCGGGTTGCCTATGCAGGGAAACACAGTAAAATTTATCAGTGCGCTTTTCCTCACCTAATAAATCATGGAAACAGGGCCGACCATATGGCAGATAAGACCTTGGAAATGTGGCTCCGGCATGTGAAGAGTCAAGTTGCTTGAAATCAGGAATGATCACGGCCCGCTCTCCTCCTCTTCCCGCCTCGCTCTCTTCCTCTCTCACAGAATATCTCCTAGTTATTTTACACGCCATTTTCTTGTTCACCTTATCACCTCTTTGTCACTTGTTTTTTTCCACTTTCCCCCAAGAAGAGAGAAGCAATTCCTGCGTGTAAAGGACTAGGAGTAGATAACTCTCTCTCTCTCTCTCTCTCTCTCTCTCTCTCTCTCTCTCTCTCTCTCTCTCTCTCCCTCCCTTCTCCTCACTTCTTCTTTCTCTCTCTCACTCTCACTCTCCCCTCTACTCCGCCCCTCACC
>JAUESE010000018.1:11727029-11737621 GCA_032274725.1 Malacoctenus triangulatus | reverse complement strand
GATTGATTTTCTGTGGCGATGGGTCAGCTTAGGTCGGCCTGTCTTTATTTGAGTTGCTGCTGGTCATGTGATGCTGGCCAGGCCTGTCAGCTGCATCAGGCCAGAAAGGAAGATCAAAGGGGGGCATGACACCTGTGCAAATAACAAATAAATGAACTAACTTGCAATTGTGAATAATACAACATGGACACTAAATGTTTCATTTTCTTTTACATGTGTGGCTGCACCGCTGGATGCTGATTGGATGACTATCTTCAAAAACAGGTAAGCTGAGAGGAACGAAATTACGCAAACACTGATGTGTTAAAGTACAATTCGCAGTCTGTACCACAACCATCTGCTTGCCTTGTTTAGCGTGCACGGCGCCATTGAGTGTGTATTAATCATGGTTACACAAGTGTCTTAATTACTCCCAGTGTAGCTGCTCCCTGTAGAACCCGGGAGATGACCTTTCTTTCTCTGCTCTTTTATGCCATTAATCATCCATAATCAACACCGTCAGAGTCAAGGAGAGGGCCACTCAGAGCTGCCCAAACGCTGCCCACAGACCTCCATCGCATGCATGCTCAGATCTTTATTAATGGCCCACACATGGAACAGACACAAACATAATCACATGCATAAACATTACCTTCAACGCTGCCATTTAAATGGGCGTGTCTAATTTGCCCGTATATAACGTGTCATGGCGATATACCCAATGATAGATTCTCCCTCATGAAGGTCACTTTTCCATTAATATGCAGGAGTCAATTGTCTGTCATGTCGATGTTCTCTCATAGCCTGCATGAAACTAGAGCAGCATGCCAGCAGGCCTAACAAATGGTATTTCACTTATAAATGCGATGCTCTGACATTCATGGCAGACACTGATTCATAGCCATCACATAGCTGATATGTCTAAGTGCCCGGGACGCACAAGGAAGTGAAAAACTACGGTGTGCAGGGCTTTTAACATTTCAGATCTTGTTTAGCCCTGCCAATGGCAGATTGACAAGTGGAGTTTCTGCTGTAGCAGGTAACTGACATGCCTGGCTTCTCCCCCCCGCTGACTGAAAGCTTAATATATCATTTGTCAGTCAAGGATGGGCTTTCATTCAATCATGGCTTGGCATCCACTCAAATGCCAGCTGGGGCTTCGATTTCATGCAAAAGAGAAGTTGAATACATACTTAGCGGGCCTGTACAGGCTGCACTGATCTCTAGAAACTGTGTTGTTCAACGGGGACTCATTCAAGTCCAATAACTTTTCTGTCCATTAACGTGCTAATTTTAGGAGTGGTGATCCTTCTCAAGTGAGAGGAAGTTCGGATATTTCCGTCACACCAGGTCATCCTGTGTCACTAACATGCAAAAGGACAAAACGCCACTTCAAAGTTCTATAATAGTTTTATGACTGCCCACAAATTGCTGTCATAAATTTTTCATTCTTTTTAATTTACTGCCATAAATCAAGGCTGCCGTGGGCCCGCTGCCGTAAATGGGATTGCTCCATAGTTTTGGCATGCAGCAATCTGGCTTTGGATCTCTTTAAAAACAGACAGCACACTGAAGGTAGTGCATTAATTTGGGCCCATAAATTATGCACTTACTTTTATAATGTCAAACCATAAATAATGTTGATGCATTGGGAACTGCAACACATCACCCATAGAAATTATGCATTTGAGATGAATGGGGATGCGGTGATGGATAATGGCTCTCAACCAGTGTGATCTATTTAAGTTTGTTCCCCAGAGGAAATGATGGCGCAGAATTAGCCGTACAAGTTTTAAAGGAGCTGTTTGATATTCGCAAGGTGCCTTGCTCAACTTAGGTCAGCTTTCGTCTCTGCTGTTTATGCTAATAAATGGTATCTGTCACTTCTCCCTCTTCTGCTTTTATTGTCCTTTACATTATAATTTGCAGTCCCCGCGCGATCCATCACAACAAAGCACTTTTGTTTAATTTTGGATCTCACAACAAAGCTCTTTTATTGCATTCTCTCTTGCTCCTCTGATAAACACGCAGTTCTACTGTAGTTTGGTCTCACCGCGTTACCTCAGGTTTTTATAACCCACTCCCTAGAGTACCAGACGGATGATTTAGTAAGGGACTTTACTAAGGCTTTTGCAAATGCTAAGTACACTGAACCCCCAATATTGTGTATTATCTACCATTACACAGGGATAATACTGGCTGCTCTCCCTGTAATGGCTTAGGAGAAGAAACATTTAATGTGCTGATGGTCTGTGGTTCAGTGGAGTCGTACGTGAATGCATCAACACTTGTCTGGTGTTAACCCTTTAGCAACCCCACTGACAAAAAGCAATGGCAAAGTATGTTTATTATCTGAAGAAATATATGAGCAAATGATTTAGTGATAAAATGAAACAAAAATGAGCAACGTGCAGTGGCTTTGTCCCACATTATGTGCAGATGTATTTGCCCCCCCCTAAACTTTACGTGGATCTAAATTTCACTCTGCCGTTAGTTGAGCAGGCAGTTAAAGGGTTATTGTTATAGCTCCAAATTCCCCTTCAAACTGAGCCTCAGAGGCATGTGAACACATCCAGTCCAGCTCTGTGGGTTTATGATCTGCTGGATGTATTAATTATCCTCAGAGAAGCTTGTTTGGACAGCTCATTCATTTTTTCCCTGATTGTATCGACATTCCTTTCTTAAACAGTCAAGGTAAATGCCATGATCAATACGGCAGTATTGGCTCACATTATCACAATCATCCTTGGATGCGAAGATGGTGAGAGAGAAAAACAGCAGCAGGATCACAGAGACGTTACTGAGGGACATCTCATTGTAGTATTCGATACTCAGAATAAAGAATTGGAAAAGCTTTTTTTGGTTGTTTACAACAATGTAGAAAAAAATCAATCGAAATACTTTTTGTATATGGTGACAGTGATGTTATGATGAAATGCTTGACAATGGCTCCATTGACTTACACCCAGAACTTTCTAAGTATAAATGTCTCCTTATCGCAGCTTTGTGTTCGTTTCACAATGACAAAGCAAAATGGACTGAGAAACCACTCTCTGAGTCTCTCTCTTGTGTTTTGGTGCCACAAAAGATATTCTGAGACAAGTATGAATGTAAGAAATGTGTGAGATCAACAGCTCAATGAGTCCAGTCAGGATTGAAATAGACCTCATGTCTAACAATTTGCTTCGGTTTTTAACAGGAAGAGGGGAAACTTGTCCAAAACAGCTTAATTTAGAGCAAAGGGACAGTTCAGCTGAACATCTTTTTTTGTCAGTGTATCATTAAAAACACAATGGTTCTTCTGAACAGGGGTCACATTGTGTGTCTGTCATGCATGAGTGTTATAAATATAACTACACCTACAAATAATAATTTGTTCAACTATTAAAAAAGAGGTTTCAAATTCTCAAACAAACAATTCGCCTGTAGCAATTCAACAATCTAACATCAAATTGTTTACATTGATTCTATCCATCACAAATTGATTCATTCTCATGCTAATAAAATATAGTTGAATCCGAATTCTTACATTTCCCCCAAATAAAGTTGGAAAAAATGGATTTTGACATAGAAATCAAATCACTTAGTAGTTTTTAGTAACACTGATTATTTTTTCAGCTCATGCAAACCATCAATTATAGACTTGTATTACAGAGATACCCCAAAATAAAATAATATAATACGATATTTTAGTTTATGCGTGGCTCAATTAAAGTTACAACTGGTGATCAGTGACTGCTTGAAACCAAGCAAGCATACGATTACATTTTAGTGGATTGCTATTAAAAGGTGATTACCCTGTTTGGATATATGAGCCGTAGCAAGCCTATATACTGCCACATACTACACGAGGAGAAGTGTTTCGTCTCTGTTCAATTTAAAGCGCCGTGCGGGGCCTGAATCGACTGCATCGCACTCCAATAAATGTTCTGTCATTGAATATGATAGCAGCCAGTGGCGTGCAGATCAGACAAGGCCGCCGTTTGTGTCTGGCGAGTATAAATCATCTCGATGTTCACATGGTGGTCTTGTGTACACTTAAAAGGGAGATGCCACATCAGCTGCACTGTCGAAGTTATGGACCATAGCAAAGTAATTAAACAGCGCACCAGGGGTAAAATGTTCCGGTAAAATAATCAGAATGTCAGAAGTTGGCAGTGAATCGGCCACTTTATTCTTTCCCTCTTGATGTTTGATCCTTCAACACTGACCTCACTGTGTGAGAGCTCCCGACAGTGGTGGCACAGAGGGAAGACTGTTTTTTTTCCTCCCCTCTTTTCCAGACAAGAGACAACACCCGGTTTTCAGCAAGTATTTCCAGTTGACCCTATTTTCCTCCCTGGGATAATAAGCCCTGACACTGACAGTAAATATCTCTCTGGGTTTCATTACCCTCTGTTTGCCATCATAAATCCTTCCAAAGGAGAAACATTCCCCAAACTAGCCATGCAGGTAGATTTGTGTGTTTGTGTCGAGCGAGGTGTGTGTACGAGTGTGTGTGCTGGCACATTCGTGAGTTGGGTCTGGTTGCCTTCGCATGTCTCGCAGCGTGATGCGATTGAGACCCTGAAGGGCCTGAAGTCTTTGCATACACACAAAGAAATAAACTCCTCAATAAACTCTCTATCTTTGAATTAGTGCAGCTCTTTCAGTGTTGGTCTCGGAGCTCCTGCGGTGGATAGATTGTACAGTCCTTTTTTTTTTTTTTAAATACAAAGTGTTGGACAAGTATCTTAGAATAGTATATCATGGAGACTTTATGGCTACCGTGAAAGGCAGTTTATTGTAGTGGGCTCGGTAAGAGTACAGTATATCCATGTCGCCAGCCCTTTGCTGCCCTTGCCACAAAGTCAACAGACTGCAGGGCTGTAGTCAGCGTCCCTGCCCCCTTGATTTAAGACTACACTTACCAGAACCCAGTGAGGCTGTTGGTCCTCTCTTTTTCTGAGACCTGTCACTCTTGTGTGTAATTTGCCCTGCTGAAGGAAAGAAAAAAAAAAGAGCCCAACTCAAACCGTGAATAATGAGTGGTTGTTAGCTTTTGAGACAGAACAAGCAAAGCGAAACACAAAACACTCCAGTGAAAGAACTGTAATTACCCACAAGCCTATGAGTGCACTCTTGGAGGGATTGTTATTGTGTGTGAATGACCTTTCATGTCTTTGGCATGCTGCTCTGTGGCTCCGAGTTAGACGGTGGCAGCACCATGCAATCTGGGAGCATGGAGGAACAGGAAGTAAATGTCATTTATTGATGTTTTCAAAAAAAATGGCTTTTAGAAATAACTTTTACCTTTCTTTGCATGTAATAGGCAAGTTTTCCAGTTTGACAGCTTGAAAATAAATCTAGTTTATAGCCAGTTTCAGAACTGATTTATAATTTCCTCAGACTTCAATATAAGAAAAAAAAAACACTGTGTTATTTGCATTTCGGCACATGAAACTGCTGATTCAGAGCTTGGAATTTCTTTGTTTTTATAAAAAAACCACCCTCAGAGACCACCCATTGGAAGATGGATTACAGGGAGATATGTGTGTCACAAACACCCAACCTGCCCCTCAGCCTGTCCACATCTTCAAAAAGTCCCGCTCAGGCAAACAACAAATGGACAGATTACACAGTGACTACGGGCTGACAGATAACGCAGAGCAAGCAGAACAGCAGTGCGGGAACCTCCTGTTCCAAGCCTCACAGACTGACTTTTTTAAGATTTATTCCATCAGTCAAGTAATTAACATGATTTATGGGGCTGGGGTGACTGTTAGTGAGACAACAAAGGGGTCGGGCGGTTCCTCCCCCAAGGAGATGCTATCAGGTGTTTTCTGCTGCGCTTGCAATGCAGTCAGCACGCAGCTGTAAATCCAGCCATTCTGCATTGAAGAGAAATGACCCCCCCCCCCCTCTCTTTCTTTTCTTCCCTCTACTTCTTACCCCGCCCTCCCCGTCTTACTTTCCCCTGGAGGTCACAAGTTCACAGCTAGGCTTTAACTGTTAAAACCTGGGGACTGAACTTCTGACCTCACCTTGTGTAAAAGGGAGCACAGTGAACAGTGTTTATAAGAGCCGCCATTCGCAAAGGCCATGGGGTTAAGCAAAGGGCTGAAGCAGTGACTGAGACAAGGCCCGCTTCTTGGCCAACATACCTCATCCACAATGACCTTTAAGGAAAGTCCAGCAGGTAAGGAATGCCCCTCGAGGCCACTATAGGGTATTGCGTCGACTGATGTACAACAGTGTCTTAAACACTGGCTCAATGACACAGAATTTACCGTTGCAGGTTTTTTTGAATATCCTTGCAAGAGTTAAATATCAACCCCTCAAAATAACAACCTGTGACAAATTTCTGAACCTAATTCTGAATCTCAAACTTTCCATTGCTGCGCCTTGATGGCGGTATAGATAGTGCCTTGAAGCATTACGCAAGGTAACTGTCGGGAAACAAACAATCAGTTTCAATCTCTGCTTATTCATCTGTCACATAAAATATGTAGAACATTCATACCTGCTTTCACAAGAGTGGCAGTTCCCAACATTGTTGTCGCTCGCAGGCAGAAAAAAACAAAACAGCCAAATGCTCCAGAAGTGCTTGGCTTAGCCCTGTTTACACACACTCTGCTTTTCCTGTAACCTCTATAAAAACAAAACGCGGTTTCTCTAGGCTGCCTGTTTCCCTGGTAAAACAAGAGGGGGGAAAATTAAATGCCTACAAGCAGATTTTATGATCTGATAAAAGATGGCATTTACTGTTGACTGATTTACTACCTGCCAAAGTTTGTGAGTGTCTTGTAATACTGCAACAGCGGAGCAGACTTGTTGAGAAGGGCTTTCATCACTATGAATTTGTGTCTTATTTTTTGGCAACCTGCTGTGTGTTCCATTAAAAAAAAATATGTAAAAGGCTGTTTGGATCCAACGTTCCCAGAATGCTGTGGAAGGTTTTTCATTAAGGAGTTTCCTTGATGAATCGTCCAACTTACAAAGTTATCTAAGTCCCGTATAAACTTGATGTTTTACTCCTAACATTTTGTGGTTATTCCTCTTGTTAAGCTGCTCTCATTACTTTTGCGTATGTGGTATTTCGTTGTCACTGAGGGCGTTTGGCGTGACAGGTTGAGAGGCATTACTGCGTTCTTTACCACTGAGTGACTAGCGTGTGGTAAAACAAAGCCAGAGTGATTTATTGTGACCATACAAATATTAGTTCAGCTAAGCCAGTGTTGCCTTAGTTCTAATCAGAAGGAGCGATCTCTCTCGTAAGTGACAGCTCAGAGATCCTGCAGAATGGTGTTTACGTTCGCCTGTACTTTCCTAACGTACACTCGAGTTAGAAAAATAAGCCTCACTGACTGGTGTGGAATTTCGGCCTAACTTGCCACTGCGCTGCTGTGTGACAGGATTTGTTTGTTAACAAAGGATTTACTGCTTCTTGGAGCTTTGTTAATTGCCCATTGTACTCCTGCTTTTTGATGTATTTCTTTCAATAACATGCTGAAGACGTATGTCTTGCGCTGTGTCAAGATTCAGTGGATATGATTAGCTTGTCGAGTGACTTTTTTTTTTAAATAAAAGAGACGTGATGAAGTAGTTGCACATTGTAAATCTCTGTCAATTACCTCAAAAGAATGTCCATACGCTTTTACTCTACATTCTTCCCGAGCGTTTCAGAATATACAACAGAGCATGTTCTGTCATTCTTGAGATATGTTTGCAAAGATTCATTTGTTTGTGCTGCTGAAACAATGTTTTCTTCCTTTTTCAAATATGAAGTTGCTCTTTTTGCTGCACACTGACGTGTCAGGTTTTAATCCTGTCTGAAATGAGGTTTAGAAATGTCTGTTGGCTCCTCGTTTTGTTGATATTATGTATGATAAAGAATAACACAAATTCACAAATTGCGTGCAAACTTGATACTGAGTGCAAACATGTTTTGAAGCTGATTTACTGACAGCGCACAAAGAGGACTGCTCCTGTCTTGTGCCAAAATACAGTATTATACAAAAGTACAAATTTGTTTTCCGAGGAAAAGAAAATTCTTTTTAAAAGTCTTTTAAAAGTTTAGGTCTGACGACTTGGTCTTTGGTAAAGTCAAGATGCAGTTGTATTTGGCTGTTTTACATTGTTCCTGTTCTTGATCCCATTTTCTTTGGGTTCCTTTTGCATAAAAACTATTGCGTTACATTTCTGACTTGGCACTTGAGGTTTCTTTTGGTCAATTGAGTTTGACAAGTGTTGAAATGTTGCAAATTTTTTTTGCGTCCCTGGAGAAAACATGCTGTTGTTCAAAGCTGCAGCGGGGCTGCCCAGGCCTGGAGTTTGTTTTGTCCACATATAGTTAGCGATAGATCTCAACAACAACAGGATCCTTCCTGTGTGCAGATCAAAGCTCATGTGTGGCAAAAGGAGGAAACTGCTTCCACCTCAGTCGTTTTTTAAGCTTATCCCCGTCTCCTCCCATTCCAGCATTTCTAATTGGAGGAAGACTAAGTTGAAGGAAGCTCTCCTTGTCAGGTTTTTGCATTCTTTGTTGTTGCCCATTGTGTTGGTTGCACTCCTCCCCTCTGTGTCCTTTGCCGGCCCGGTGAACTCTGTTTGAGCTTTGACCTCTCAGTAACTACTACTCAAGCATTTTGGCCTCAGTCTTTTAAAGTCCACCCAGGACCCGTCCCTCACCTCTTGACTCAACATGAAGCAGTTGTTTGACCCTTCATCCATCCTCCTCAATTCCCTCTTCCTCTTCGTTCACACAGTTTTATGGGTGAGGGCAAGCAACCAAAACCTCTGGTGTGCTTGAGGAGAGATCATATGATCACTAGATTTTCTTGACCTTTTCCAAAGATTTTAATAAAACACTTTGCATTGCAGTGTTTTGTTGGCTTGACTAGCGATTTACATGAACGCACAGGCACAAGAAATGTAGCGAATTTTCTTTGTCAACAAAGCACTAAACATAACTCTCTCCTGTTTTTGTAAAATGGGGCCAATATTCGTTAAACACTATAGAAAAGTCACAGATAAAAACAATGCAGAGCAAACAAAAGAACATGTTGTGTACGAGTCTGAAGCTTTGGCAGTGCTGAATAATAGCCTATTTATGGACTATTAACTAGATCTGTACAGTCTTAATGTCACTGAAAGTCATTAAAATGAGATACTGTGTATTTTGCTTGCTAAGGAAACATATAAACCAATGATCTATTTCTGGGAAGTATTGAAATGTCTTTATTCAAGCCAGTGTGCATGGTGAATATAATTTTCCATAATCACACCCCATTACGTTTTGTTTCTTTGCCTGTGTGTTTCTCTCTGTGTAATGTGTGCACTTACGCGTGTATTTCAGTGCGTTCATGCATGTGTGTACATGTATGGTGAGATCTGTGCATACAGTGTGTGGGTTTGTTGTAAGAGGGTGTGCGCGTGTGTGTGTGCATGTGTGCCTCTTGGACTAGCAGTGCTTAAATGACAGTGTTTGATCAATGGTGCCAGGCTCTGCCCTTGGTTCGTTTGCTTTTTGCTCGTCATTACTAACATGAGCTGAAATATCTGGGTAACAAAAATTGATATAATGACGGAGTGCGCCTTATTATCTTCAAGCTACATCAGATTGGCAAACTTCTGAGGGAAAGCAAAATGTCTGGGAAATATTACGAGTCATTTATCAAGTCCCTCTCATTAGCATATTGCCTACAGAAGCACTTGCAGAAATCTAAATAAAAGTGGCCGACGGGGAGTTGGTACCATTTTTCTTTCTGCACCGAGAACCACTCTCGGAAAGCCTGTTTGACCTTGACTTTACTCTGGCCTCCCACTATTGACAGTGCAAACGTTTCCGCTCATAAGATCCTTGTGTCAACACAGGTGATTCGCTAATAAATTGTGCCTGTAGGCGGCTAACGAAAGGATTCCCCTAATGTTAATTACACCCGTTCAGCCTTAGCCTGTGCGCGATTGTTTGAGTAAGTTTATAATCACTCGTGAATGTCTTTAGTGGTACAACAATGGTGGCAGAGCTATATTAATTACGAGGTGACTGCATACTCCATTTTTCCTTGTCACATTGAGCTCGGTCCCAGGTGTGCCGTGACAAGAAGGGAGAGGTGGCGGAGTCCAGATGAGGCGCACCCGGCCCTGCATCCAGCAAACCGAAATAATGAGTTTCCTTCCCCCTTTAGCCACTGTATGCACCATGATATACAACTCGCAATTAAGCATGCCTTGGTGATCCAGTGATTAATGTCTCTGGTGGAGGTTGTGAAGGGACTGGGACTTAGTCTGAGAATGGGGGACTGGCTGAGACTCCCTGTTTATATTCCTATCATGGCTGCACCTCTCCCTTTCCCCTCTTTCGGCCTCTCCCTCTCTCTCTCTCTCTCCCACACGCACACACACGCACACATACGCTCACACACACACACACCCTCACATACACAAACTCCCCTTCTTAACCAGCCTCCATTACAAGGAAGATGGAGGGGACCATTTGCAATTCAGTAACCTTTATGACAGTGCACTCTTTAATCAGAGACTCGTATTTCCTTTGTAGAGCAACACACACACACACACACACACACACACACACACACACACACACACACACACACACACACACACACACA
>JAUESE010000018.1:11703005-11725505 GCA_032274725.1 Malacoctenus triangulatus | reverse complement strand
TTTTTGTTTCCCACGTTCAGGGATTTTGTGAATCTGTAGTCTTTAACAGTTAAGAAATCCCATGCCCATGCAGTCCCCCCCACCCCACCCCACCCTCCTCCTCCAGTTTCATTGTCATTTCCAATCCTTTTGGCCATGACTTCATTTTTCTTCTCAAAACCGCTTATGAGAAGAACAGCTGAACACGCCCACTTCCATTTCAACTTTTCAGGATGGATTATTTTCAGTCCGGAAGATTCTTGAGCCAGGGGTGATCGGACATGAATATGTTGGTGTGCTGTCAGCGCCACGTCCTTCCAATGCATTAGTGTCAGTCTCCATGCTGCACCAAAGCATGAAATGAGTGATGAAATATCAAATCCTCTAACTTCCCCCCCTCACCCTGTCTTCCAGAGCAGAAGACATAATATCGACCCCCCCCCCCCCAGTCCATTTAGACAGGAATTTAATATTTTTCAGCTAAACCAATCACGCATGGTTAGCGCTCAGTGTAATCCAATCACATTCCATCATAAATGCCCCTTCTTGTGAGGCTATTCACAGACCTGATAAACTGGTGGAAATCAAGACGTTGAAAAACGGGGCCTTAATAGATTGTCTTGGCTGCCTTAGAGGAGCCTGTCCCGCTCCTTTCTGTCGATACACATTTTCATTTTCCAGCCCTAACGGTGCTCTCCAGGCACAGATTGGCTAAAGTGGAGCTGACTTAGTAAATAGGACTCTCATTTATTAAGGGGGCCTTTATCTGCAAACTGGACTGGGAGAGGTCTCGGAGAAGATGCTTAGCCCACAGACAGAGGAAGACGGAGGATAATTATGAGGCATTTATTTTGGCGAGCTGATTAATGGCCGGACCTGCTTTCAGAGCCTGTAAAAGCTGCGAGTATGATGGTTTGGCTTTCTGTGTCTGCTGAAAAGACTCTGGACACGCTATTCACGACAACATTAGACTCAGAGATGGCCTATAAATGTGTGTGTGCGTGTGTGTGTGTGTGCGTGTGTGTGTGTGCGTGTGAGTGTGTGTGTGTGTGTAAACTCAGTGAATAGTGAACATTTGTTAGAGGACATAGGTGGCGATGCCTCACACAGGCGGTGAACTGAGAATACTCATTTGGTTCCTGAATAAGGTCCTGACAGCCACCATTTATATCTGGCTCGTTGTATGCTGTCCAGCCGATTAATAACAGTTTATTGCTGTCTAATTAGTGTCGGCTGATTGGAAACTGCATCAGAAGTGAGAGGGTGACTTGCTTGCTTTGTTTGAGTGTGTGTGTGAGAGAGTGTGTGTAACTCAGGAGGCAAATACCCAAAGGCAAAGAAATCAGCAGAATCGGTGCAGTAAAAAAAAACGTCGTATTTTTAATGTGCGAAAGCGCAGAGCTAAATCCTCCAAGCCTCTGACCTTCTCGTTTCTGTCTCCTTATTCATTCTTGCAGCTGCATCCAGTGTCGTGTCAACATTCAGCACTTTCCCTTATCCTCACGTTCCTCGTAATCGTACCATAAACTCATGCTGCAATTCCCCTTTGATCAGCCATTATGGCCTCATCAGCATCGCCACATCCAGCCTTTGAAGATGCAAGGTTGATCATTTCTCACATTGCTCGCTTCGTGATAAGACTGTTTTCATTAACAGTAACAACCCCTTGGAAAAAAAAAATCGGCCCTGGATGTTTGTTTGAATTATAACCACATATACTGACTGTACAGTATGAGCTGAATCCCCAAATATCCACATGAGGAAACGTGCTGTGGATGATAAACAGGACTCCTCCACTGAGACCATAGTTGGCCTTGCTCTTTTGTTAAAGAGAGTGTTGCTGTCACCTTTAAAGCTTTAAATAGATTGTTTAATTAGGTTATTTAACACTTCTACAGTTGAATATATGTAGCGAGCATTGCTACAATTCAAATCAAACTCCAGGACAAAGATCTGTGTTACTGCGATAGGTTTCAAAAGAGTCATTTCCAGTCGTTTGTTTGTTTGCATCGTGTACTTCACCTGTCAAATGCGCCCATTAGGCATTGGTACAACACTGGAACAGCGACCACTGAGCACACAGCAGACATCAATTGCAGTTAATTATACATCAGCCTGCATTTGAAGAGAAGCTTTGTGCAGTAAAAAGGGGGAAAAAACCCTGTTATTTCTTCAACCCTTCACAGGTATGTCAGCTGTTTAAATGGCTGCTAGTGGATCTGTATTTGAACATGGGGATGTTGTTTATACTAAAACGATGAATACCTAAGTGCACTCGTCAAACAAATGTGTAGTAAAGGCAGTATGTTTTACAATTTAGCTGTTAAGCCTTGTTCAATTCATGGCAGAGGAAGAGCATGATAGTTTAGGCAAATGTCATGAATACAGGGTCTTTTGAACAGTTTGCTAGCTGCCCCGTGTGTTGTTTACAGTTGCTCATCTTCAACATTTTCATTTGAAGTTATTTGTGTACAAGAATGTGAGTTTGTACATATAACAAACATTCTATTTCATCCAAACGAAAAGTTGCTCGCGTTTGGAGTTTTTCCCTGTAGTGATTTTGTGTATACGACTTCTTCTCATTAGCATTTCAGTTAAATTGAGCGGTGAGGTCAGCGAGGCCCCACAACTCTGCTCGGCCTCCAAACCACCAAACCACCACTGACATGCAGCTGATCAAGCCCTAATTAAGGAGGCATTTTCTCCCTGTGATTCCTATCGATGCGCGGTGGAAAAACACAAACTGAGCCACAATCCTGTTGGACTCCGGGAGAATAAAGCAGGCGGCTCTCTGTAAAATCTGACTGCTGCCAGGTATCCACCTGAGGACCCCCCAACGCATTTTTTGCAAAGCTGTTATTACTGACGCCTTTTGCTTAGGTTTCACTGACGTCCCGAACTGTTTTAACCCTCCTGCTGCTGTTTATCGTCCCCGCCATCCATCTTCAGTTGTGTCCTGCTACCTGTCCACACCCCTGTCACCCTTTCAGCTCCCGTCTCCTTCCACCTCCTCTTTGCCAGCTGCCTGTCTTGGCTGTCTGAGCGTAGGTGAGTGGTCTAGGTGGGGTGGAGCGCGGCATTAGTGTTTCTGCTTGCCTGTGCAATAGAAGGCGACGCGCATCAGAGCTTCTGTCAGCAGATCAGCACTGATGCAGATGGGAGGTGAAAAGCTCCCCAGCAATGAGGCTTGGAGGCAGGACCTCTCTTCCCTTACTGGAGCTTAATCTCTCTCTTCCTCCTTTTCTCTCTTTTTCTCTCTCTCTCCCCCTTTTCCCTCAGCCATCGCTCCTTTGTTATTTTAGCAGTGACGATGGAGTGGGCTCTGACAAAGTGCTGGGATTGATAGATGGACAGAGCACGGGACTGGATGAGAGGATGGATGAGGGCAGAGGAGGGAGTTTAACACAGGCAAACACAGAGAGACAGAGAGGAACGACCTGCTCGGCTATGCAGCCACTCAAAGCCCCACAGCAATTTAGCCCTCGACTAACCCAGTGCCAGTGGACTCTCAGCCTCACTACCTGTTTGGTCACAGTGTGTATGAATGACTGTGACAGCGAGCAGAAACTGAAGGAGTGAGGAGCCTACAACGCAATTTTTCCTATAAATACCCACCTCACACCAGAATAACACGACTTTTTTTGTGATTTAGTTACGAAGACTTGACGAAAACTTGATTCACGTTCTGAAAATATCAAAATTAATATGCAAGGGTGCATTTCAAATGCATATTTTGAGAGTCTAATAGCGTAGCTTTTGGATATTTTTTCGTGCAGTTTGTAATATTTACTTAAGTGAAGCTCAGACCTGAAGGTTTCTGTGTGTCTGTGCCTGGATGCTCACTCTGATCTCCCTGCAGTCGTGTGTCCTGGTTGTGTGCGGGAGACTTCCGCCATTTTTCACAGTTCTTGCATACCTAACCATCCCTGGAGGAGAAAGATGGGAGCCAGCTTCTCGTAACCGTGTCCCTTTTCACAAAAGCCTTCCTCTGCATCTTGGGTGGGGTAACCTGTGTACGTGCGCGTGTGTCTGCGTGCATGCTCTCATTATGCCCCTACCTGCTCTGCATTACTTGTCAGTGGTGTTGGAGCGCCCCGCTCAGATTAAGACTAATGCCGATGGCCCCAGGAACTGCGATTAGAATCACACTCATTACTCAGGGCCTGGTGACGGAAGCAATTTAGAGCCCTCGTCTTTACAGTACAAGAGGCAGGGCAAGCCCCCACTGTCAGAGGAAGGGAGACTCTACCCACACACACAGACACACACACACAGTAATACAACCACATGGGCTCCCTCCTCTGTCCTCCAAGGACACCTGAAGGCCAGGCCCTTAGTGACTTAATTGACTGACTCTCTTTCCTCTTGGCTCCTAATCTATTTAACCTGTGAGGAAAAAAAGAATGAGTCACACGGCTTCGGTTTGCACGTTACCTCAGTGTCCACAAAACACAGAGGCCTCATATTGGTGGATCTTGCCTGGGTGTACAAAGGAGAGCTGATACTGTTGAGTAAGGAAAGCTAACACAACAAGCGCCTCACTCCACCTCAGACCCCAGAGACGAAGGTTAGATGGTCAATAAGTGTCAGTCGCGTGTCGTATTAAGACTGATTGTGTACCGTGTGCTCGTTCCGGTGTGTGTTTGCCACTCGATGTGTGTCGCTGGAGCCTCGGCTATACGCGTGCACGTCGGTGCACACGGTGGGTGTGTCTCAGCAAGTCTGTACATGCCCGTCTTTGTTCTCTTTGCTTGTGTGTGTGGATGGATGTTGTGCATGTGTGATTATGTGCTGGTGTCTCACCTCCACGGCGAGGTTACAGCTGCATCGAGGTCCCTCTGTGACAGTTGTCCTGAAAGAATGCCAGTCAGGGTCCAGCTCCAGGGTGGCTGTCACTCAATATTGAATGATGGGGCCATCAATTAGCGGCTGTCACCATGGCAACTCTATCATAGTAATGACAGCACTGCTAAAGCTGGAGGAGAGAGGGGAGAGTTTCATCCCTGTTCCTGTCAGCTTGGAGAACATTTTGATGTGTCAGTATATCTTGTGTGGCCTTTTCTCTGCATCTAGAAACTTGTATCATTTAGGGACTAACTTTAGTTCTTTTTTACTGCAGTTTTGGCCAGATTTTTTGCAATTTTATAGAGACTGGTAGAATATCTATTCACAAATATATGCTTCCTCATGACACCTGATTGTTATTGTTGTTTTAATTAAAAAAACACTCAAATGCTTTAATATTTTTTTCATTTTAACCTTTGTTCACTCAAATTTATCATCAGGGTTTGAGAAGTTGTTAGTTTAAAAGGGGGGTGCAGCAGGAAAACCCTGTTCCACATAATTCAGGATATATTTTGCATCTGTCTCATTTCAAATTTCGTGGTCATTCGGTCACACAGATTAAATGGTTAAGATGGTGTTCATCAAATGTTGTGTTCACACACATATAGGTGGCTCTTTATGCTCTCAACAAACTCAAAGAGTGCCCGCAAGTGTTTTGTGCTTTTTTTTTCTCCCTATTTCCACCTGATTAATTAGTTGGAAATAGCTGCTGTCAGATCTAAGTGAGTCTGATATGAGCAGCATATGATTTGTTTGCCTCGGTGTGACTGCTAAGGGTAAAACATTCATTTTAGACGTGCCGTTTGAAATAGCCTCAGTTTGATTTGTGTGAAAAACAAAATGCTCATCTGCAAGTGTTTTGATAGTAAATTGAATTTAATGCAGCCTGTGATGAAGCTCGTGGTAATTTATTTCATCATCACCACGCTGTATTGTCACCATTTTTACTCGCCGCGGCGAGAATTCTCTATCAGCGGCAGACTGAACACAAACGACACCGACTGTATGCACTCTCCCTGTTTGAATAGGGAATGGCATTGACTGATTGATATTGTAATTCTTGCTGTGAAGTAATGTTTTACAGCGTGCGTAAAGACAGATCTGTATGGCCCTCCCTGCCGAGCACCTTTCTTCTGTATGGATCTGCCAAGTGCTGAGGACTGGTTAAATGCTGTCAATCATTGATTTTTTCCCTCTGACAGTGGAGTGATGGCTGTGGTGATTGAGGGAGTCAGTGTTTTGTCTTTCTCTCCTGTGCTGCAAGGATTCAAGTGAGAAATCCTTACACCTCCCAAACCAGCCCATCACTTCCCTCCTCCTCTTTTTGCCTATTTCTCCCCCCGACTCCCCCACCCTTCTCTCTCTCTCTCTCCCTCTCTCTTTTAACAAATGGGCATCAACAGGCCATGAAATAATCAATGCTGATGATCCATCTTGGAGCCTGTCGATATGTTAATGAGCACGCCTCATCGTTATTGCTGCCGGGTCATAAATCACTGCCTCTTACCAGAATGCACAGCAGCTGGTGCAGCAAACCCCAGGCCAGGAATAAAACACTGTCTTTTAACGATTAATGTCCAAACATTCTGCTGCCCTGTGCCTTGATTGTTTTCAGATGCCAAAAAAGTAGGACGGATTGTAAATCAATAAAACAATAAGACAAAGTGTTTTAATAAAAGGAGAGGTTGCAAGTAAATCATTGCAGTGCTCCATTTAGCACTGCTTCCTGGGTAAGGAATAATTGGATACCTGGTACCCAGAAGTCATTTTTAAGGTTATAAATGCTTGTGTCGGCTAGTAGTGAGAAGCAGGCTAGCTTGCAGCCTCACATTTTTCAAAAGCCCCCCCCAACCCCACCCCTTCTTTTTTTTGTAAAGAGAACTGAGAAAGCAAAAAGGAAGCATGGTGCCTATCTGTTTGCATAGCAACATGTTTGCAGAGCATACATTGTAAATCATTATGTGAAGGTGATGGCGGTAGACGGAGGAAAAAGGAGAAATAGGCCCTCTTCATGTCCTCTGTTCAACGGCTCCCACTTCAACGTGTTCAATATCCCACATCCTTCAGAGCTTAATGCCACCTTATACTACCAGTAAACTTAAACGGTCTGTGTCGATACTGATACTTGTGTATGCAATGTGACCGTACATGCATGAACAGAAAGATTTCTCACCTTTTAAGGTGGATTTCTTGTTTCTTTCTTGGCTCTCAGTTTCTGTTTGTTCACTGTTTAATCAGCCATCCATGTTTTTTGTGCAGGTTTGTGAAAATAGTAAAAGAACCACTTGCGTAACGCTTATGCTCCTCTTCGTTCAGCAGTCTTTAAGTTTCACAGTCGTGTTCACACATTCACCCACACATCTACACTCGCAGGCCAACGGGGGCAGCTGCCGTGCCACCGGGAGCAATTTGGGGTTTCGTGTCTTGCTCAAGGACACTTCGACACATGAGCAGGCTACTCTGGGGTTTAATTCTCCAACCTTCAAATTGGAAGACAACTCGCTCTATCAGCTGAGCCCCAGAGTGTGCATGTGTGTTTATCCGAAGCCAGACACAATATTTATGTCACGTTGTGGTTTATATAGTTTGTACATCTGCAGCACGGCATTACGGATTGAACTGGACACCTTGTGGAGGTTACTGGAATCTGTTGCTTCTTTATTGTAAATGACAAGATTATTTCAACAATGCTGGCAAGATGTTTGACAAGTCCCTGATGGGAGCCAAGTGTGGTAGCCTGCAGGAAACTCCCACAGATGCAGATGTCCCTATTTTTAGCTTCTCCACACAGCCAACTGAAATGAACAAATAGAAATGACCCCTTTATGTTACAACAGTGTCATGAGAGGTTCTATCACAAACTTTTAGTTGTCAGTGTGATGAGGAACGGTCACTCGATCCAAAACTGATCGAAAAAAATGCAGCCTCTATCTCTCCGTATAACGTTGTCTGCAGAATAACAGCCTGGTTTGGTTTTAATATTGTTATTAACAGTGTTATCAGTCTTCTGACCTTGTGCTCAGTGGTTCAGTCAAGCCTGGAGATTGCAGTATAACCTCTATGTACGTCTCTACCGGACTCTCAAACCTGAACAGTTTTATGTTCTAGCCCTTGGACTTCCCGCAGATGATGAATCATAAAACCGAGGGTTTATAGCAATGTTAGCCACTGGAGTACCAACTACATCACTGCCTCCTCATACACGTGTCCTCACAATGTCAATAGTACTTGTTACCCACAGACACGTTGTACTTTATGATCAGTGTTTAGAGTTTAAAGGTTTTTACATAGGTTAGAAGACACTGATTCAATTGTAATTTGTTACAAGATCGGCAGGTGTTTTGTTTTGCGGAATGAATGCAGGTTTATACAGGCATTTCTCTGTGATGTGATCAAGTGCAGGGGGAAAACATGGCCATATTTGCCCACTCTGTTTTTCTGCCTCACGCACTCACTAATGCACCAGAACGCGAGTGGAGTTGAATATCCTCCCCTTGGTTTATAGAGCGAGATAGCGTGTGCGAGCGTTGGACACCCCAATTTATTTACAGGAACTGAATTTACTTCAGACTCTGACAGCTTGAATTCCTGTGGCCTCTGTAGGGTCTAAATCATGCTCGCGATATAGTGCAGCTCTGCATTTTTTCTCCCTCAGTGCTAAGTATTATAATGATGAATCTGCTACTCTGGCTTATGCCAGCTCTAGGCGGACATAACAGCAGTTGTTTAAGTTTTCCAAAATAAATAGAGAATATTTCAATGGAGACAGATAGCAGAGAGGAGCCTGGGAAATGAAATAGTTTGACTTGTGGAAGTTGCCTTTCTAAATTGTTTTTGTTACCAAGATAAGGAACATTAACTCCAGATGTCAAAGAAAGTAAATAATATATCAGCTTGCAGCAATAAATGCCACGTGCTGAAGGACCAAATGGAGATTTTTAGGTTTTATAACTGTCATTTATCAATATCTGCATTTTTCTACCAATCCTCATTTACCGAAGACGCATGTATGTAACCGTCCATCCGCGTCCAACAATATATGTATTCCCCTTTTTGGTTTTCACATCACGTGTGTGTGTCCTACCATTGAAGAACAGAGGGATTCTCTGCATTCAGTTATTAGATGGAATTTATTACCTTGCAGCATTAGGTTTTATTAGACAAGGGCACCATCTTCTATAGGTTCAAAGCAGGAGGGTTTGTGCATCTATAATGTCAGTGAAATGTTGTCTGAACTGATTGTTATTGGGTATAGATAAAGGAGATGTATTTGACTTATCTTGTGTGAAATAAACCATCAGCGATTACTTTTGGCTGCTGCTTTGGCCTTATAGAGAGCGAAAGGAATCTGTTCATTTCAATGTTCAAAGAGCTACCAAAATGTGAGTTGAGCAGATAATTTTACACATAACTCATTGTTGAATCCATTTAGTTTTGCAATTTCATTTGTCAAGCAAACAGACTTTTGGTAACTTTTAAAATCTTAAGATTTGTATAAATATTCAGAATTTTTAAGTCAACACCTGCGTAACATGTATTCTGTTAAGATTAATTTATTCTAAACAACTGCAATTATTTTTTACTTTTTACATGAGTTGTGTAACTCTTAGCTCGCTGCAGTAAGACAACCACACAAATGGCATTTAGACTTCATGAACAAGTTTGATGATGGTGTCAGCATGCTGTTAAGGCTGCTCTCTGTCAACTCACTGTTAGACTTTGTTTTACTTCATCGTGAACAATGCCAACCGTAAATAAGCGAAGTAAGACACTGCTCAGCGCCGATCCAGATAAAAGTGATTTAAATGTAATCCTAGCAGCTGAAGTCAAGGGCAAATGTAAACTTGCAAACAATCTCGTCCCCGCTGCACTGATCGGTGTCATCATCAACACCCGCCGGCGTGGACCCGTCCCTGTGGAAAGGCTCCACACTCCTATCCGTGGGGTCATTGGCCTATTAATTTGCTAAAGCATGTTTTGAGATTGCATATCATTTAGGCTTTATGATATTAATGAGGATATGGGCTTATTAGGGATCCTGGGAATAGTTGTTGATGGAAACAATCTGGAAGGAGTGAAAAATGATTTAACACGCTCAGCAGGAGTGCAGGATTGGCCCATTGCAGTGTGCTGCGATTAATTCCTATTGTACTCCACAGCAGCTCTGTGGTGCAGCATTGAGGCGGTTTGTAGCAGAATTAGTGAGATTTTGCGGCATTTGTTGTTGTGTTATGGTAAATGCTAATTAGGCTCCACAGCCATAATTAGAAGCTTTCGCTAGACAGACTAATTTAACTAGTACCGCGGCACGAGCATCCAGGAGATTAACACACATAGACTCACACACTCGCATACACGTGTGATATCGCACATGCATACACAAACATCTCACCTTATAATTACACTCTTGCTAACTATCAGCCAAGACAAATGTGGGGGTTGCAGGGGCTCTCTTCCCCTAATACGTTAATCATTCCTTTGTTCTTGTGAGCTTTTAAAAAGTGTGTGTGGTCCTAATGGGTGTTTTATTGAGTACGCCAGGTTAGAAAAGAGTGTTAAAGTGTGTTAAACATAGACACAGGTAGGGGAGGCTGTGACACGGAACATTTTGTTCAGCTTCGATGGAACGGCCCACTCTCATAAACAAAAGCCTTTGTGCTGGCCTCGTGGGAGATGCTTTCTCTCAGGGAAGTCCAGGACCGGCATGCAAATCTTCAAACGTCACTGCCTCGTGTTCATCACTGAAGCCTTCTCCCATGATAGGGAGGATCAGAGTGCACATCAGTCTGCAGGCTCGCCTGCCAGTCATGCCTGCAAGTAGCCAGAGCGTCAGTGACATGGCATCCTCCTTTGGCTGGCTCATAAAGGCAGTGGCTGAGGGCAGCGTTTTTGCCTCACACGGCAGACATACTTCTCAATCATCTACTGACACGCACTGGCATACAGCTGGAGCATGTTTAAATGCACAGCAAAGCAAGTAAAGGCTGCACGAGGTCCTTACTGTGTCAGCTCCAGCCAAAGTGGAGTTAGATGACAGTAACAGTAACTACCAATATTTGCAGTCCTTACACAAATACACGTTAGAAAAAGATACAATAGTCAAATGCAAAACGAACTGCTGTTTAGTCCTGATATCAAGAATTTCAACAGAAATTGCCTGTTTCCTTGTCATGTAATATGGATCGTGCCCAAAATTTGGTGTGCTTTATTTAGTGGAAGCTGCACAAGACAATCATTTCTAGGATCACATGGTTCTTGGTAGTATAGTTGATGAACATACTTGGATTGCATGCTTGTGTTGGAGTAAAAAGAACATTGTATTTCAGTGACTGTGTATAAATCAAGTGAACACATATAAAATTGCAAAGCACTCACATACCACACTCAGGTCTAACATTGTGATTTCACATGAGGTGTTTGCAGTAATCGTGTCCTGTTTAGTGTGGTGGAGTGTCTGCAGAGAACATAGCTGGCCTTCTCAGACATACGATCTGCATGTACCTGCTACTGAAGCCTCCTCCACCTTAGCTTTACGAGAGTAGTCACTGATGTTTGAGGTTTGTCGATGGTAATCGATGACTTTAGGTTGATTTGGTTTGTCGCCTCATCAAACTGGTTGGTCCATAAATCAAATATCCCTCTTTGTATGTAAGGGGGGGCGTGAAAGGTTTAAAGCAAAGATGCAGAAAGATACACTGTATTAAAACCCATGTATTATTTACATAAGCATCAAGGCTGCGATAGTTGTCTCCGAACACATTGAGCTTTTGGCTGCGGCCTTGGGGGCCTTCTGTAAAACACTTTATCATGTTTTTAGTCCTCATGAATAATTAAAAACTTAAATTACATGCCATGTACAAAATTCATATGCTGCGGGTTGGAGGGAAAAGATACATGAAAATTAATTTTCTTTTCTCTAAGAGTGTGACGGGAAATCAATTAATCTTGATGTATTATTTCATGCAGGGCAGGGTAGCAGCAGCAGCAGCAGAGAGTGGCTACAGCTGTTCTCATTGGAGGGGCCATATATTATTCTTGGCGGCTTTGACAGCTTCTGAAGGAAAGGGCTGAAGGATATCAGGCAGGTGAAGCAACTTTAAAAAAAAAAAAAAAAAGGAGGGGAACACTAAAGCGCACAGCTGAAAGAACACGTTATTGAATAAATTTCTGTAACACTAGAGCCTCTACTCCTTTAAAAACACGCTGTCACTCTGCCCTGATGTTATTAATGACGCCCCCTTTCAAAACATCATGTTGATTTGATTAACTAGTCATGTGTTTTTGTCCCCTCAATCTGCAATGTGTTTTCTTGTGTCTCATCTTGCCTGTTTTTTGGGGGAGGGAGGGAAGGGGGGGCTTGGTAAAGGGAATTGAGATTTACCACCCGTCAGATAAATGTGTCCAGGTAATATAACACTAGGGATAGAGTGACAGAGCTATTTACTGCCTCCTTTAAAGTTTTATAACTTGTCACAGTTTGCAACTTGTTGTGTGTGGCTCCCCAATTTCTCAGCACAGTGTCTGTAAATAGAAAATTGCGAGAGGGGGGAAGCTACAAAATCAGGAAGCATTCGCAGGGAAGCTCAGTTAATGGAGGAATAATACACTGGCTGATTGACTCTGAACTGTGAGTCTCATCCTCAGAAATGAATGCAGTTCCGTACGTAAACAAAGACGCACGCCGCTGTCGGCTTTTCAGAAACATATAGATGAAACCATCGGCTATCCATTTGTGCCAGCTCCCCTCGGTGACGTTTAATCATAGTTTTATGGGAACTTTTTCTCCAAAGTGATGCGCAAACTGTTAGAAGTCAGTCATGTCGCCTACTTACTGAAAGATGGATCACCAGGCTGCCAGCTGCGGCTGCTGATGAGTGACAAGTGAAATGTGTCATGTCACTTTCCAGCGATGTGTTTGTCAGGAAAGAGTTTGTGGAGCGAACCCGTTACTTTCTAACCGCACTGTAAAAAGCACGAGAGAGAGAGAGAGAGAGCAGCAGAGCTGCAGAGCCGAGCCTTTAACTGCGGGTCCTTGAGGTCTTTTAAATGTGTTAAATCCTCTTAAGTCCTTCAGATCAACAATAAATCTGTCAAGTTTTAATTTACGCATGCTAACTGAGTTTGTTTCTGACTCTTTCTGTGAAATCGAGGACTTTAAAAGTCTGAGGGTCTCCCACGTATCGTTCCTCGGTGGAAAAACGACTGGCATTGTTCCTCCTCCTCTCTCGCTGGAGGTGCACATTCAGCTCCGCTATAAATTCCTTTCTGTTTATGAACAGATTTCACTGGTCAACAAGACTGGTAATCAACAATCAGTAAACATCTGTTACTATCTATTAATAACCCGGCATTACAGATTTACTGCTGGCCCGACGGCTGGTGAAAATGTATTTCTGCCGCTGACAAGGGGCAGCTTGGAACGGGCAGCCAGTGCCATTTGTAAATGTGAGACAAATTAGAGAGCGGGAGACAACTAAATTAAAAAGCCAAATGACCGAGGCCAGATGGAGCTCAATATAACAAATGGAACAAGTTGTGGAGGTGCCAGTTGTACAGACGCTGAGGGACACTGAGGGGGAATTGATTCAGGAGAGCCATTGGGTGAGCAGATGAAAAGGTTATATTAACACTTACAGGAGGTGGAAAGTAGGCCTCTGTGCCCTCCAGCTTTATGTTACAGTCATTCACACATATGGATGCCGCTGTCCACATCATCTTTTAAACGGTGCTGTGTGAATGTCAGTGTGAGGAATAAACAGTGTTGCACTCTACGCCTCTGACACGGGCCATATTGTCAGCACATGGCTGGGATCCCACAGTCAACTCACACATCTTCATCCCAGCTCTTCTGTTGATTTCTCCTTCAGCATCCAAACAAAGCAGTTTCTTCCAGAGCACATGGGGATCTTGCATTTCACATCGTAGGAGAACAACAAAACGTAAACCTCGTTATCTCTTGATAAACTTGCCTGTCATCACGGTTCTCAGAAACATCGCACTGTTTCAGCACTCAGGAGGACAGCGCACGAGCGTTGCTTCATTCTGCTTGTTGGCTGGTGATGCATCACACCTGCAGCTCTCCAGGTTAAGACACATGAGCGCATTTGTTTCTTGTAAATGGGTACGCAAAGCTGGGGTGAGGAGCACATTTGTTTGGGTTAAAGACTGCATGTTAATGAAATAGATCACGAACGTTGCCATTATGATAATGGATTACAGCACTTTCCTTGTGGCGTAATATTTTATTTATGACCTTTTTGGATTACTTGGATGAAGAGGAAGAATAGAATGTGAGGCAGTCTTCTGGTTTATGGCCCCCTTCCAAACACAAAACAACCAGTATTTACTGAACACATTTTTCCTTTTGGCACGTAAAGATCAGGGAGTTTGAGTGGGAGATTAGCTTTGGGTTAATGAAGTCTGGAGTCTGGAGAGAAATGGTTATTACTCTGTAATGTAGAGTCTTTTAATTTCCACTGTGGCAGTCGAGCCTAATGTGTTATTTTACATTCTGTTTTAAATTGCAGAAAGTGGTCACTGCTATTTGTCTTACTCATTTAAATCACCATTATTCAGACGTATTAGAAGATGATACATTAGGCTGCACTCAATGCTGCTTGCCTTTCTGGTTACTGAATAATAAAATATCCCTCACGAGGGACAGTAATATTCTCCTCAAAGCCGACCGCCGTCTTTTTCCTCTTCCGTGACATATATAAGCTGTTAACACATAATATGCCACCATTTGTTTCTTTAATCTCTGCGTTTTATCTGCCTTTTTCTGCTCTCGAGGCATCATTATGGGAATCTCTGTTCTCATCACTCAGTCGAAAATCCCATTTTTGTTTTTCTGTGGGAGATTTCCTCCTGTGCAGTTGCTTACAGTGGCGCTCCTCTTACCTCTGATAAAGGAAGCGCCGACTGACGGGGACTATTTGTTATGGGGATGAGACAGGGGTGACACGCACTAGATTATAAAATGCAGAGACGTGCAGAGGTCAGATAAACAATTTGCCACCAAACTTGGCTACCCATGATGCTCTCTGCGACTCCACACCAGAGAGTGGGGTGGAAGGTGGGCGGGTGGGGGGGGTTGTCTAAATGGGGAGAAAGGTGGGAGAGATCATGTGGGGAAGAGGAGAGGGGAGAAGAGGAGCACAAAGAAACAGTGTGAAAGAGAGAGACCCCCTGGCTGATGGCAGTCGGGTTTGCATTTTTTTTTCTTCTTCCCCTCTCTGGGTTAATTCACGGGATGAAAAGCTGCTCTGTGTGATGTGTCATATATCAAAGACAGGGCATCAGTAATCTTTGCTCAAGGGCACAGATAACAGACAGATAGACATGTGAATGAGATGAAAAAAAAGCAACTCATCCCTTTCTGCTACCACCACGGAGGAGATAAAACAAGATTTATGACTCATCTCAGACCACATACTGGCTGTGTGGACCATTTTTCACATGCTCCAAAAATTGGTACTGGAAAGCAATCTGCTTGTCAGAGTGTCCATCAGGTGCTTCAGGAGGAAATTGGGTCCTTCGGGCTTTTTGCTCTGCAGTCAGCTATTTTCTTTATAGCAGTTTTGTTTTTAATGGTATCCATAAATATATGTAGGGTTATAAGTGCCTTTATCACCCAAGGAGCTTTTCCACATGATGTGGCCTGCTGTGCTCTAGTGCTTGTCTCCGGAACTGCCCCCCCCACCCCCCACCCCCCACTGTGGACACCGCGACCCAAAGAGTTATGACGTCTGTACGTTGATGGACAGTGATGAGTTAGTGTGACAGCTCCCCTGTTGAGTTTGAAAGACAGAAATTCTGCTTTGAAAGTCGGCCAAATCAGTTTAGTCTTTTTTTAATAAGAGAGACATCTAAGCTTTTAACTGGGCACAACTAAAACTTCTGAAACAGTGGCTCATCCAAACACAGTCGTACAGGTGTGCAGCACTGGCTGGTGTTCACAGCAGCGTGAGCCTGGAAGCAGACCCTCCCCATCCTGTAAATATGCGTCGTATAGCAGTTCAGCTCGTCTGCAGGGTAACAGCGTCTTTATGTCTCAACCCTGAAAGCTTGAAAATATGCATCAACGTCGATATATGACGTCCGTGGTAACTTAACTGTGAAAGACACTTCACTGCACAATGTCGAAACGTTCACACCTAGCATTATTTCACACCGTGTCACAAACAGACAGCCCAGTCAACAGTCTCAGTGATGATCTCCACGCTGACTGAGAGCGGGGAGATAAGAGCAGGTCGTACAAATCTTGTCTAAACTGCAACTTTTTGTTTGAAAAAGTTGCAGAATTGATATTTTTCTTTAAAAGGCTTCAAAGAACATCAGTGGAAACTATTAAACGACTGGACGTAGCCTGCGTCTGTTTTTGACTTCATTTAGGCAGAATCATTGTTTTTCAACTTTCAATGTCTGGTCATTAAAAATGGCTGTGTTTGTTTTGTTTGTGTTTGGCCGGTCATACGGGAGGTGTAATGATTCATATAGTCACACAAAACGTAGGTCATGAGAAATCCTGTCAAATCAAGATTTATATCTTTAAGAATATTTATCACACGCTGCAAACTAAACTTCATTTCGTGCATTCTCGGAGTTATGCGAACTTTTTCTTGTATTTCACGAAACATGCCATTACTGCAACCACTCTATATAGTGCTTCTATAAATATATAAATTACATGAATACATTTATTGGTTGGGGAAAAAATGTGATCGTGTATCTGACGACTTCACTAAATTTCATTGAGAACACATGGCAGCTGACAGTTGGCAGGTTTTTGCCATTTATTTATTGGTTGGCAAGAAACCTTGTTTTTCACCTGAAGCAGTCCACAGAAGTTGCTCAGTATTGCTTCCTGACATATAGATTGGAACAAGTTGCACTTACAAACTCGAGCCTGCTATGAAGCATTAAACAAACTTGATAAATTGCTGCAAAATATTGGGCACCTAAGAAGTCTCCTTCACAGTGTTCCCAGAAGCCGAAGTGAAGTCATTATGTAGAGTGTTTGCTTTTTTCACTTAAGTTTGCAAAAACAGCCCAGCGCAGGTGATTTGTGGGTTCGCAGGAGAAATCCGCACCTTTAGTATCGTTCCCCGTCTTTAATCAATTTTTGCACAGTCAGTGAAATAAATTTCATGGTCCACAAAGCTTTCCTGTTAATATTTAGGGTACTTTTGAGTCTGTTCAAACAGGTGGCAATAAATTGCGGCAGCGACATTCAGCAGATGTGTAGAATACCCTTCTTCTGGTTGGCTGTGTGATTTTTCAAATGCTTCCTGACTGCCAGCTTGGAATGGGGTATTAGAGTGGCCCTGCTGTGCACGGAGTGTTGATAGCACAGGGAGCTGCATGACTCTGTCTGTTATGGATCAGGTTGCACTTGGGGAAACATTTGAAGGCTCCTCTGGGCTTTCACGCAGCAGAATTTTTTCCAGGGGACAGACGGATCAGCTTAAAGCAACGAGTTTGTTGACTTTGATATCGTATCTAATACCAGCACTTCCACAAGTTTACACCCCTGCAAACAGGCCTGACATTAGAATATCCTCATTTGTGCTCGCGAGGGGATTTGGCCCACCGCAGGGGTTTGAGGTTTGAGTTTCTGCCTCGCTGTAAGACGAGCGAAGGTTTCCACGATGTGGCCCGTGTTCCTCCTGGATCAGACTGGTGAGAATGCGGAGCGGGGCAAGGAGAGGGGATGGCACCGATACCTGCCCCCGCACAGCAGGCAGATGTTCTATGAGGGTCATTGAGCGTTGCAGGAAGGGTAAGAGGACAGACTGATGTAAAACATGCCCTTATTTTGCACGCTGTCACATTTGCCTCTCGTCTCCTGTTGCTCCTTGAGCTCTGTCCTACCTGCTGTTCCCATCTGAACTACTTGCCAACCGTGACATCTGTTCTAAGATGAAAGCGGCGGTAAAAATCTGAATGTCAATACCCACGCCGTGGATGGACGAGGGGGGAACAAACGGAAGAGTGTCTGTCACTGTGCGGCAATCATCCTTCAAATGAAAGGTTACCGCGCCACATTGTGTGCTGGAGAAATGACCATTTTTAATCAGACAGCGGGGGACACATCTGTCAGAAGCTCGGTAAGGCTGCAGTTTGGAGGCAAAGAGAGCAGAGGCTGATCAGTATAAATCAATTTCCCCCCTTTTCCCCTGCTGACGAAACAGGCCGAAATGTGGGCGAGCCACCAGAGAATTAAACATAGATTTTTGAAGGTTATCCCTAAGATTTGAGATTAAAACTGGAGGTTCACTTGGGGTTGATGGAGATTACACTGCCTCGCCATGTAATTAGTACACCTTATTTTGTAGGAGGGAACTCATCAGTTGTTGGCAATCTCGCTCTCGTGAAAAGAAACTGAGGAAACTTGATGAGTCAAGAAAAAAAAAAGACTTGTGCTTGACACGTAGTAAACAAGAGTAAAATGATGGGAGTTTCTCAGTAAGTAGCCGAATCAACCCGAGACTCGACTTTGTTCATTCGCTATTCACTTTTAATCCTTGGTGTTTGCAGACTTAAGTTGAACACGAGTGTGGACAAGCAAGATCTTAAATAGAATTGCCCAATAGATGGCCGAACTATCATTATCTGTACATTTTCTCGTGTTCCTCGTGTGTTTTTTTCCGATCGGGGCCACAGTAAAAGTGTGAGTTCAGATCTTGGGGTTTGCCCTATCCATAGGCCATAACCTTAAGATTACATCTACAGAGAGGTTGAAAATGTTCAGAGCTGGAAAAGTAATTGCAAAGCTAAGGTTAGTAATTTTGTGGTATTAAATTGCCTGTCAGAGCTAAATGAAGTAGGGCTTCTGCACTGCCAAAAGCCATGTGTGGAGAGTGGTGTAGCTTTACGCGGAGAAGGTAGTATTTTCCTCCACCACATCATTTTATCATTCAGCAGAGTTCATGGTGTTGTTTTAAGAGATTTAGGTCTCATTACCCCAACCTAGGCCCTTTGTGATTTATACCGTTATTACAGCACTCTCTCTCACAATAGAAGTGATGCATGAATCACATTTGTACTGTAAGACAAATGTTTCTCCAAGGGAAAGAGAGAGACACTGTAGCTAGTTAAAGGGACCCTCATTAAGCTCTCGTTATTGGATAAGTGGCTCTCATTTTCTCTGTGAGATTCCAGGCCTGACTAACTGGTCTTTATACCTCTCTGTAGATTACAGCCTTGCTTTGGTGCAGCGTTAATTTGTTCTTTGTGATGTGAGCAGCAGTTTTACATATTTCCGTGTCCCAATCTGTGTCAGTGACCTTCAGTTCCTGCTGAGCCGGACACTCGCTGACCCCCATCCTGGATTTGTCAGAAGTCTTGAACATCTTGGTACCCCACCCGTAATATTTCTTCACTTTTTATTTTAGATCTTTCATCGTAATCCGTAACCATTTGGTAAAACACAATTAAAGCCTTGAGATTTGTAAAGCCTCTGTGTGAAGATCAGAACATTGTTTTTAGAACAAAAAATACACTGTTCCTTAAATGCATTAAATACATGCGTCACTGTTGTTAAATGAAATCACCATTGTGCACACAGGAAAAAAATTGAATGTACACAAAAAATTTTCGAGATTCATCTTATATATTGTGAATATTCATCCCACAAAGCCACAGACGCACTTCTCAGATTGGCTTTTTTTATGTTTTTTAAATCATCACTGAATATCAACATCATTTCATTACACTTTATTATAATGTCAGTCTGTGGCAAAATCTGTCATTTATTTGTCCTGAAAAACTAGAGATTTTTTTTCAAAACACATTAAGACATTAAGCTGGTAAAAGAGGGCATAAAGAAAATTAGGTGAACAAAAACAATGTTTTACTGCAACAAAAAGAGAAAACTGGTGTGTCTCAAATTTCCTCTCTCGGAGTTTATGTGAAAGCTATCATTTTTCCTCGAATTCATGGCTGAAAATTGTCATCGATTTGCTGGTTGACAGATACTAAGAGCCCCTGTATTGATGTTCCCATTGACAGTTTCAGTAAATTCCGTATTTAATTATCATTCCAGGGCAAATGATACACTTTTGTGTCCTGCGAGATGATGACAATGTTGCAGGGTGCTTTGTTGTGGAAGGATTTATCGAGCGGAGTGTCACCGCACTGGGATTCCACGGAGCACATTTCTTTCTTATGTGACATAATTAAAGCTGGTTTAGGCTTCGCAGACTGCTGCGAACAACGCTGCAGGAAATGACTGAAGGTTGCTGATAATACTTGCATTTTGGGCTTTTTCATTGAATCTCCAAAGAGGACATTTCCTCGTCTCTTCTGGAAGTCCACTAACTCTAGTTTCCTCTCTTCGAATAGCCCCATTAACGATTTTTTAAATCAAAACCCTGATCGCTGATAGCTTGACCACTTTTAACTGAAGCTGAGCAACATGTCTTTTCTAATAGCTGATACAAATAAAATACCAGTGATCCAGAAGTCTTTCAAATCTATATAATCACTTTTGCTCACCATGACCTGTCACATTATTTACCAGCTGCTGGCACTGCCTCCAGTGGCAAAAATAACTACTGCAAGTCAGCCTTGCTGACCGCTGAGACACTGACAAGCTCTTTGCCGGAGTGACATCTGAACCTGCCAGGGGCATGAACCTGCCAGGGCCTCCAGCAGGTGCCAGAACCCGACACCTCCTCAAGGCACCGGGAGCAAAGTGGTGGGTGGTTGATGCTGACGGCGGGGGCTTCTGGGCTTTATGTTGGAGGAAGGGTAACATGATGCTGGTGTCCCCTGCCTTTTCCCACAGTGGCCCTGAACCACCACTCTGCGGCTCCACCGGCTAACGAACGGCTCACTTGACTGTGGTTACAGGAAGCTCTTTGTTGGGGAGGACAGAATTCAGGGGGGAAGTGGTGTAATCCCGGCTCTGTCCTGGATCAGTCAGTTTGGATTTCACACAGGGCCCCCGATCAGGCCAAGTGCAGCCAAGGGCCCCTGGACACTGCGTTTCCTAGGAAACACCTTTTTCCATCACAGGAGGGTCATAAGGGCTAATAGTAGCCATAACGTACAAAAATGTTTAACCGCAAAATCCTTATCAAGTCATAAAAATGATAAGAGTAAACTACCAAACTGGTTTGTTAACAGATTAATTTTATACAAATATCTATCTCAGATTTACATCAATATCTTCATTTTTATGTAAAAAATGTTACCATACGTCCTTACACGACTGGTTCAACCACTTCTGTAGCATTTTTAGCAAAGTTTCTTCCATATAAGGTCTCTCTGGTGAGGTGTAGGAAGATTAACTGGACCCGTGACAACATGGATGGACTCTTTTGCGACAAACTGGGGGCTGCCTCGGTTGTTTCTGTGAACTTTCAAATGATTTCAGCATCTGGATAATCTGCACAGAGGAGCGTCTGAGAAGAGAACTGGGTAATTTACAGCAGTACAGTATGCAACTCTGAAAGGCCATTAGAGTCGTGTCCAATGTGACTCATGTTGCCTTTCATTCAATTAGACAAAATCCAGCCCACACATTTGACACTGAAATAAATTGATGTAATGACACGAATTCATGCCTCGCAACAGCGAGAGGTGAAAAAAAAAAAACACCCCTGCGATTTCAGGCTTTGTACTTGGCATGGCATGTAATGTGATCTCAGTTCAGTTTGAGCAAAACAAATCCTTTTTCCCTTCTTTTACATACGAGTGCAAGTGTAGTTACTGTATTTGTAGTTATTTCAAGAGACCCAAAGAGAGAGCTGCAGGGGTCGCTAGTTCATTCTCCACCTATGCGATGGAGAGCAGATAATTGCTCCATGGCCAGAAGGCTTTGATTGGTTGGCTAGTTAGTGATCAGAGCAGGGAGATGTCTGGCTCTCTGTGGACACCAGGAACTTTGTAACATATGGTGGAAAGAAGTGGGCGGAAGGCTTTTTTTTTTAAGTTACTCCAATCCTCATTTTCTCGATGACCTCTTGCATGGGTTATAATGTCATGTAATGCCATACAATTTTAAGTTAGCCATGGGTATTTCTAGTACTTGTGAGAATTGGAATTGCAAGTATAGATTTGACCACAAGCATGCACTGCGTGTCAGGCATCTGACTTAAATGTGCTTCAGATAGCTGCAACTTCTGAACAACTTAGCAGCATGAATTCTCTTCAAACAACACATTGTGTGCTTCAAGGTATTATACAACTTTTCTCTGCACGCGAGCTTGTTTTTTTCAGGGCGCTTCTTTGGAATGTTTGCAAAGTCAGTGATTTAAGAACCTGGTGTAAAGTATTGCACTTCAGTTTAATCAACAAAATATTTATCTGTAAGATACAACTCATAAGGTGTTTTTTTGGGCATGTGTACACATTTGGACAGGACAAGGACGTGTGAAATTATAGACTACCTATTATACATGATATGTATGTTCGCCAGATGTGCGTGAGTGAAGCTTTTCTGGATCCAAAGCCTTCTGTGCTTTAGGTGGTCCCCTGGTCACCTGTGTCTGAGCCCGTTGGTGGACATTCAAGTGTTTGGTGGAAGAAAAATAATCGATCCAACCCTCCGGGGGTCCTCAGCAGGAAGCTTGAGCCTTCAGGACCTCTGTAACTTTGAACACACACACACACACACACACACACACACACACACACACACACACACACACACACACACACACACACACA
>JAUESE010000018.1:11638528-11651314 GCA_032274725.1 Malacoctenus triangulatus | reverse complement strand
GAAATGAGGCCTGTCCCAACCAGCTGGTCAGCCCGGATAAGGACGAGGATGACTATCAGAGATACAGGTTTGTTACCGCACCAACCAACTGTGATTATTTTACATATGTTTGGGGAAAAGATAATATTGTGAGATTTAGTTGGAAAAAAACAGCTTTCTATGTGTTTAAAAGTGCAAACCTTTAAAAAAAAACACTATATCCTCATCATAAATACAAAATGGATAATTGTTAATTACAGATAAATTTCACTGGACCAATTTCAGGTAAAAAACCTTTATTACACTAAACCTACCTTACATTTATAGTTTTTATTGTGGGCATTAGTGTTTAGACTGAAAATTGTGCTTCATTCTATTTATTATGTACCAAATTATCCTCTTAAATCTGATGTGACTTTGCATTTTGTAAACTTTCTGTTGTAAACACAAAAAGCTTTTGAAAATTCTATCTTATGTTAAAATGAACAACTCTGTGCCCAAAAACCTAAAAGTACAAGATAAAACTACATTGGCATTGCAAAAAACAAGACTACATGTATAAGCTGCATTTAAATACTGTTGTTCTTGTTATTATAAAACCCTTGGAGGAAGTTGCTCTATTTGCAGATATTTTCTTTTTGATTGTTTTGCTTGAAACTATCCTAAGTTCAGTTTTTACTGTACCAATATTCAGTTTGATTGCGCTTTGGATCGAAGTTCTCTTGCAAAGTGTAAAATCTGTTGAGGCTGCCTTCTGTCATGTTTTTACAACCTTAAACAAACCCGTGATGTATGCTGCACCTACTTGTGTCTGGCAGGCTGCTGCCTGCTCATCAAACATGATTCCAGTCGTTTTAATTGACATTTGAAACAGTAAAACAAACCGTGGTTCACCGATAAACTGATAATCGCTTCGCCTTTGGTGTGTTTGTATTTTTAGTCGGACAGTTCTTGTCCCAAACTGTTGGGAGTGATAGCTTTTTGTAAGTAATGGCTTTGGAGATGTTCCCTTTTTCTTTCTTTTTTTTTTAACAACCAGCCCCAACATTTCACAAGCAGACTGCGGATTCAGCCACATCACTCTAAAAGCTTTGTCAACCGGCCCTCTACACTCCCGTTTGCAAAATGGATTTCATGTGTGACTAGTCACCACCACAAATGAGTGTTTACTACCCTGCCTTACCAGAGCAGATGATGCATTAAACATCAAGCTAGGCCTCAAGCCATGCAATATGACCACCATTTGTCAGGGTCCTTTACATGAAATGCGATAAAAGGCGAAAAGCATACTCTCTTTTGTCTGTTTTAGCCCTAAGTGCTTGTTTCTGACTCTGTGTTGCCTATTAATCATTTACCACCCATGCCTTTCTTGAATAATCTTTCTTCTCTCTTTTCGCCCCCCCTCCAACCCCTCACCCGCCGCTTCCCGCTCTCACTTTCCCGCTCGCAGATCCCCCCCCCCCCCCCCCTCTCTTCCCCTCTTCTCGCATGCTTATCTTACTGGTGAGGAAAGCTGTTCTGTTTTGACTGACAACGTCTACGGTCCTGTAATGTAATATTCATAATGTGTCACATAGTAAAACATCAATTTGAGCGTGATGCAGATTTCATGTCTGACAAGGTTAGGCTGCATGCAGGTCGTGACAGCACTGGCCTTGGGCAATAAATACCCAGCCCAATGCCTCAGGAGCTCTCTGTCTCTCAAGTGAAACCCTGGTGCGCCGCGTCGGTGCCCCAATTAGTGCAGTGACATAGAAATATAGTTTTCATTCACTCTACATTGTGTAGTTCCACAAGGGAGGTAAAATGTTGCCCCGAACTGAAACGGCAGCGCATGCACACAGTGGCCGGTCTTTGTACTACAATAACACCTGAGCTCTCCGCTGTGGTCCTTTATGTCCACGTTGGGCCTCTGTCATGTGGTGCAGGACAATGATGTGTGAGGAGGGCTGAAACACTTGTGACAATGGAGTTCACTCTGCCTTTACTTCTCCCGGTCTCTGCTTTCGGTGACATTCTGACCTCTTCTCTCCTCAAAAGTTTTCAGTTAGTTCAACCTTCAATCAAAATCTGAGGCTCAGATTGTTTCAACCAAAAACTGAGCTGCTCTTCACCAAGGCGTGTTTTTAGTGCAATTACTTATTCTGTCATGATGCTAAATAGACTCAATTGGAGTTGCAAACATATTTGCAATGTTAAAACACCTCTTATGTAACTATGTTGTTGTGGGAAAGAAAAAATATCATTTCGTTCAATACTTCCAATAACTGTTCAAATAAGTATCATTATTATTATTATAAAGACATAATAAAATATGTACAAACTTTTTAAACAAGCGTACTAAGTTGGTATGCTCTCGTGTGTCATCACATTAGCTACCAGATTATGATGCAAATTCTCCATGTACCTGCTAAAAATCTACAACTTGTATTGTAGAGTGTTTGACAAAATACCAGTCCCAAAAAACTGATTTGCAACATATTAAAACTGTGAAGTCAATAACTTGTGTCAATTTCTGGAGAATCCCGTCTAAAAGTAGCAACAGTCACACATGGCGTGGCTCGATGAAGTCTGTTTATTTTTTTTCATTTTCTGTAGTGAACCACCACCACAGCCGCCCCACCTCTCACCCTAATCCACCCTCCCGCCTGCGTTCTCATCCTCCCTCTGTGGTTGGGTTGAATCATTAATATCCCCACTGGCTGACAGAACCTTGTCATCTGCTCTGACCCTATGATGGTAGGTTACCAATGGAGAGTAACCTCTCTGCATGTCTCCCAAGGGCATCTCCACGTTTCATCGTGGAAATGCCCTGAACAAAGTCCTTTAACATGGAGGGAGACACAGGATGGCAAAGGGGCCTCCTGGAATCGAGGACTGGTGCTCTCCTCAGAGAAGGAGATCCTGTTGGGGGGGGTGGGGGGGGGGGGTAAGAGCAGGTCATTTAAGTCCTATCTCGAGCAACCTTTTTGGTCCTGTGTCGTGTAACTATTTTTCTGAACTAATAAGCACCTCTTCCCTTTCATTTCTTCCAAATTGCGTTGTTCTTATTGTGTTCTGGGATATTTCTCTGTGACATGTCAGTCTGAGCGTGATCCCTGCGTCCCCCCTTCACCCTTATTATCCCCAGGTGTTGAAAACTTGACACAGGCTTTGCCATCTCCCCTCATCGCCATCGCCATCATCAATTTGTCACGGCTCTTTGCGCACAGGTCTTGTCTGTGCCCATATCCCCCGTCCTTTCTCACTCTCCACTTAGGTGCCGCATGCGTGTCCTTTTTGGCTACCAGCTCAGCCCTGACATACCGGTTCCTCCATCCCTGCCTGCCTGTGAAAGGATCTGTTGTCATCTATGTATTCCAGCCATTATCTTCTGACGTTTCTCTCCCTCCCAATGAAAGACAGAGTGTGTCTGAAAGCTTAGAGAGATATCCGTGATGCTCCCAGAATGACAGCTCTGGCAGACGGCTTGTATCTTCTTTCGTGCTATTTATATGTCATACTTTTTTCTTATCGGCTTTGAAGGTTATTACATACAAGAAGATATCACCATTAAATCTGCATCACCATTAAATCTCTGTAAACATGGCGTCTTTTCAAGTTTTCTTGATGCGTGCATTTACATATTAGAATTTGTGTCAGCTTGATTAGTGTGCAGCAGTTTGCACACTTCCTCTGATTCTCTGTTTGCAGCCTTGTCAGGAACGAACCCACAGGAAGGCCCCTTTAGGCTCCAGTGAGGTAACAGTTGAGATGTTGTCTTTTTCACAGGTACTTTGTTCTGTACAAGCTGCCCAGGCTGAAGTTTCTGGACTCCAGGAAAGTGACCAGAAAAGAAGTAATGGAGGCACAGGAGAGAGGAGCATTCATGAAAGTGGTCAAACCAAAGTCGGAAGCTGTAAGTTAAGCTTTTTTTTTTTCTTTTTTTTTTTTACACTGTTTAAAGTAGTAGTCCTTCTGAAGTATTTAGAGGATTTGTCACATTCATCCCTTTCTTCCCTTTTCTATTCTTCTTTATCCCGCCTTTCTTCCACTGCATGCTTGACTGTCAGTCTCCCTTTATAGGGGTCTTGGTACTGAGGCCCTTTGAAAAGAGCCAGTCTTTTCCTGCAGCTCAAAGCGTACATGTGTGTCTTGCGTGTGTGTGTGTGTCTGCCAGCGTGCGTGCGTGCAACCACAGCCTGACCTGATTCCGTATGCATGAGTCCAGATCAAAGACGACGGGCGGCTGTCCAGTCGCACTTGTGTTGCCAAGTGTGACATGGCTGGCGATCGGGGTGACAGCTCACGTACATGTCGCTCACAATCGCTTAATTATCTCCAACCCGTGCATTTTATCAGCCCTTCTCTTGTTTTTGGGGCAGCGTCGACTAATTAAGCGTTTGGGAGGTTCATCAATATGCCCACTTCACTCTTCTTCTTTTTTTTTTTTTGCACCCTTCTTCCAAACCTATCTATAATGCAATATTGATGAAGGTCTTTTGCCTAGATTTGATTTCATGTAATTGTAAGGTCATGAAATATTTACTGTTGGGATCAGCTCAGCTCTGTCGGTTCAGCGTCTCTTGGGCTCTGACAGTGAGCCTGGGAGGTAAAAACGGATCCAGAGTAGCAGGAGCGAGAAAAAAAAAAGGGAAAAAAAAGCTTGCAGTGACAAATCAGAAGCATGTGAGTTGACGTCGGGTTTAAAAGTGCGCAAGGAAAACCAAATATTTATTGTTTCAGACAATCAGCTAAGACGGTTCTCTCTTTTTTTCCGTGTTTTATTCTATACTTTGTTCTTGAGACTTCCTGCGAGTGGCAAGCGAGAAAGCAAAACACTGAAATAATTTAACCTCCGCCCGCCATGCTGAGACGATGGAGGAAAAGTGGAGTGGAAACACTGCTCATCCGCTTTATACAAAAAGAAAATAAGGTCCTCTACAATGCTTCTTGGCAGGGTAAAGTCACTTTTAAGATTTTATTTACATAGCTTGTCAAGTGAAAGAGAAATGTTTGCCTTTGTCGCCACAGCCTCAGATGAAAGCGGAGATAATCACTGATTCTAGCTGACATGACGTGTGTGTTTTCGTGTCTTTGTGTCTTTGAACCTGCTGTGTATGATTATTTATTCCCTATGCAAAGTAAAAGGTTACAGCTTTGATGAAAACACCACTACCTAACATTGCACACATTATTTTGTGTGCCTGAACATACTCCTGCCGTCCTCATTCACAGGTCCTTATTAGCAGTGTTTGACTGAGTCGACACCATGAAGAGACACGTCCTGTCTGGGCCCTGAGAAGTCACCGCTGCATTTCCATAACATTTGTTTTGAGTTAGATGAGACATGATGTGTCAACTATCACCGACTTGATGAGCCATGAGTACCTCCCGGCTCTAATTGTCCACATCATCAGAGTGATTGTAAGCTGACCAATAGTGCGGGCCACCAATTAGTGGAACGTCTGCAGCAGCACGGGAAAGTGGGGAGAGATGATAGCATAATTAGATATTTGTGTTTGCTTTTATGTCTGCTACAGCGGGGTGTTGCTCATAACAGTAGCTCGTGGTACAGTGTCTGCCATTAGTTTCATTACAAAGGATGGTAATTAGCTGTCTCGCTGTCGCTTGCAGAACCCTTCGAGTCACAATTAGTGCGAGTATCGGAGGAAAGGAAATACAGCGCGACAAAAGTGATTCCAAAGGTTTTTTTTTTATGATTTTTTTTTCTACAACTTTGGGTTTATCTTTTGAAGTTTTTTTTTTTGCTCTGAATTCAATGCATTTTTCTGCGACATCTTCTGTGACGAGCCTTCTCGCTGCTGTTCACAGGGGATAAATTAAAACCAAAGTTACAGCTGCAACCTCAGCTGACACACAGTGATCCCTGCCCACTTATGAGAGCATAAATGTGAAGAAAGAGCCCCGGCTCTATCAGATCGTTCTCATTGCATGATGCATGTATTGGAATAGTTAATGGGCTGGCTTAGTGAGAGACAGTTGTGAACTTTGGAGACCCCTCTTGAGTCAGATTGGAGTGGAGTATGACCACAGTTTAAACTTCTTTTCAATCATGCCATTATGGCGTGGCACCGAACACCCGCCACATGGTTCCCATGAAACAGTTATGGTCTTTAGCACAATCTGAACACCATAACTTCTCATACATTCCCAATGTTTTCCGTGTCGCCTAAATCACAACCAGACTGTCAATGGCCAGTTGTTTGCAGGAAAAGAGGCACACAGGCCAAAGACTGTGATGTGATTCGTAAGTGTGGGGTTAACAGGAGAGTGGTGCACATACAAGACAAGCCCCCCCCCACCCCCCAACGCCCCCAACATCGGGGTGTTTTTGTTCATCTGCACAAAAGAAATTAGAATGGAATGCTGGAAAACTGAGTGAAACTTCTGTTTAAATAATGCAATATTTTGTTTAAAAGCTATCTCAAAAACTGTCATTATAAATATACAGTACGATAAAATACTTAACTAAAACATTTTTTATGCAATTGCATAATTCTCTCACTATTAACACCAATTTTTTACCTAGTTTTCCTGCACTTATGTTCATTAAAATTTGAAGTATGTCTCGTTTCATTTCAAAAAGCTGTTATGAGTCAAAAGTTAAGTATTTTCTGATGCAGAAATGGTTTTTACTCTGCGTGCAACTTTGAGGAATATATTCATGTCACAGAGTTCAACATCAGTTGCATTCAAACACAGAAGAAAACAATCAATTGCGGTAATAGCTCGAAAATACCAGAAAAAATTGGCTATTTAATTGCTAGTGCGTGTCTGCATCCTTTGGTTTCTGCCTTTTCTGTATGTTTAGAGCAGTGAAAGCAGGAGTTTTTCTTTTGTTTGTTGGTATGTGGCAACTCGTATTTCAAAAGACAAACAAGTTGGACCAAAGCAGAGACAAATAACAATGTCAAGAGAAAAAGAGGGAAGGAAATTATAAATACCTGAAGTAAACAAAAAAAAGGAGCGTCGACAACTAAAGTGTTTTCCCAAAACCACAACACACAGCAGAGTCAGTGTGGAAAAGCCTTGAGCTGTATTTTGGGAAATTGGGCGTGTTGGAATGCTATAATGTGATAATTCTCTTTGAGGACTTAGAGGTCATGGAATGAAATGGCGTTAAACCACGTAGAGCCATTTGGACTGCGTCGGGCTGCTTTCGGAAAATACATGTGGTACTTTTTGGCTCCGTTTCCTCCACCTCCCTCCACTTCTACCGCCGAGCCCACATTATGCTTTCGAACCCTTGGGTTAAACTGGCCATGTCTATCAAAACACTATGACAGCACATTCTGTTTTCAGATCCCAAGCGCTGCTTCAAAAAAAAAAAAAAAAAGGAGTGCGTAGCAAATTTAACTAGTAGAATAACATTTACTCCTTGCCACATGTTCAAGAGTGTTTCACAGTGAATGAAGTAAGTCCATGGTCCCCCTCACTAAGCACAGCCTGGTAGCTACGTCAGCGGGTATAAATGTTCCTCGGATGTCACTTAGATTTTGCCTGGATGAAGTATTTGACTTGATTTTGTAGCATGAACACAACTTTTTCTCTCTCCCTCTCTCTCCCCACATCCTTCTCCGTATAATGTAAAGCAGACTGCAATGCGGGGTGGCTTGAGCCAGCTCCCGGGTCCCATGAGTCTTTGCACACAGGGTAACGGTTCTTCAAGGGAATTGACAGTGACAGAGCCAGGAAAGTCCTCAAGTGGATCTTTTCAGTTCTGTTTTTTCTTTCCCAGACACTAACCTGTTTTACTCTGCAGCAGACAGCGGTTCATTTCAAGTTTGCGCTGAAGGGAGCCGTCCAAATCCAAGATAGACTGCATGGTTTTAGAGCCATGATTGTGCATTATGTGATGCATGATTGTGGGTTGTTTTTTGTTTTTTTTTTGGTTTTTCTTGCAGTGCAACTCAGGAGGTAGAGGAGGCATTTCTGCTATAGGTCGGCTGTTGTGCTTCCTCAAATGTACTCTGTAAAGTATGTTGCCACGTTCATCTCTGCGCTTGGGAGTTGTGAGTTCCCCGAAGCTCTCAAACATAACAAACAGCATGCGATATAGCGCTTTGTGAATGTGCCTTCAGTGGGTTTGCCGAATCATTTTACTGAACAAATGTGTCCACAGAGAAAAGTCAGAAGAATATGGTTCTCAACAGGGGACGCCAATACTACCCAGCAGATTGTTGTGGAAGTGAGTTTATTCCCAATCGCTGCCGAATTCAGAATTTGCTCGGGCTGCTATGCATAAAGAAATCTGATTTGTCACCTTTTTTATGACATATTCCTGAACTAATAAGTATTCGGTAGGTTGAATAAGGACAGTGGATGGAGGAGAACTCGCAGGCAGAAAAATATTGCCACACTGAGAGTTTGTCTGTTTGCTGTTTTTTTTTAAAAAAAAAAATAACTCACTGACAGATTGTGATCTGTTCGCCTTCAAATTATGTTCTCATCCGCGTCTTACATAATGTCTTGTTATCTGTTAATTGCATCACTTGAGACACTGCTGTTCTCCGTGTTCTTAATGAAAACACATCCTAAATGTTAAAACAGCTGTTTATAATTGTTTGGACGTGTTTAGTTTGTTTGACAGACAAAACACACTGCGTGTTTGTGTCAGATATTTCCAGGGGAGCCACATGTTCTTTCTCTTAGGTTGTGTGTATTCGTCTGTCAGGATCTGGAGAGGTTTGAGCCTTCATGTGAGCGTTTCTCTGTAACTGATTTCTGACTGCTGAAATATGAGCGTGTCCAGAGTTTGGACCTGTGCGACAAGCTCAATTCAGAGCGCTTTGGCAGCAAACGGCAAGAGGTCAAACGGGGGTTAGAAGCCAGGAAAACAACAGCAATTAGAGGGAGTGACTCACCCCATCCACATAAATCATCCCGGCCCTGCATATCATAAACACACTGTAAAACTTTAAAGCGCAATTAATTGCAAGTAAGAGCGCCAATATTGATTTATTGCCTCTTTCAAAACCCGGAGACACGGGGTGCGTGACCCTGAGTGTCACGTCACTCTCGCAGGCACAAATGATCGATGTATTATTCATTTTTTGGCTGAAGGCAGAGCATAAAAACAAACATGTGTTTTTGTAAGGGGCTTTTATGAGACAGCGAAGTGGCCTCGCTGCATTAACTGATTTTCCTCTCCTTCTGCTGGCATCCAGCACAGAGAAGGAACGCCTCTGCGGTGAGGCATTTGTTGTTCTCGACGTCTCTTGTGTTTAGCGGCGAAGTTTGAGGCCTGTCAGAAAACAGACCGAGGCTGGCGAGCAATAATGAGATGTCTCCCTCGCCACATTTTGATCTCAAGTTTTCATAAACTTTGACAAATCATGTGATCGATCATGCAACTCTTTACATTCCTTATCTGTTAAATGTACAACTTTTGCGGCCATCCTGATATCGAGTGCCTACATTTGACCATCAGTCAGGATTGCAGCACTAAAACACACTGTTGTGAATCGTGCTTTTTGGAATAACAAATTCTCTTTTTATTGTGGTGTAAAAAGTTTGTTTTAAGCAGAGAAACAAACTATATGACTTCAACAAACCTCAACAAACTCTTGTATCTTAATATCTTCATAAATGCGTTTGCAAAATTGCATGATCCCCTTTATGTAGCGAGAATGTCTCCACCACTGCATCATTTCCTCAGTTGTGCTTCTTAGCTTTCAGCTAAAGAATAGTGTCCCAGTGCGTTAGCTCTATCAGTCCCATCGCAGCTAATCCTCCCTGTTGGTGTCAGTGGTGACAGAAAGATGCTGCTCGCCTAATGAGAGACAGCTGGCTCAGTGTTTTCTGTGCTAAATAAAAAAATCCATCTTTCTTTGCTGCTGCCGCAACCCACCGAGTGTTTTCACAAAATCGTGATAAACTTCAAATCTCTGAGAGGGATCAGTTATTTATTTGCCTGTCGCCTTTAGTTCGTGTTGACTGTACACATTAATCACCATTTCAGCGCTGTGCAGTTTCACTTTGAAGCTGATTGTCATGTGTTCCCTCTCGTGGCAGCGTTGCTTTAAATCACATTCAGATTTTTATCAGATAATTCAAGTTGTTGTTGTTTATGACACACAGATGTTGATACGCGATTTGAAAAGTTAATGAAGTTTGGAGTCAGAAATCTGTGTTGTATTAGGTGGTTACAGTGAAAGTGTCGCATTTGTTTATATTTCACTGCAGGGACCCGAGTTTTAGTGAATTTTTGAGAAAGTAGATGTTTTTCCCTTCGTTGAATGTGCACAAACACGATGCATTGGACTTTCCCTTTTTCCCTGATGTGCTTGATCACTGGAGATTTAATCCAATATACCGGTCGGGTCGGTTCTCTGATGGCATGTTTAACAGACGGAGTCTTCTTTCAGCTGGAGCGACTTTCATGAGCCTGCAGCAGAAGGACGGAGCCAGCGCTGAAAGTCCCTCCGCTGAAGTTTGTGCTTACACAGGCCTTCTTTGTGGTTTTAGAGCTTGTCAGACATGTCAAGCACAGGACAGAAAAAGTATATTGTTTCCAGCCACTTGGATTCCTTTCCCCCTGACATCTGCCACTCCGCCGAGATGATAAATTCTTGCCTCATTAAGCGTGGGTGTGGGATTACAGACTGACAACACATTAATCACTGGGCTGGGTGGCAGCAGCCCCGCACCAGCTACAGGCATTGTTAACCAAACTTTTCTAATGTGTCACTCTCCTCCCTGACAGCCCATAATCAATCATCCTGATTGGCAGGGCTGATAGATTACACTATTTATACTTTGTGTAATGAAAGCTAGCGTTTCCACCTACTGTCATTGTGGAGACGATGATAGGCCACATCGACCAGCTGAATGGGAACACGTACAAAAAAAAAGAGAGAGAGAGAGAAAAGGGACAGAGGAGAGAAAGGATCGGCAGACCACAGTGCACCGCTGTGAACTTTAAAACAGACGCTGTTGGGCCGTGCGGTGGGTGGTGTGAGCGAGCATTGTTCAGCCTCCACATCATGGCTTGGAGGCAGCTTTCACACCGTCGCTGAGGCATTGTCATGTTTGTGGCTATCGGTGGCAGGCCGTGCTCCCACAGGTAAAATGACACTCCGCCTGTGTAGGGTTTAGTTTCGCTGTGACCCTGTTGGTGAGGTTATTGTCAAAGCCTTCTTGATGAAAGCGAGTGATTTACACACATTCAGCAGAGAAATGGCGGGACACCGTACACTGCATGATATAGCTGTTAGTCTGCACATGTCAGCTGGAAAACCGATAATGTTTTTTTTTTTTGGCTAAGAGCTTCATGACCACGGCTCTACCACCCCGCAGCAGTGTTTTTTTTTATATATTTCTTTTTGCATGGGAACTGGATGAAATGACACTCTGGTAGCTTCCGAACATAATAAGGTTATGTTTCTCTTTGTTCACTTTCAGCCATACGTCTTTGTCTGGCGTTAGAGATGTCCTCGGCACACTAAGGGAGGATATTGAATATGAGCTCCTCGTTGAGAGGATGCCAAGCATTTTGTGAAGAAGAAGAAGAAGAAAAAAAGAAACAGAGCGGTCCATCATGTGTTTGACAGACAGTAAATCTGAGACTCTTCCTTTTCCGACGGCGTGCTGTCAGGAAATTAGTTAACTAGACCATATTATGGAGAGTCGGGTAATTTACCCTCAGAGATGCAATCGCAAATAACTAGCAGGAGGCCGCATCCCTGACCTGACATTGCTTTGTGTATAATGCAAAATCTAGTGACATGCTCAATGGGTTCTGTCAGCTGCAGGATTGAATTCTCTGCCTACTGCGTCTCAGTTTGGAGCACGCTGGTCAATTATTTCTGAGGCTGTCAGTGCATAGGGAGACACTGTTATTTAGTATGTGTTAACTTGGCATCATTAAGACACTCAGCTGACAGAGAATAGCACACCTGAATGTTATTTATTTTGATTTCCCGACAGGGGTAACCTTCAAACACGTTGACCTCCTCCTATTTTGTGTTTTGTGAAATCCCACTCGGTCCATTAGAAACAGGAGCTGTCGAGACAGTGGGGAATCAAATGACCGAGAGTCATCTAATCTAACACAGTAATGTGCAAGAGAAGCCTCCATTTGTTTGGACAGATTGCTCTGATCACATGGTGGCAGTTGAGTGTGTATCTGTGCTTGCGGAGAAGACACCGCTGTCCACACAAAATCTTTCAAACACACATCCAAATGTCATATTATCACAGATCCCTGTTTTGTTTTGTTTTTTTCCCCCCTCCGAGCAGAGGATTGAACATTCAGGAATGCATGCAGCGGCTTTGTTTTGTACGCTCCTTTTGAGTTGTCTTTGAACCGAAATACTGGCGATGCTATACCTTCACTTTTTTCTCTTTAAACAGCCAGATCAGGAGCTTGTACTCATCACAGTTTAAAAACCTTCAGGCGTCTCGAAAAGAGGACAGCTAAAGGGTATCTGAAAGTTTAAAACGCCGAGAACATCTGAGCAAAGTGGACGCAGTGTTTTGACTAGAAGCGTGATGATGTTTTTGGCCGGATGACTGAGGGGAAACCGGCAGGGTTCGATATAACAAGTTCAAAATTCGAACTCTGTGGGAAAATGAATTATAAGTCTGTATCGCCGCTTCACGTCCTCCTCCTCCACCACCAACCAGAGCCAGTGATGAATGGGAAACTTGATCGAGTAAAGTTTCAGCATCACCTCTGTACAGCCGGATGACATGATTAGGAGGTGACAGCTTCTGTAACAACATCTCTGCGTTTATCTCTCTCTCTCTCTCTCTCTCTCTCTCTCTCTCTCTCTCTCTCTCTCTCTCTCTCTGTCTTTCATT
>JAUESE010000018.1:11622518-11638428 GCA_032274725.1 Malacoctenus triangulatus | reverse complement strand
TCTCTCTCTCTCTCTCTCTCTCTCTCTCTCTCTCTCTCTCTCTCTCTCGCTCTCTCTCTCTCTCTCTCTCTCTCTCTGTCTCTCTGTCTTTCATTCTCTTCTCTCCCTCGCTTGCTGGTGCTCTCCATCTCTCTATCTCTATCTGTCTGTCTCTTTCCTCTCAACAAGTCAGACTACTCTATAATTAATGTCCCTGAGGGCTATCCGCAGGTCAGGCGAGGTGGGTGCTGTTGAGACAGGTAGTCCTGACACCTCCAGCTTTGTAGCTTATGCATGCGGGCGCGGAGACAGCTGAGGAAGGGTAGCAGAGGCCAACGATGAGGGCTGGAGCATGTTTAGGTTGGAGGCTACGGTGGGAGGAATACTGTAGGTTGAAGGAAGCCAGGCCTCGCTGTGCGACCTCTCCACCTCAGAGACAAAAAGAGCGCTTTTTCACAGGATTAACCAGTCAAATCTGGTGCATTAAGGGCTTAACTTGTCAGGAGCCTCACATCTGACTGACACAGAGGGAACATACAGTTTCACTATGATCTGCACCACACGCGTTTAACCTGCACAAGATGCTTTAAATTGTGACATAAATTACCCAGGGATGAGTTATAGGCTGTAGGCTGCCTGTGAAAAGAGAATTGAACTGGAGCTTTTTTTTGTGGCTGCACAAATGTTCTAAATGTCAGAAGTCACCGGTGGGAGGTGAGAAAATAAGCTATACTCCAACAGTGCACTCGAGTATTTCAGGTATTTGTACTTGTCAGGCCCTTTAGTTCAGACACATGTTTAAAGCCTGCCTTTGCACTATGCACCCCACACATACATCTTCCTAAAATCCACTGTTTCCCAATCTGCATTTCGCAAACACAGCAGCTCCCCTTCGTTCCCAGCGATCACTGTCTGAATGGCCACTCGATTCCCGTGTTTTGTACTGGTGAAGTGGCTTATTCTCCCCGCTTTTTGCTTCTGAAGTTGTGAATAGAAGCAGAAAAATGGATGAGAGACGCAGAGTGATGAATGGGGGTACTGGACAGACGAAATTAGGCTGAGGACGAGACAAGCTTGTTTAGCGGCGGGGAGATGTGGAAACAAGTGTGAGGGTGCAGTGGAGGTCACTACAGGGGGGGGGGACACAAGGGGTCAAGTGACACTCGAGCAGCATTTTTCTGTTATTCATAGGAGTGCTGGGTAAGGGTGTGAAGGGCCGGCACTGGGGTCACAGGGGGGATCGATGGGCAGGGACTCAGGTGGAGCTCCTGGGTCTCCTATTTGCCTAAATTGTTCTCTTTGAGCAAAGAAACAAACTTGTATGGTCTAAAATTAATTAATGTCAGAGTGTTTCACATGCCAAAAAGAATATAACTGTATCGCTCTTTTTTTTAATCAGTTTAGCATTATTCATAATTTTCCAGTGTCAAAGTATTTGCATCCCTCAGTGTTTATCAAAGCCATTATAACCTCGTTCATTTGCTTTCTATTTGCAGCCAATGTTCAATGGCTCGCTGACAGATTTGTGATGCCTTTCTCCCAGAATAGGTCTGACTTCCTCGGTGCTGCGCCATACTTAAGAAACTGAATCGGAGCCAATGAGCTGTAAAGGTCTGTAATGAGATATCCTGTGAGATGTACTGTAAGTCCTGATTAGTAACACATATTTTATTTCAAGGATAACTTCTCCAGGCAGTGGGGGAACAAAGGTTTGTCATTTCATCAAGTCTGATTAAGTGAATCCAGGATACTGTGGAAGTGGGAGGCAGACAGTGGGTCTCTATTTCTTTTTAATACAGTTTGTCTGTCTTCACTGCTCCCCTTTACCTCGCTGTGATAAACAACTCCCTGAAGTGCTGGAGATGTCCACCGTCGAGCTGACAGCGCTGACCTTGTTGCAGCAACCCCATTTTGTCCCGTTCTGTAAGATCTGTGTTTTCTCTTGTTAAGGTCTACAACTGTAACCCAACGGGCCCAGACATTTAATATGATATGATAATACACCCCCGCCCCCCCCCTGTGGGATCACCTGATATGCTGTTTCCATGCTTTGGGGCAGATGGGTAGGGCACGGCGGGCATCGCTTCCCAGCGTTTTGCCTGCCAACTGGCAGCGTCTGTCACCAGACGTGTTCGGGGGTGTAATCCGAGAGGTGGGCCGAGCTGCGGCTGCTCTGACTTTCATCACACCTGTGCTAAAAGTGCGCTGAGGAGCAGCGTGTCCATTCGAACCCCCCCCCCTCCCCTTACTCTCTGTCTCTGTAAGGGAATATTGAGACGGCAGCAGATCAGATGGGCCCACATCCTGTCAGACTCATCAGATTTCAGGACGACTGAGTGCTTTTGTCAGCTGAATTCCAGACATCTTCTTTCTCTCTCCGTGGAAAGGTTTTCAAAGATAATGTGTCTCAGGACTTGACCCCCCTCAAAACAATAGGATGGTTGATACGACGATGGCTCTAACTAATGCTAATGGTGTACTGTACATAATTCATGAGATGTCAGTTTGATCAAAAAGTGAAGTCGTAGCCTGAAGTCCGAACCAAACCAGCAGGGCAGGAAAGAGGATACACAACAAGGCCGCTGCTGCTTTCATGATGTCTCAGCTCGTCCTCTCATCTCCTCCAGCTCGTCTCTGAGTGCCCTCTGTCACGGATGTCATTCTTTCCTGACACCTGTCTGCCCTCCCCTCTTGTCTCTCTGTCCCATCTCCCTCTCCGTGGGGTGGAACTGTTTGTTTTCAGAAGTTTGTTTATGGGGGGAAGGAATACGCCGCCGCTCCAGGCGCGTCTAGTCTTTCAGCTCATCACACAAAACATGACAGGCCTCCTTCTCTTTGGTGTTGAGAGGAGCTGTTTCTTCTGTCCCCATGGGGAGTCAAAATTTTCTGCTTCGCTCTCTCCTTCTTGAACTTCACTTCAAGACAGCAGATCGATATCTTGAGAGCGAGCAAACGCTACCTGCTCTGGGCCGTCTACACAAACATTGTGTAATTTTTGTGGTGATGTGGTTTGAGGTTATATTACAATTCAGTCCAAAAGGAATGAATGTTTCATTGAATGTTTTTCTTTTTGGGCACGTAAACTTGGCTTGAATGAGAATCTCCCAAGAAAAAAACCCTACAAAATTCACAAACTTTAGTAAAATCTTAAAAATCTTTGTTAAAATTATGACATAATTCCCCCTCTTTAATCAGGTTTTTTCATTATCACTCTGTAGCACCACTGTAATCTTTTGTGTTTGGCCACCACAGGTTGTAATTACTGCGATGAATAAGGTTTTAATTCTGGTAAACATGAGAGGTGAAAAGACTGTGATTGGCCTGTAAAGAGAAACGTTATGAAATAAGACACTGACAACTTGTAGCCTGTAATTACGCTGTTTTGCTGGCACACAGTGTAATTATGTTGCTTATTTCAGTAATTATGTGTTAAATGCCCGTGTGTTGCCATTTATATTAGCTGTGAATTAAAAAATCACTGCCCCGAAAATACAGTGTAAGTTTATTTCTTCATGTGAGTCTGTCACAACCTAAGACCCAGAGCATGTTGAGTGGACGGACAGGGAAATTGAGGTTCATGGAAAATTGTTAATACCAATAATCATACTGGGTGGTCGACCGCAGGCCCTCTCGTACTCCACCCAGCACGCTGGCTCGCTCTTTCACTCCCTATTTTTTGCAACTCATTGCACTTTTCATGCTTCTCTTTCTCTCCAGCATTTAGGTTTTCTTCTCGGAGTAAATCAGCACATCAGATAACCCCGAGCTACATTAAAACCTCGAGTTCTCTCACACACGCTCAGGAGTTGTTTTTGTCTGGCTGGTGTGCGCACGGTGTTTGCGTTTCTTTTCCCCCCTCTTACAGTACGGATTTAAGACTGAATCAGCTGTTCACGCAGCCTCTCTCGGAGCGTACACACGCAGACACAATGCTCCGGCGTGCACAAAAGCTCGATCGCATGCCGGCAAACACACATTTTTGCACACAAAAAACACTCGCACACCTAAAGAGGGGGCTGTGCCTCCGGGGGCCACGTCAGTTACCTGCTGACACACAGGCTAGTGATTGATGAGACGCCGGGGGCGCTGGAGTAGACTTTGTCAGCTGCTCATAATTTATACATCTTATCTCCATCAGAAGAAAAGACAGAGTGCCGCGTTGTGTGTATGGAGATGAAAACGCTGGGCTTGTTTAGGCTGCGGTGACAGGGTAGCTGCTAGCTGTTAGCCGTGGCGCAGAGTGAGAACTCAGATTGCTATCTGTTAGCTTTCTCACCAGGTCCCTCTGTGGCCGGAGCCTTCACTCTCTACCTGTGACGAATCCTCCGACTGTCAGTCATTTCCACTCACTTTCATTCCCTCTCACCCCCTCTCTCTCATGTTTCCTACTCCCTTTGTGTCCTCCCCCCAGCCCCCCCTTCCACTCCGTCTCACTCCCCCGTGTCTCTATTTTCTCTACTGTGACCCTTTTCTTTTTTCGTCTCTCCTCTCTGTCTATCTCCCGTCACGTTCTCGGGCCAGACAGGCCCAAGCCTCTGCTGAAAGCTGCTGGCTCGTCCTCAGTCCTCTCACAGGGCGAAGGTCGCGACAGAGGCCCGGCTTGAGTTACACAATAATTAACTTTGTCAGTGTCACGTTGAAATCAATGTTCAGATGTTGTGTGAGGTTGGGCCAAAGGACATAATATTGTCAGAGCACAATAAAGAGCTTGCCACAGGGTTTTTTTTCTTAAATATGACTGTTAGTTTTAGGAACCTAATTCCACTAGTTTTTTTCTGAAAATGTGTGTTGCTTGTTACTAATTGCTCGAGAACTCGATTTACCGTCTCGTGTGATTATGTGCAATAGATCTGACATGATTTAAGCTTTTACAATGATACAAAAGGATTTTCCTGTGACTTCTTGTTTAATATTGGGGCTGTAAAGTGCACTTTGTTTTTTCCTGGTCAAACCTCAAGCACATGAGAAAGGAGCAGAAAAGGGAAAAATCATCTCAGGATGATACAGACAAGTGTAACGACACCACAAACCTCAGTGATTATCAGAAGGCACAAAATACTTTCTTTGCAACTGTCAACAAAAAAAACTGATAAATATAGTTGTGATAGATGGTTCACCTTCACAACAGTGTGTGAAGTTGTTGAAATGGAATTCACCTTTGTACTGATTGAGTCACATGCCACTAGGCTTGTGGTGAAAATTTGTTTTTATATGAGATCTTTATCAAAAGTTGTAATTGAGCTTCCGCAAAATTCAGTATGACACAACTACATGAAAAGAAGTTAGAGATGAGGGTTATTAAACCGCTTTAATTTAAAAGAAATCCTTGTATATTTCCACTCTCACCCCCCTCCATACAAGAGAACCCACGGCAGCACTGACACTCTTAATACAGTGAGCATTTGAATTAACTACCTTTAAATCCTCCACCTCTGTTTTTTTGTCTGCTTTGCGGATGATGAAAGGAATTTTCTCCACTAGACCTGAAGGAGAACATGCTGTCTCTCTTTCATAAAACAAATTTATTGTCTGGTTGGTTTAGAAATTCTTGTTTTAGCTCTTGTGATTTTTGTTTTTTTATTTGACTGTAGTTCAAGCCAAGAAACAAAGGAAATCAAGATCAGTGATCCTGCACTGAGCTTGTCAGTCGTAAATGAATCTGACTCTTGTTGCCCCGTACACTCAGTGTTTGATATTTCCTTCCTCAATGTGAAAAGAAAGTTTATCAACCCACAGAACTTTACCTTACTCTCTTCCAATTGTATTTTAGCACGCTTTGTTCTCTCAAATTATGTTCAGATGTTTTTAAGAGTGTCAGTTAACTACCGCACCAGCAAAACAACTTTGATTCCATAACCCCTTCCCACTATTGATCTTGCCTTGTAGATAAAAGGCTGCTCTCTGTGAAATCATGCATTTTTCATTGTGGTATCAATGGCAGCCTTTGCATTTGGCATCCCACTTAGCTTAAAGCTATACTCACAAATGCTGTCTGTTTTGCTCTATTGATTCAGAGGGTTTGCATCTTGTATATCAGTCCCTTGGTATCATTTTACTTTATCTTTGAGCTGCCTGATTGCTGTACAGAGCCGCAAAGAAGCCAGCAAATTATTCCAAATCGTGTTTTTGGTATAAAACCGCATTGTGTTTTCAACCAGGAATTAAAAACGAAATGTTTTGACCTAATCAAGAAAGTGTGCATGGCTTAATTTGAACTCCCTTGACTGCTTTGACTACTGCTGCTGTTTTTGGACAAATATTTGCACATTGAATGTTGTTATTTTATATTACATACTCTGTGAATCTATTTATTCTTCGGGAATGTTTTTTATGTTGTTGTTGTAAAATCTACTTTTTTATCCGACAGACGCCTCGAGGCAAAAAATAAAATCGAGCATGGCGGTCCAATACTACCTTCCTATACCAAATAGTTGTTCACATTGTGCTGCTGACGCATGTCAGGTGTTAAACAACACTTTCAACCAAGGACAGACAAATGAGAGAGTCCTCCTCTCTAATAGAATCTAAAAAGATGAAAAATATAGTGCAGGAGGCAGGAAGGACTAGTCAAAGAGGTGACCATCAGCATCTCAGCGCCGCGGCTTGGCAGCCTCCAGCCTGCCATGGTGTAATTGGAGAGAAAACATATATGGGAGCAAATAACCCCCTGTCAGGGGCATTAAAAGGAGATGTCGTGTCGACTGAGAGCCCTGCTAGTGGAGCACAGCAAAGTGGAGGGGAAGAATAAAGCCCATCAAATGGAAAAACCTGCTTGGAGCAACAGTACATCCAAATATTCAAGATAATTGTCCACCGATTGCGGCATCGAGCATCCATGTTGGAACTTTCCCTCAAAGGACAACCCCCCCCCAAAAAAAAAAACCCTGATATTTTGTCGCCATTGTCCCTGTTGTTATCCATTTGCTGTCATCCCGGGATTGATTTGACGTGTCTGCTGTGATGAGTATAATTTGAAAATGGTAAAGGGTAGCATTAAGAGTAGAAGTGCTCAGCCCATATTACTGTGGAGTGACATGTCAGTCGGTGATGGAAACGGGGAGGAAAATATGAGTCACTGTCAAACCCAGAAGTGAAATGTAGAGTGGAAACAAACAGACAAAATGTCGCCATTTAAACAGATAAATGGTTTTACTGAATCGTATCTGTGCGCGTCGCATTATTAACTATTTCAGTATCTTCAAACCGAAACCATCGTCAAGATTTCCCGCAATTATTCTGTGCGGTTTTCTTCTGTATTGGATTCCAGGAGAGAACCAGTGTGTGGACACTGAAGAGTCCCCTGTGGTGCCATTGAAACCCTGTTTTTGGCCGACCTTTGTTTGGCAACCGTCGTCTTTCTCCACAAATTTGATTTCAGCCTACTCAGATCAAAAGTCCATTTACATAAACTGTTGCATCAACGCTCTCCGTCGTGCACTTTTTTCCCCGCATTTCTCTGCTTCACCACCATCACCAGAGTGTTTGCCCGTCCGTTGTGAACCTCCCCGGCGTTCGGAACCTGCCTGACCCCGCCATTCAGCTGAGCGTGTCAAAATGTTAATGAGGATCCCCCCCAAAAGCGCTTAGAGGTTAAATAAAGTCTTCATAAGCTGTCGGTCGAAATTCGGTAATTTATTTACTTGGCATGTTTCCACTTTCCCTGCCACTCTGCCTGGGTTCTTGTTTCTATCCGGGGACAGGGCTTGTCTTGTTGTGTTTTGTTTAATTTTTTTTTTGTGCGCGCAGGCAGCTGTGCAGACGGCTTTTGTCTGCGTGCGAGATTGCTGCTTTAGCTCAGTGGCCCCACTCATTAATCACTCGGTCAGACTATTTATAATGTGGCAGCCGAGCCACCACCTCGCCATTGGCTTTTGTCATCGTGGCACTCTGTTTTGTGGCAGGAGGAAACCTAATTATTAACTGTTAAGATGGCAGCCAGCAGGGGAAAAAAAAACAGTAAAGGAGCGTGGCGACACGGCTGGCTGACAGTCAGACTGGAGTGATAGCCCACCGAGCAACCGAAAGCCAGCAGCACATTCGGCAGTTCAGAAGAAATTTTTTTTTTGTTAATTTTGAGAGGTCATTTTAAATTCTGGTTTCCGGATCCTGAAGGTAGAGCCCCCTCTGTCGGGTTTTAAAGTAAATACATAAAATACTCCTCATGCATTGTTAATGGTGAAAAAACATTGAGAACCGAGTGTGAAAGTGTCCACTGGGAAAAATGTAACTCCAACCAAGTAGAGTGTGCTAACCACACCAATAATAAGACAAAACTACAAAAAGCAAGAACATTTTTGGGCTTGTTTTTTGGTCTTTTTGTGTCACGTCAAAGACATTTTGTGATAGAATTTTCACTTTTGCAAATTTCAAGCCAAAAATTTCGGACCACCAGTTTTGTTCTTCAAATAAGTAAGAAAATCTGATGTGAAAATTTTCTTTTCAGACAAATTCACCTTTAAATGGCCCGAATTTTTTTTTTTTACTCTTTATGTGATTCTGGCTTATTTTGATTTTAGATGCTTGCATGAACGCCCACTATGAAGGTACAGAAGGTGAATAGTTCCCTGATTAACATGCCAAGACGATTCCAGGCATCATTACAAATTCTGTGTGAAATGATAGAAAGTTTATTTTTTTATTCATGGTCCATACAGATGCCAAGTCATATACAAATAAATAAATCATGTCTTGATTTCCAGCAGAGGTTGTGATGACCCCGGACTTGAAGTGTCAGTGAGATATAATGTGTGTCTCTCCGTGACAGAGGGGAAAAAAAAGAATTAGTGAAAGCCTCCTGGAGAATGACAGTCTTTGTTATTTGTCTTCTGACTCTTTAGCAGACAGCTATCAGGAAGAAAGAGAACTCACTGTGCACCACCGAGAGAAGAAAATATGTGAGTCAGACTTTCCCCTCCTCCCTCCTTTCCCCCGAAGCTTGAGATCCCCCTTCCAAAAATGAAAAGGATCAAGTTGCTGTCACTGTCACCGCACAAACATAAACTTTTCTGGCACCTAATAAATAGGCAGTGTGGCATTGTTCTCAAAGCCAGACAGGTGTGTCTGCCTCAGTGATGATGGATTCCATTATTCTGTATGGAAAGCCTGTTGGCTTTCTTGTCATATGTTGTCACACATCTCTCTCCGGAGAGAGAAAGGTTTGAAAGATGGCCAAAAGTAATTACACAGACGCTTCCCTGATGCTGTTGCCATGTGTTTTCTGCTGCTCATCACTACTAAAGGCAGAAAAAAAAAAATTCTGTTACCCACAGCTATATTTCACAGAGGGACGGGGAGCGCAGACATGTTGGAGCTCTGCTGCTCTTCTTGTTGGCATGATTGCGAGCTCATTAACCCGTCAGGTTTATTTTTACTAGCTCCGGGAAGGAGCCCTGGGCAGTTTTCTTCATCAGCAAGGTAAAGCCGGTCGCCTCGACGCGGGCATGCGGTGATGACATTATTCGCACCTGAATGGCAGGTACATCAACATCTCCTTGTAAACGTATCAAAAGGGAGACAGTGGCACCTTTGTTCTTCGCACAGCCCACTTGGGTGTCTGACAGCTCGCTGATTGATATTATCATTCTTAATGTCAGTAAATAGTGCCACGCCAGATAGAGAATCAGTTTCCTCTTGGTGCTGGAGAGCTCATTTATCTTTCAGCAGCTCCACCTGGCATATGCTGAAATTGGAGCCGGAAGTAGTCTTCCATTTCAGTCAGGAGAGGATGTGAGCTTGTTTTTTTTGTTTTTTTCTTACCCTCACCATCTCCTAATCTTCACTCTCTGTCTTACTTTCTCCCCTTGTCTCTGTCTCCCAGGTTCTTTTGATTCTGAATGAGTGAGACTTAACTGGGAGGAAAGATAGAGCTTGAGTCAGTTGTAATATGTTAGGACAAGTCTTGATTAGATTCTGTCAGAGTCAGGTCTCTCTGTGTCTCTCCGGCTCCAGTCTTCCCATCCGGGAACACTGACTCAACAATGAGCCGACTCCAGGCCACTCGGGAGTCCTTCTGTGAATTTGTTACCAAAATAAGACCCTTTGTTGGAGCGATACTTCTTCAAAGGGCAAGCCAGCGTCGTCTAATTGCACCTCGTGCGCAGCACATTTATCTGGCTCTAATGGGTCATGCATTTAACGGCTTTGCGAAAGAAGAACCTGGGCGTAAAACCTTCAGGCGGGAAGCCTTTCTCGACTTGTGCACTGGCCACCAAAGGTCTCAGAGACATCATACTGAAAAGGTTAAACACTGACAGTGAACAACCCTAACATGGTGGGTACACAACCTCCGCTGTACAGTCCCAATCAATGACATTTGCAAGAGACAAGAGAAAAAAAGTCGCCAATTTTCATTGTTTTAATTTAGCATCAGAAGACAGAGAGCTCAACCAAACCTCACTTGAGAAGGTTGGTGCATGTAGCAAGAAAGAAAAAAATGGAAACATACACAAACATATCGGAGTGCTTCACTTCGAGTGTGCTATTCAAAGCAGCGATCTCCGTGTTTCTCTTTCCCACCCCTCCCCTTCCCAGTCCTGTTACCCCCTACCCTTTGCTATTATGTTGACAGATAGCGCTGATATCCTCTGAGCTGGTGATAGATACGTCATTTCTCGGGGAGAAACGGGTTTGTCCTCAGCAGGTGAATATGCGGCTCCCTCATCCGCCGAGTAGACAGACACACATGACACTTTTCGACACTCTCTCCCTGATAGCACTTTGGCATGCAGGCAGAATCAAAGGGGGCATCTTTCACATGCAATTAGAGTGGAAAATAAAGACGATGAAGTGCGGTGTACAAAGGGAAGCTGGGGATCAGAAGGCTGTAATGAAAGGTGATTAGATGTAGAGGCCCCAGCCAATGAGCTGCAGAGAGCTGAGGAAACAAACTCATCGTGGTGGGGATCTTTGTTGAGGACGCTGCATTATCAAAGCCGCTAATGACAGACAGCCACTGGCAGGGGAAGGCAGTGTCAGATCAATGCTCGTGTGTGTATGCACGGGTGTGTGCGTGCAAAAGAAGACGCTTGCATTAATTTCCATCTTCATCAGCAGAAGGAATTCAGTGTGCTTGTTTGCTGTAGTGGCTTACTACTGAACTCAACTTGTCCAAGATATATGTAATAAATACAACAATGTTTATTGTGGTGATACATTGGTGGTTGTCTGTGGTTTGGTATAATATTGGAGCATTTTATCATGTTTTCTTTACCTGTTTAGTACATTATTTTTGTATCACAAAACAGCATGAGATGCAACAGATTGTTCCATCAGTTTTCAAGGAAGAGCAGAATCTATTTGAACCTTTAGATTAATACTACCATGGATGGTCAAAGCCAATGAGGATGCAGGTTAGGTTTGGTTTCATCGTTGCCTTTTTTTTCAGTGAAAGCTGCATTTCCAGATTTATCAACTCCCGGACCTGTTTTCAAAACATTGCATTTCTGCTCTCAGGATGTTCCGGCTGCGCGTCGACGGAACGCCAGTATTTCTAAACCTGTCTCGTTCTGGACAGGCCCGAAAACAACTGCATTCTCTCCAAAACATGCTGTAGTAGACGGATGCATTCATGAGTATATCAATAGCAGTATCATTAAATCAAAGAATATTAATGCCACGTCCCTCATCTGTTTACCAGGTTTACTTATTATCGTACAGCTCATCTGAATTCAGACATTATCCTCATGAGTCTGTCGACTTTTTCTTACTATTCTCTAACATCTGAATGGAAGCCAGCAGCTCCATCCCTGTCAAACGCTCCTCATTTCACTTCCGAGTGAGTGACATTTTTCCCGGGTTTTTCCATTCCTACTAGTTTGCCCTCAAAAGCAGCAAGCCGTCCCGCTGGATACTCAGTAAGTGAGTGATGGACGTTTGTTTCACTTCTCTCTAGCTAAACTGGAGAAAAGGAGACCCATTCCTTTGCCTGCCACTGCCAGCTGTGAGTGGTTGTCAGTGTTGGGGCTGGTCCAGCGCCTGCTAATGGTGCTGTCTGTCTCAGTCAAGTACTTGAGACCTTGAGTCCCTTAAGAGACACCAAGCTCCAAAGTTTGACTGGATTCAAGCACCTGGCGTATGAACAGAGGGCTAACCGGGCTGCCACAGACGAATCCACGGTGACAATTCAAACAGTGTGAGCCTGGAGAGGCAGCGTTTAGCAGTGTTGCTGTTTTGCAGGTCAGTGGTTCGGTGAGGTGGATGCTAGTTTGAGATAAATTGGTGTGCCTTTTTTTTCTAATTGGATCAGGTATTGATTATCATACCAAAAGGAATGCTCCCCATTGAAAAACAAAGAGCCAAAAACACAAAAACAACACGAGGACTGAGGACGATCCCAGGGGCTTCCACAAGCAAGTAACGCTAATTCGACGCTCCACTGACACAAAAGCGCGTTCAATCAAAGCACCAAATAACATCCTTGTCAAGCATCTGGTAAATGGGATATTTGGCACCTTAACAACAAGTTGCAGTTCAGGCCCATTCAGATTGTCAGCAGACACTACAGGCGTGCTGTCTGGGAATGAGAGGCTTAGAGGGGGGAGGCTGCGGGGGAGCGCCGGGCCCAGTGGAGAGTTTAAGACCAGCACTGTAGCTATTACAGGATGTCAGAAAATGTGCTTAATTGAAAATGATTAGGGCTCTCGTAAAAGCCGATCAAGTCAGGGTTTGGGGAGAAAGCGCAATTGTCCCGCATAATCCTGCCTGCCGCTGTTCTTTCATCTGGATGAAGAGATCAAAAAAGAAGGGATTTGTAAAGGCCAGACCTCCCTGTGCCGCTGCCACTGAGCTCAGCTCCTCTCTCCAGTTTGCTCCTTTGCAAATTCACTTCCTCTCTCTCTCTCGTACTCTCTCTTTCTCTCTCTCTCCTCTTCCTCTCCTCGGTCTGTGTTTGTTCTTTGTCTTTTTATACACTATTTTTCACTTGTCACAAGATTTGTGGAGGTCAGCAAGCTCCTTTGCTGTGTTTTGCTGCGGTATCAGTATGCTTTGCATTAAGCTGTGTGTCATGATGAGGGCTTGTGTGACAGCATGTTTACAGATTGCACGGTGTTGCCCTTCATTATCAGACATCAAAGGAAGCTGCACAAACACACACACAAGCTACGAGTCGGTCCTCCATGTCTTCCTTTATCCGTCTTCCAGAAAAAAAAAAGGGGGGGGGGGGGTAAAACAAGAGGATTGAAAGCAGTCTGAAATGAAAGCTAGAGGGGCCTAGAGAGAGTCAAAGTGAGACACACATAAACATTCGTGCACACATGGAGGAATCAGCTGTGAGCTGAATGGATCTGAGTTGGGGGGGAGTACTCTGCCCTTATGCCCTCTCTTTGAAGTGAGGCACAGGCCGTATGTACAGGCCCCAGAGAGGGGCATGTCTACATCCCCCCCATAGGCTTGCTGAAGGCAGTGGTCCGAGCAGAGCAAAGAAAAGAATGGAGCTTCCTAACCGAGCTGCTTTCTCTTCCCACTCTCCTCACCTGTATCTGCGTTATTGTGTAGTTAAAACTGAAGGGCAATGGACCCTCACTCACTTTGTTCATTGTCTGTAATGTTGTAGTGGTTTCAATACATGTTGTCAAAATGAGTATTGTGTTGAAACAACTTAGTAGTTTGAACAGATGGAGCTGTTACTCAAAAAGTAATTTATCCTACAGATTTTAATAATTTTCCAATCAGTAATTTACCATTATTATATTCATTCAGTTATAGACGACTGTATTCAGTCGTGGTGTTCAGCTTGGATGACAGAAACATGACGCAAAAACCAGCACAAATGTTTGGTTCGATATGATTGTTATTTTTTTCCCCAATACTTTCAAAGGTGATTCAATAAAAACAGCGAATTTCACCATGTTCACCCTTTAACTGGCAGTTTTTGTTCAGGACTGCAAATTCTTGGAAAAGTCACAGATTAGCCACAGAAACCTTTTTTTTTCTGCAATAATACACAAAAAGTCTAAAGTCTAATCCAGAAGGAACCATCTGTTATTGCAACTGTCACTTTATAACTGATCCCACTCAACACTGGTCCAGATATAGTTTTGTCCTAATGATTTTCTACCACCTACAAACACACTCAGTCACATTCAAAAGTGATAACACGCACATGTAACTCATTTAAACTGCCCCCTCTAAGATCTGTAATGGCTTTTACTATTTATCTTAAGATTAATGTAAAATAAATTCTTTCAAACAGAAACGTGACTGATGGGTGTTTAGTTCTAGTCCCAACAGATATGTTCAAGTCAGGGCGGATGAAGAGGGATCGTGTCCATTTGTGTTGAGTGCAAATACCATTAACCTCTAACTCGATTAGCGAGATGGACGAAAAACTCAGAACAGATGATTTCCGTCACTCTAATGTCACACTGTTGCTCTCAGCTGTCGGAGCCGCTCTCCCCGAACACTCCCTGTAAACACACACGCACTTTGATGGACTGTTCCCTGCTTGTGCGCCCGATTTCGGCTTGCGGGCCCGGGTGGTGCGATGCAGGGAGGCGGTGTGAGGTCCTGTCTGGTCCAGGCCCCTCTCTCTCTCTCTCTCTCTCTCTCTCTCTCTCTCTCCCTCTCTCTCTCCCTCTCTCTCTCTCTGTGCTCTGGCCTCGGGGAATGTTTGGCGTGAGATAAGGCTGTGTTTGAAGAGGAGCTCCAGATGCTCGTATATTACAGGTTGTCTTGTCATGCCGCAGATAAAGCCTCGGAGAAGCTCCTGTCGCCAAGCCGTACCACACACAGACACACACTCACGAGGAAGATAAATGTTTACAGGAGGCATTCACCCTTCGACAGTGTCGTGCTGTGGACGGCGGCGCTGTCAGAGCTCGACCATTTTTAGGCCGGGGCGCATGTCTGCAGCATCGAGAGTTTGACATTGTGCTACATGCTGCATATCACTTCCTATAAACACATGATGATAATCCCTGAGCTCTGAGATACCTCTGCAGTTTCATAAAAGATATTGTTAGCCTTAACAAACTCTGACAGATAGCTCCAGTGGTAAAGGCCACATGGAGAAAAAAACGCTTTGCATGTTCTGGTTTCTGAGATTAGATTTTAGAGGTGCACTGGTTTTTTTTTTTTTTGGTTTTTTTTTATGTCTCATTGCATCCTGCTGATTGGACGTCCAGTGCCTGCCTCTGTCGTTTCACACACTGTCAAACAAAAGTGCTGTCAGGATCTTGCTCCCGTAAAATCAGACTATGCACTCCTGACATAGATTTAGAGGGAAAGTTTGGAGCCACATTATCCCCCCGACTGTCTCCTCTGCCTTAAGTTTACAGAGGTTATGAACGGCTTTTACTGCAAGTCAGATCATCTCATTTATTCCCTGGGAGCAACCTGTTAACACAGCTCGATTCAGTGACATAACACTTAATTGGCTTTTGCATCTCATTATCTAATTGGGCTAACCTCTGCTTTTTTATTGTAAGTATTGCTATCACATCTCATTAAAAGGGGGGATCGTGTCCCTGCTTTCCATCTGACCTTGAATGAGGTTATTCCTCACTAATAAGACCAGAGATAGCAGGGCTGTATAATGCCGGGACGGGTTTGCCTGTGTCATTAAGTCATGTGTTTGCTAAAGTGGAATGGTATATTGCTTGACATAAAACGTGGCATGTCTTCATTTGTCAGGCTCGTAGAGCTGTGAGACAAACGATGTTCAGATTGTATGTCTGAGGGCCCTCTGAGACCACAGTTGAGCGGTTGCTCACTGGTGCGTTTCTCATGCTAATGTCATGGTCTCCCAGTCTATCTGTCACCCCATTACGCTAACATCATTATGCACAGGGGCCTGTCTGTGTCGCTGAAAAGAACAGAATCATTCCTGTCTCATTTTGAAGCAAATTGTTTGGGGAACATTTCTCTCTCTCTCTCTCTCTCTCTCTCTCTCTCTCTCTCTCTCTCTCTCTCTCTCTCTCTCTCTCTCTCTCTC
>JAUESE010000018.1:11592979-11612952 GCA_032274725.1 Malacoctenus triangulatus | reverse complement strand
ACACACACACACACACACACACACACACACACACACACACACACACACACACACACACACACACACACACTTTCTTCATTTCTCTCCCTCCTTACACTCCCCTCTGTCCACCCTTTATTATCACAGAATCCGTGGTGCTCCCCAGCCTGTAAATTTGTGCCACATTATCATAAGCTGTGGTGATAACTCACAGTGCACGGAGACAATAATGATGTGAACACTCAGCATATGCCCCAGGCCCAGCAAATTAAAACAATGCTCAGCTTGATGAGCAGACTAATCTGGACAGCAGAGAGACTGAGAGAAGGAGAGAGGCAAAAAAGGGGGCCGGGGAGCTTCTTAAATAGACGACACAGCAGCACCTCCCTCTGTTCAGTGTAGGTACGACTGAAAAAAACAGACAACACAAGACAGCAAAGACACAGAACAAGAGGAAGCCTTGAAAGGATGAACAAGTGAACATCTTGCGCCAATTTTCTTGCATTTGTAGACTTTTTTAGGGTAACACAAATTTCTTGCGCGAATAAGTCGAAATGCTGCAGGAAGTGCGATTGAATAAGAAAACATTGTTGCTTTGTTGTTGGATTTCTCGTGCCACCCATGTGATCAGTCCTTAACAACACATAAGAATGCAGAACAGGGTTTAGAGAATAGAAACAAAGGTTGACCACAAGTAGCCAAACCATCCTGCAATTCTCTCTAATAAAGAAAACTTGAATTTTTTGTCATGTTAGGTGTAGTTGTACTGTATCGATCCTCTCAGGTAAATTACTCCTCTACTCTGAATTTGAAACACATCTTCTGTACTAAGAGCAGCGAGCTGCCACTGTGCAACGTCTGGGAAGCATTTGGGGGTTTCGGGGCTTGCTCGAGGGTCCGCAGTGACAATGATGTGGGCGGGGACGAGTGGCAGCCTCCCATGTACGTTCCTCAAACCGGCACCTTTCCAGTCATAGGTTTGATTCCCAAAGCTCTTGGTCACAACTATGTATCTATTAGTTTCAAGCATATTTCCACTTTGTTGTGTTTTTACGATGATATACTTTCATTGTTTACCTCCCATAATGTTTATGTGCTATGGGTGTTCAAAGCTGTTTGTGTGATACGCAAAACAATACTTATTCTTTAGTCCTGTGGAAGAAAAAACCCACAATATTCTCCCTTAATCTGTTCCACATGCTTTTCTTTTCTCCTCGCTGGCCAAAGTGGGAAAGTGCAAATGACAGGGGGTAATGAGGAAGGTCGCGAGAGCAGAAAATATAGGATTGTGATAAGTGGGAGCTTCCTGATAGTTCTTCTGTGGGTGGGATAAAAAGGCCATGTTGAATGGGACAGCAAGTGACATGAGCCACAGATCAGCAGGCACGATAGTGAGGAGGTGGTGCTGTCATGCATAGCGTCGGGACTGGGTGGGTGGAGAGATACTCCAAGCAAGGTGACTGATGTCCCATCGGACCGCAGCCAGAGTGTGAAGGCAGCCCAAGGCTCTATCTTGTATTCAACTAACCTCAGCAGGTCCTCCCTTTCCTTGTTCTCCAGCAGCAGCAGCCCCCCCGCCCCCCCCAACACAGTCTGTGGGTGGTGCTGTTAATAATGTGGCAAGTAGGAAGATTAATTGTGGGCAAGCCGCGGGTTTAGGAGGGGCTTTTGTCGGCCACGCAGGCCTGAAGAGGCCCGGGCTTGTGATCTCTGAAGCAGGCCAGGAAATGAGGCAAGACTACGGTGACTCAGGGCAGCACAAAGGTGGATCAGATAGAGTCAGCTCGCAATTCCTGCTCACTGGACCCCTTAATGATTGTCATAGTCAGACACTTTGCGTGTTTGTTATGACAGACAATTTCAATTATCCACGAAGTAAAACCGCTAAGTTGGAAGTGAAACACAGAAGAACTGTCTTCGAAATTGGACGTCGGAACCCTTTTTGCTCCGGTTCTTTCAGGCCCGCACCTGATTGGACTTTACAGGCCCTGCACTTCGACAGAGAATGAACACCTGTGTATTTTTCTCCAAATTTAAGGGAGCAGTTCTCACAAAGCACAGTATGTTCTTTTTTGGGTTGTTTTACCCCTTGTGTTACTCATTCCATGCAAGTCGGGAGTGATCTGTGATATTTCTTAACAGGTTTTAGCCTCTCCAGAGGCTGAGAGCAGCAGGTCGGCTGTCAAAACAATATTCCTATTCCAAGCTGTTTCTTCCAAAAGCGCGGTCCTGCAGCATATGTGTAGTAAGGCCTCAAAATAGGCTTATTTTGCCATTTTTCTCCTCGCTGTAATACGAGACACATGCTGGCCAGACCCTAATGCCTTTCAGAGATGCTATCTGAAAGCACATTATGTGATCGTTTTCAATTCACAGTGCTCTCTTTGCCCATGAAGAATATGGTTCCATTTAACAGTGCAGGCCGTTCCATTTCTCAAGGTTATGCATGGGCATGTAGAGGAACAACAATAAAAGTGGGAAAAATGCAGCTCCAAACCATCGCTAATATGTATTTGTCAGTTGACTCTCTTGCTATGATTAAAGGCCCAGTGAATTCCTTCCTGCAGGAGAGGAAAGTATTTCTGCAAAGGCATCAGATATCGCTGTGTCATGATAAACTGCCTGCTCCACTAGCTAAAAGGCTAAGGGAAGGAAGAGGATGTTTTGGACCTTGAAAGTACATTGAAGAATAACAACACAAAAACTCTTGACCTGTTTGAGAGTACAGTCTGAGACGAAGGCCTCCTGTTCTCTCTTTGTCTCAATGCTGCGCTCGTCACACTTGCTCAGCATGAACGTTTGACTTATCTCTTAATCAACAGCCTATTCCCAGCGTACAGTCAAAGTCTGGACACATATTTTCAAATAGGAACAGTGAGCAGAATTGTAATAGTTTTTTGTTGTCCTCATATCAGGAATGTCCCCAATTTTGCAGTGGTAAGATTGTAAGAAGCGAGAAAAAATCAAGTGAGCATCGTAAGCACAATTCAATTCCATGATTTGATTTGAAATAGTAGATTTGCATCTATTAATTCATCAATTTACCATGGTTGAAACCTCTCCTTTCTCGCCAAGTTGTGGATCAGTCATCACCAGTTCTTCAACTCTATCCTACATTCCCACCATAAAATAATGAGAACATGTTGTCCTAAAACTGCAGTAGTTCCTGAAAATTCCTGTATGTGTATTCAGTCTCCTCCAGTGACGAACCATTCCTCTGTAACCATGAACTTCTCTGGTCTGTTTTCTTTCACCCAGAAAACGAATGAGGCTGGAGAGAGTCACCCGCTGCCATATACCCCACTACCCCGAGGATCCCGAGACACCAGAAACCACAAAGGTAAGAGCAACTTCCAGTGATTTGGCGAGTAAACATATCAGCTCAGACGTTGTTGGGTTTTTTCTTTCGGAAAATGGACAAGAAATAAAACAGTGCACAAGAATCCGCTCAGAATCGATGGCTGTGGATTATGTAAATCTGAAAGTCATAACCCGAACCGCTGCCGGGAGTGGGAATGTATTGAACTCCAGGCTGGGTTGAAGTTATGTTATCTATTCTTATTGATCTCATCTCATCTGTGTGATGCGTTGATAGAGAGAATAAATCAGAGTAATCTAGGTTAACTCTGATGTGAATGCATGCGTGGGAGCGCCACAGTACATATACAAGACGAAGTATCCTTGATCTGTTGATACGAGACATTGATTAAACCTCATATTGACCCAGCGTATTCAGTTGATGTAATTATGTAGCAACTTCTGAACATCAAACACTGCACTCTAGGAAGAAAGCATCTCGTTCATTAAAAAGACACAGTGTTTTAAATTAATTGTGAAGGCCACCCACAGCATTTGTAACAAATCCCCAGCAGAGAGTTAAGCATGAAGACCTCGATCTTTGTGTTATTAAAGGAGCAATTCCATCTATATAAATATGCTTGAGGATAATACACAGAGAAGTGGATGGACTTTGCCTGATTTGTTTGCATACAAGTCTTGGAAAAATGTTTGCGGAGGAATTCTTTGGTCTTCAAAATATATAGTATTCATTTTCTTGAGATAGTCAAAAAGGTAACTTACGTTTTAAAAAAGCCATTTTTTACAGACAACCACCAAACAATGTTATTAAGCTTCTAAACTCAACGAAAATGGACATCTGCTAAAATTACAGTTTTTCTGGGCTTCGCGTAACCCAGTATACTCACCCCCGAGTGCAAAGTTAGAGTCAGAGCTGGTCTAAAAATATTTACACCTGATGGATGCATAATCGGTACATCACTACAGTCTGGTAGCAGGACTCTCCAGCAGCAAGTGTCCCTGCTGGCGTATATACCGTAGAGTCGACCCACGGCCCCCGTCTGTGGCGCCAAGGACAGATCTATGTCAGGAGAGCCGGGACGGTGGCAGCTCTCATCCGATGTAAGGACGGAAAGAGCCTTGTGCTTTGTCAAAATCAGACCTGGCTAAGAACAGCCCATTTAAAGGTGAGGGGATCTGACACATGAAATATTTTTCCTCTCCGTTTGAGATCTGAGCAACAGTGACAGTCTCCATTTGTTATTTTTATGATGCGGCGCTGCAGTGTTAGATAACACAGCCCTCATCTTCGCCCTTCACCTCCTCTTCACGTCCCTGCATCCAGCCACTTCCTCTGCTGCCTTGTTTTCTCTCTCCCCCACCCCCCCCACCCATTTTCTTAACACTTCTCAAACACACTTGAGTTTTCATCCTGCGTGGGACACGGTCGCAGGAATTCCTCATTCAAAGAGAACAAAAAACGAGGGCAAAGCAGTCCCACAGCAAGTGAAATTATTCCGACAGTAATCCCAAACAACTGAGCGATTACCGAGTTAAATTCGGGATGTAAACAATAGGGGTGAAACAATATGCTGCATAATTTTGTGTAGTTCATTGGAACACTTTTGTTTCAATATGCATGGTAAGTTAAACAATTCACCACACAGTAATTCAAAACTGTTTGGGAATAATGAGCTGCTACGATCCTGCTGTATAAGCTGTTTGCAGCATAGGTGGCTTGTTTTCTGTCCTCCAATAAAGTCTTTTTTTTCTCAGTGTTGAGAAAATATGTTTGGTGTTGTCTTAATTACAATATTGCTATATTTTCAGATGATAAACCCTTAGTAAGCGTAAGTACAGCATCATAGAGTATGTAAGTGAGACACCAGTTGGCTGGAGGTAATGAAGTGGTCTTTTCTAATAAAGGTACAAGAGAGGCTGTATAGTTTTATCCGCACCACTGCAGTCGCGAGCAGATCAGGAGCATTTCTGACACGGCGCTGTCGGCTGCACAGAAAGAACCTCCCCTCTCCTTCCTTTCAACCCCCTGCACCCAACCCCTCCGCCATGTCACCTGTGTGGAAGCCCCGGAGCCCGGGTGCCAGAGGTAATTACAGCAGCTGGGAGCTCCCGGAGGAGGGCAGCACTGGCAGGTCACTGCCCAGGGAGAGAGGGGTGGAAACCAAGGACAGTACTCCAGGATAAGCTCCTGTCTTGGCTGGTGGAGGAATCAACCTGGAGGAGACGGAGCAAAAAAAAAAAAACAAAAAAAAAACCCAAAACACAAGGCGGCTTGGAGGGAGGAGGCAAAAAGACGTGCTGCTGAGGAGGTGAAATGTATAATCATAATTTTGTCGACCACATCTGACGGCAGTTGGATTTACAAACCGGAGGTGGGGGGAAGATGAAAAAGGGAGAAAAAGTCGGGAGGAGGAGCAGATTTAAACAGCAAGACTTTTAAAACGGGAGCGAAGCCAGACAAAAGATGACGTGAAGGACAGCGGCGAGGGCTCTGGTGTTGCTTGTTGACGGCGTGACACAGCGGAGAGTGGAGTATGTAGTCTGGCAGAGGGGCCCGAGGATCCTCCACGACTGTCACCTTGGCTCTAACTCTTTGTGCCGGACCGACTGCCAACTCAACTCTAAATCTCACAGTCCAAAATGGAGTCCTCAGCCTAAAGTACAGCGCGGCCCCGTGAAGAAGACCATCCTAATAGGCCACAGCCAGTGACATCTTGCCTTCTCGTGCCTTGCTGTGTCGACTTATCACTTCATCCCGCGAAACAATGCCGAGCTGCTTATTACCATCCTGTCATTCCCTTATGACACATTTTGAAATGGGATTCACAAGTTTCTTTCATAGATCTAATTATAACGATATATGTTCAGAATTGACTGATATATGTGTGCAAGCTGAGAAGATTTTAATGAAATACCTTCTCTCTCTTTTTTTTGCCCATATATTTGAATAAATATGCCGGGGGACTGGTAGCTGCTTTTTAACAGGTATCAGATTAAATTAGATTAGGCCATCCCTCATCGGTGACAGTAGTAAATAAAAGGGATATCTTTGTATAGGCAGAGTAAACAGAGGCAGAGTAAACAGAGGAACAATCAGCCTTACAGTACGAGCCCTGGGCCCTTTTAATCTTGTTGTTCTGGGCCTGCTTCCAGCTACTTTGTGTATGTATCTTAAATGGTGCACAACTGTTATGAAAATCCCAGGAGAAAAGCAGCCTTCATCACATGAAGAAAAAAAAACAAAAAAACAAACCCCTTTCTGTATGACACCCATGGGGCACCTCACATTTGTTTGGAAGTTTGTTTCCATTTCATGTGGAGGTGATCTGCACTGTAACTCCCGCCACCACCAACTACACCCCCCACCCCCCCCAAAAAAATGGAGCGGCGGGAACAGATCCAAGCTAAGAGTAAACTGTTTTACAGTTGCTGCACAACAAATAAACAAACATCTGGAAGCATTCAGAGCGGCCCATTAGAAGGGCTCTGGGCTTTGCCAAAAAGGGGTAAATGATGAGGAATGGGCTGTCGAGAGGCTGGTGGAGACAGGGGAGAGGCCAGATGACGGAGCTGTGGGTGCTAAGCACTGCCTTTTAGAGCTCAGCTGGGCTCAGAGAGATCTACACCTGCTGCTATCTCCGCCTCCCCCTCCTCCCCTCTGCCAGACATCTGGATGGGATACATGACTAATGGATGACTGAACTGCGAGTGTTGAAACTTAGCCGTTGTCATTACAAAAGGGAAGGCTGTTGATGTGACTGATGACTTAATGTTCTTCGCACAACACACTTAGTAAAAGTAAAAATGAGTCTGACGGCTTTAAAAGATGTTAATGCGCCAAAATAGACGTACAGTTCCCTGATGTCTGTTTATTGCTGCTTGTGTAATAACCCAAGCTGATTGTATTGTTTATAGCCGCATGGATCAGATGCTGTTGTGAATACAAATATATTTTTCCCATGGACTCCTGTTCTTTTTTTTTAGCTGAACACATGTGCTGCTGGTTATGGAATTGTTTGGTAAATTAATTGATACATTACCTCAGACATCTGTTTCCTTGCTCCGCTGTTGTTGCGCGCCCGGTCGTTTTCCGTGCTTATCTTGAACGCAACCTCGGCTCTGTTTGATGTCACTCCATCGTCAGAGCGCAAACTCCTCATCTTTCTGCCGACAGTCTCCCCGTTCTGGTTTTGGACCGCCTCGGCATGTTCCACCGGCGTCCCGAGAAGTCGGGGAGAAAAGACAGAGCACCTTTGACGTCTCCCATTAGACATATGTACGTGCTCTGCGAGACATTTCACTCAGCCCCAGTAATGATTATACCAGCAGGATCTGTCCCCTGATAAACATCACTCTTAAACACAAAGACTCGCACTGGCCCCCATACAACGAAAATGAGCCATATGGAAATAACAAAGTGTAAGCCTTTTCCTCCAGTCTGGCCCGGAGCGATGGAGGCAGAGCTGCTCTCTGTTAACTCGTGTCATAAAACAAACTATAGATGATGTGTGCGTTCAACATCAATAAGAAATGACAGCTGATAAAATATGGTTGCGGAGAATGATATACACGGGTTGCGCTGCCAGATATACGCCGAGCGTCTGCACCAAACTCTACTGAGTGCATTAACAAAGTAACATCATGGCCTTCTTCCCAGGTACCGAGTTCATAAAAACGTTTCCCAGCCACTCGTCACAGCGTGAAGGTTTTATTTCTCCGCGGTGTTTGCCAGTTGGTGAGCTGATTAGGTGTCTGCGTGAGGCGAGTAATGACCGGGTGTCTTGTTGCCATCTCACATGTTGTCATGTAAATCACAATACAGCTACAAAAATGGAAGCCGCAAAAGATGGCCCTATTTATCTCCATGATGGCGCAGACTTTTATCCAAAAGAAACACTCCAAAGTATTTATAGGGTTTGCCAAGAAATAAATTATTGTACCACAGCGGAGCACAACCATTACTCAAATACAGTCTTGATTACAGTTTTGATCGACTATACATCCATATTTCCATTTCCTGACACCTGAAACTTAACTATATTTCTCAGGGAAAAGTTGTAAGCTATTATTTTTTACTCTTACATTTATATATATGAAAGGTAATTTAAAATGAATTTGCTGTTCTGCATTTGTACTTCCCAAACTACCTGGAAATTTAAACCAAAAATAATATTTTTTTGTATCAGTGATGCATTTCCCATTTGCACATTCAGGACCTTGATGTGATAAAGGGGAAAATAGGTTACTAATTGTTAAATCTCTTCCTCAGTGTATTTGTGTGGATTCAAGTCTGAAAAATTCACTCACGATCACGTCACTCTGCTCTTTGGCAACATAGCTCCTGCTGAATATCACAGCATATCACACCAGAATATACTTCCACTGTATAGGACAGACACTATTTCCTTTATCTGAGTCAGATGATGTGATATTATTCCTCCCAGGAGTGGATTGGCTCAGCAACATGAATATCCATTTAAGCCGGCCTATGGAGATGGATGAGGGGCGAGGGGGCGAGGCAAGCTGGGCCCCGCCATCCCTCACCGCCGCTTCACATAACGCGGCGCTGTCTGCTTCTGAAGTGATGAGGGGCTCTTTTTTTTTTTTTTTTTTTTTTTGGCGGAGGCAGGGCCTGTCCTTGTTATTACTAGCCCTGGAAATCACCTCTACATTTTCTCCTTCAGAAGCTGGCGAGATTAAAATGCCAGGATAACCTCCTCAACTTCCATGACAGGCTTAACTGCCAAACTGTGACGTGCCACCTCTAAACTGCTTTGAGAATGCCGCCTTCCACCAAGTGTCATTATCTCTCCGTTATCGGATGGCACTCCTCTCGCGGTGTGTGAATAATTCTGTTTGTGCAGGGTTTGGGGAAATGTCAGTGACACTATTGTTTTTACCTTGCCGTTTGATGTAGCTGAGAGAGTCTCCTGAGTGTCTTGAGTTCTTAAACTGATGTTGGGCGCACACAGCAAAAAGTTAAAGCGGAAAGATGGGACTGTCAGCTCCTGAGCCATTCACAGATATTTGTTTGTTAGTTCCTATGACTACTGGTATGAAAGTAAATATTTCTCTCTGTGATATTCTGCCTTAATAAGGCCTGTTTGAGTCAAGTTAAGGCATTTTTGAAATCGGTTTTACTGAAGCAATCCGAGTAGTTCCATTACAATGCCACAAAAAGTTCACCCGTCACCATTTTCGACCTGAATGTGACTCTAAATTCACTGAAGCACTCATGCTTTTTTAAATGACTGCATCACTTTATAATGAAATTTTCGGGTTTTCTACACTCAGCTGCAAGTTTACAGTCATACTTTCAAACTCCCCCATTCATCACCGCTGAAATATGATGATTACAAACTTTGAGCTATTCTCTCAGCAGCAGGGGGAAAAACGTAGCCTCTTAAATCTTTACCGGCCGTGACCACTGCAGACAAACCTTTGTTATTTACGACCATGCAAACGCAACCGGACTGACTCGGTAAAACTTCCTCCGGCACAAACAGACGTAAGTTTGTTGGCTGCTTCCCTGCTCGTGTGTCAGGCCGGAAAGACAAGGACGTGAGTTCCTGCCAAACAGACTCGGCCCTCTTGGAAAAACATTCCCCTGGTGTTCTGGGCCTTTGGTCCACTTCCCAGTTGCACTGGTCACTCTCAGGAAGGTAGCAGGACATAAATCATCCAAAGTGGATAGGTTCTGCCCGGATCAGCCCTGATTCTAATGCAGCCGCGCTGTTCATTTTTCCACCGTGATTTGTCGCTGCGGTTTCGGGACAACTGAGATGCGCTCCGCGCTTCCAAGTCGTGCTTTGAGTCGGAGAGCTGGAGTAGGTTTTTCTGCAGCCCTCGTGGTTTCCAAAGGTGGGAGTCCATCATGGTAATGTAAGATGGAGGGTGGCTGCCAGATGGTTTTGGATATTTTTACAGCAGGATGGATGTTGGGTCCACCGGTTTTCTTCTGTGTCAGTACCCCTGGAAACAAATTGCTCGGTGAGCAGGCGGAGTCTGTCTGTGTGAGGGGGCTCGCTACCCTTCATTCTGATGTATAGCTACCAACACCAAGGCAGATGCTGGACAACTTGTCATTCCAAGGGGACGGAGACTTACCACAATAACTCTCTGTAGCTTTCTAATTATTGCACATTTCCGGGAACGCTTAAGCAGTGATATGCAGCATCTCATGCACTGCAGTGTCTGAAAGAGCAGGTCAACAGAATTATTTCAAATAATTTGTAAAAATCTGTTTAGCTTGTTGGTTTTTTGCTGCACAGTCCATCATAATCACGGGGCTGTTAATAAATTGTTCTTTGAATAGACTGTAGATGCTAATTCTCGGGTAACTGATCTCACGCAGTAATCAGTCAAGATGAAAGCACGCCTTAATGCTAGTCTGGTTAATGGCTCAAACAAATTAGATTTCAAGTTTATCATGCAGTAAGGCTTAACAGCTGTGCTATATCACTGAACCTCTCTGTCAGGCATTGTAACAGAGCCACGTGTGCCGTGAGATCACAATCACTAATATTCTCTGAGGAAAACGAGGCTATCAGTGATAATTCATCGCTATACAAGGTGAACCGCTGGTATCATGTGAAAGGACAGGCTCCAGTGACTGCACTGCACTCACACGCCTACTTCTGTCCTGATTTATAATCTACAGGATGTGGAGGATTCGATTAAACTTGATCTCATTCTGCTATAACAATTTATACATCAAATCAATATCTCTTCTGTTTTAATTAGAATTGAAGCAAAGTCCCGTGAGCCTTTCATACACCTGGCACAGTGCAGCACATCAGTCCTTGTGAATCTATTGTCATTTTAAAACGAGGTGAGAAAGAATGCATTGATAGTAAATTCCCAGAATACCGAAAGTGGCCAACTTAAACCAACTATTATGTTGACAACACAGCCGCTCCTTGTTTTATACTGCATGCATGCTTTTAAACATAACCCATTGATGCCAGTATGCTTAGGCTAAGGACATAATCATTCACGACCTTTAATGATATCTTACTTTGTGGTATACCATATCTGACTGTTCCTGGTTCATAACACATTTGGCTTTTTTCTTCTTTTTCATCGGTCCTGGTATCACCCCAAATCTTTGCAGTTCTTTTTAAAGAAGGATATCTACATCTTTTTTTTTAAGTGGAAATAAAGTGAGCGTCGTTCCATTGGCCCATCGGGGCGCGTTTTATTGAAGTGATATAGGTCTGTGCAAATTAGGACACCTTGAAATCCTCTGAGTCTTGGCAAGCTCTATAAACAAATTTAAGTGATTCTGACAGTGCATCGTATTGAGCACACGGTGCAGACCGAACAATGCAGATGTTGCTAAGTACTAATTTATGAACATGTCAAGTGTGTAATACAAATAACTAATAGACATGCCTGTAGACAATATTTAGGACCGTGGGTACCGAAACATCATATACACACACACTTCCGCACTCAGGTATGCTCAGTGCTCAAAGCTATTGTGGTGGAAAGAGCCGAACTCATCTGTCAATTATGGTAAGCTCCACTGGGCCATCATCTAAACTGTTTTCTCACTCTCCAGGATTCACTCTGGTGAATCCAGTGATTTATTGTCCACTGCCTCAGCATCAATATACAATTGGGAGACACTAAGCTGTGATGTCTGAACACAAACTATTGTCAGAGTATCAGCATAGCTCACATTAAGTGCCATTTAGATTATTCATCGCATCTGGCTGTGCGAAAGCCTCGTTTGGATTTGCGGCGTGTGAAAAGGAGAGGGGGCCATTATCCCCTATGCTGAGATTCCAGCGCTGCGGATCAGAGTCGGTATTTTACTTCAGACTCTCCCTGAAACTGAATGAGCCGTGTCAGAACACAAACACAGGTTCTTTTGTGGGTCAACTTGTCCTGTCCTGCCTGGATGTCCATAAGGTCAACTGCTTATGAATGTCAGAGCTATTTTGTCCAACTGTCATGCAATTATATCTCCTTTAAAATTTTGGGGAAAAAAATAAAAGACGAGGGTCCTCAGTTGCAGGATGCACTGACTCTTTCAACGTTCGTACAGGCATCAACTTCTCAGCTCGACCAATCTGAAAAGAGCGAGGTCACAGAAATGCTAGGAAGTCCAAAACAACCTTTTAACCTGTCACTTTGATTTGCTTATTAAGTCCCTTTAAACAGACAGAGCAGGTTTCTCTGTCATGATAATCTGAGCGGACAAGTTATTTCACCATCATAATTTGATTCGTAGATAGTTTCTGGCATCTCATGTCGCTGCAGCGCAGAGAGATTAGATTGACTGAATCTTTTTTATTTTTTTTGCCAACACACGAATTCATCCCAGATTCTTGAGATTTAAAGGCTTTTTGCTTCCCTCAGGACAGACATGCTTTTAAAACCAAACCTTCAGAGTTGGTTGTCATCAAACAATGTCATGTCTGCCAGAAATGATGTAATTTTTTGATTATGCCACCGTATATAGCATGTGGTATTAGTGGACTGTAAAAGCTTAAGGATACTGCTGCTATTTGTGTGTGTGTGAGTGTGTGTGTGTGCGTGCAGGGAGGCAAGGAAGCAAGAGTACTGAATGGGTTAATTAAAAAGCTGCCTGATTGAAAAAAAATCATTTCATCCCAGATAAACGGAGCGTTTTCACTCTTTTGAGTGTTGAGTGCCTGGAGAGCCTGAAGGAGGAAAGAAAAAGCTAAAATATGTCTTTCCATTTGACACCATTAGCGAGTGTTAACACATAACCTTTGGCAGCACCGGCCAGCCGCTCCACACCATTTTAGGCGTCTTCCGCAGCAGCAATTCTGAGCTGAGGACTTGGACAGCTGCAAAGCAGAGATGGGGCAGAGGGCATGATATTGGGTAAAGTGGAATGAATATATCTGGCGGTGGGATTCCATGTTTGCATGTTCCCACCGTGACCCTGAGATGCAATGTCTCCGGGCAGACAACTGCTTGTTTTCTGCCCTTTGGTCGATCATTGTTTTTTGGTTGAAAAAAAAAAAGAAAAAATAACAAGCTCTTTTTTTTTCTCCATGTCTCATTGTGCCCCTGTGGTGAGAAGAGAAGTCATTTCTAAATAAATATATAGTCGTGTATGAATACACCCACTGTAGGATATGTTAGTCCAGCACTCATATTATTATTTGGCTTTATGTCGTAGGCTGTAGATTGTAATAACAGAGCTTGAAAGGATGATGTGAAGATAACCTTGGGAGAGAAGCGATAAAGCAGCCATGGGCATCTGTCCTTCCTGCTATCACTAACCCACTGTGACATTTTGAGTGAGGAACAACTCAACCTACAGCACTTATCACTGCATATTTGCACTTTTTTATGCAACGCTTGAAGGAATGCTTCACAGCTTTCTTTTTCTTTCCTTTTTTTTTGTCTTCCTTTTCTTTGCAGTTTTAGGAATTGCTTTTTCACTCGACTTGTATTGTGATGTGTTATTCCCCATTAGAGAATGGCAAGGTAATCCTGACAAATACAATGAACAAATCAAGGACATTAGTGCTGTGATGTGCAGTCGATAATATTTGGCTTCATTAATTCCCGTGCCCTGAGATGACATCCCGCCCCTATTAGGTTTGAAATCTCATCCCCTTCTCCTCTATACCTCAGCTGTGGTTCAACCAAGCAGCCAAGCAGATAATACGCTCTGAGCTCTGAAACATGTACCATTATAATTAGCTTTGTCAGGTCCTAGCCCCTACAACCCTCATGCAGATAATATGATAATATGTCTTCATAACCGGCTGACCTTACATGCTCAATATTTCTCCCCTTATGAAGATTACATGTCAATAAAGTAATTGAGTCCCGGGGTGTGTGGCAAGTGAAGATTTAGGTTATTGGACTTTTCGGGGCAGTGATGTACGAGCGTTATTATTCTACCTGTCAGGAGATGTGCAAGGGCTGAGGACAGTCCGAGAGTGTCAGCGGGAAAAAAGAGGAGAGGTGAGGAGAGAAGAGGAGCAGGGGAGGGGAAAAGGAGCGAGAGGGAGACGGAGATAAGAGGAGAGGGAGGGGAGGCTGCAGAGAGAAATGAAGTGAGCCACAGAGGGACGCGGACAGAGGAGAGTGAGGGAGACGGAAATGAAGAGAGGAGGAGGGAAGACTGGAGAGAACAGAGGAGGCGAGATCATTTCTCACCGGGAGAGACAGATCCACAGTTAATCATTCCCTCATACCTTCATCTCCCCGTCCCCTCCCTCACTCTCTGCATACGAGCAGGGGATGTGTCATATTAATTAAAAGAAATAGAGTTACAGTGGAGCCATTCATCTGAATGGGCCACAGGGAGGCCAGGGGGGCATGAAATATTCCGCACAACACAAACCCATCATCACCTCAGTCTCACACCTGAGTGGCTACTGTGGAATCATCAGTTTAAATTCTGGCAGGAAATGACGGCATGTAATGTGATACGGCCATAAATTCAAACTCCATGTGGTGTCACCCGGAATACATCTTTTATCACTGTAGCGCTACATTTACGCGATTTTAACGTTCACATCTGTAACTCTGAATAAGCACACTTTTTTTTCTGAATATACCAATTAAATTTCAAATACCTCCAATGACAAATTTCTGTACCAGATGTCACATTAAACACATCGAGCACATTAAAGTTTGTCTCACCATCCAGCACTATGTGAAACTGCCTGTCCCTAAGGTCAAGGACCTTGGGTTAGCGTCTGCTAAAAGCTACGTGGCTACTTGCAGAAAAATGAAAGATATGATGCATTGAAAACTTCCTGCTTCCCTGTAAGTGCAGCAGGTTTACTAGAAAGCAATGCAAGGGAAGTTTGAGCAAAATGAGCTACAACCAATCAATTTTTAAAAACAACAATGTTGACAAAGAACTGGAGGCGTCTGAAGTGTAACCACTCTTATTTGCATTGCACAGACAAGCCATCTGGTTTGTTTTGAGGGCATTTCAGTTGTTCTTATGCATATGATACAAAATAGTTGTAAACCACTGCTATCAAATTACACACTGAGCTTGGCTTTCAAATATGGATGTGTTTCCATTTTTTTTGTCGCCTGACGTGCATAAATTGCTTTCGAGAAGGTGTGGATCCTTTTTACGTTTGATTCCATTGACATATTGCTTTCTTTCACCATTTTCTTCAATGTTGCCAACTGGAGTTTCACTGGAACTCCTGTTTGCACTCTGTACCCACAAAAAAGCCTGTATGTCATTGCTATACTCACATAGTCCTTGTAGAATTGTTAATTTCCCTTAATAGTCTATTTTAAAACATCTCACCACTCTGTAGTATTTTCTGCTTTTTTGTCGCGCTGCACTTAGTGACAAATTGTGCTAAATGCCATATGTCAAGGTAACATTTTGCCCATCATAATTTGACTGTCAGTGCTAGAGACAGAGGAAATGGGATGTGAAAATGAGTGTGGTCGATTGAGGTCCAACAATGAAGGTTACACACATTTTCAGCTGGGAGAAAGACAGAAGCCGGGGACACACAAAGGCAGGGTGGAGGAGCAATGTTAAAGGATATTTTACCGTGTCCTTTCGGATTAGGCCTGGAGATTGATATCTTCCAGTCAGATGAAGCTCTGATGTGAGTGATCCAACCCCTCCATCATTGTGACACGAGGCTCTTGGCTAACGCTCATCCGTGTTGATGGGCACACCCTGCGCCACAAGGGCCCTGGCGAACATACCCACCTTCCTCTCTCCCAGCCTCTGTCCGCCTCGCTCTGCCATCTCTGTTCTTTTATTTCTATTGCCCTTCTCCCCTGTTTTCTGTCACCGTGTCATGTCCAATCACTGTTTGGCTGGCCAGGCACTCAGTCGGGCAGGCAGGGAGCAGGAGCCCCAGGTAGAGAACTGCCTAACAGGCGTCAGGATGGGCACTGAAATGACTCTAATAATGGGGTCCCCGTGTGGCCCGGACCGGCCAGTCAGTTAGCAGGGCCAGGACGGGGAGTAATAAGTGTTTGACGTCTGCAGGGGAAGGAAGTGTGAAGGAGTGGAGCCAACCCTGGGCGCTGCGGTCAGGCAGGTGCAGCCAGCCGGGGTCTGAGGGGGGACGACTGCGGAACAAGACGTCGGATTAGTATTGATATGTGTCACACCGGAAGGTTGCCAAGCTGTTTGTTTAAGAGTGTCTCCGAGAGGTAGCAGCCATGCGGTAATTGATGTCTGGATCAAAAGAGAGAGGCTGGACGACAACGTGATGGGCCTGATGCTCAGTGAAAGGCAAGAGCTTTGTGAAACAACCACTGCCAATTATGCTGCGTGGTGAAGGAAGAAAATACCAAACGATGTGCGCCTAAATTATCCGCACATGTTTATATGCATGTGTAAAACTCCGGCAGCAGTTACTCTTGTGGCTAAATTCGCTGGCCGTCTTTGATTTGATGGAAATTGCCAGTGACAGGCGGCGAGGTGCCATTTTGTCCAGTGACGCGTGAAGTCCATCATTGTCTGTGAAGTTGAGTTTAGTTAACATGGCACTTAGCGACTGACATTGCTTTGGAGCCGGCAAAACACTGTCATTGTCATGTCATTTATCTTTCGCCGGCCAATTTTCGATGCATTCGTCGCTGAACGCCTCACTGAGCGCCAGGAGCTTTTTTTTTTTTTTTTTTACAGTAGGCATGTGCCGCCAGTTTTGGTGCCCTCCAAGTGTAAACTGTGCGTCGACCCCCGCAACACTTTTCAAGTCCTGGTATCAGAGGGGGTGGGACGCCCGAGCACCTTCCACTGATAAAGCCACAGCTGTCCTTTCCACCGTGGCTATCTGGTAACAAGCTACTTCCCTCAGAACAGTTTTATGTGGTTGTAATTGACCTGACAATGGGGTTCATTATGCAGTCCCTTTCATGCTGTTTTGCCTGATAATTATTATTTAATGTGTTCGGATGGAGAGCATCATTAATTCATCCCTTCCTCCAATGTCAAAGAGATGAACAGTGAAGTTATCACTCTCTGGTGATTAATATTATGCTCTTTTGTTATTGAATCCTGTCCCAGTGATTAAACCTTCATTGAGTGACTCACCAGCCGCTCTTATTAACAGCGCCATTAACAAATACAGTCAAAGCCCCTAATTGCGATTTTCACTTTTTCCTTCTATTTCGGTCCGGAAGGTTCGAACCACTTATCTGTGCTTTTTCTTTTAATTAGAAATCCTGGGTGTAATGAAGAACACAATCGATCAGTGTCAGGCCGTGTGGTGTGCATGCGTGGTGATTTGTGATGCACATGTTGAAGGAGGAAAATGAGCGCTTATGATTACTTGCGTCATTAGTGGTCTCATGTGCCCTTAAGGGTGGATGAACCCTCGCAGTAAATAACCCGCTTGTCAATGATGTGCTTACAGGAACGGTGTGTGTGCGTGTGTGTGTGTGTGTGTGTGTGTGTGTGCGTGTGCGTGTGCGTGTGCGTGTGCGTGTGCGTGTGTCCACAACCAAGGTGTTGATACTGGATGGCTCCACTAAGACACTGCAAGGACTGAGTACTCTGTAAACCGGCTGAATCCGCCACCTTAAACCATCCCGCTCTTATCTCCAGACTGCAGAGCTACTGTAACCAGTGTTCTCCTCCGGCTCCATTGGGAATAAATGTCAGTGAAATTAATTTCACCATTTTTTTTTCATTAGACCCCATCTACCCCCCCGCCCCCACTCCCCCCACCCCACAATGGTAATCTCTTTCTTCAGTCAAAATTTATGTGCCCCAGAATTCAATTTCCTTCTCATGCTCATAAGTTGAAGGTACAAAGACTGATAACTGACAAGCATTTATCAGGTTATAACTGTAATTCACCCATCAGTGAATAATGCCATCCCCAATTTAAACTGTTTGATTATGGCCATTTAGTGAGCTCACGGTCATTTTTCATTCAGAAAGTGATGCTGCTGATAGCCTCAAAACATACCGATGCAGTTTGCACAACTCTCTGCATTGTGTCCATATTTAGGAAAGATGAGGCTTTATTGTGTACGCGTTTCATTCGATTTCTTCAGCGATGACTTTAATGACTCCACTGACTGCTTTGAATTGTTGCTCTCCGTCACCCAAACTTATAAAAACATACAGAATGTGTTATTGTTGCACTTCAGGGAGAATCATGTGGCGAAATCTACCTGGTATTGATCAGGGCCGTTTGAGCCACGACCCAGCAACCTTTCCCTGACAGCCTATCAGCCTGTGGCAATAGCAAATCTTTCAACTCTCCATCTTATACACACACAGACACACACACACAAGGGCAGGCACACTCAAGCTATTTTTTCCCCCCTCCGTTTCCCTTTTTTTGTGTGTGTTGTTATTATCTGAGCCGTGCCCACAATTCCTAAATCTCTCTGTTTTGGTCTCAGGTTCTTTCTTCCACTCCAATGACTTAACGCTCCGCAACCACAGGAGGTTAAAGTAAAGACTTAATGAAAGGTAGAGCTGCAACAGTAGGAGCTAAACTACAGTGCTATATTTCATGTACATCAAATGATCAAGTTTTTAAGTCTCTTCAAAGGAAAGGAAATCTGTGTCCTCTTTTTTATGAGACTCTTGGACTTTTGATGCTTTGCAAAAGAAAAAAACATACCGATAGAGGTGACATTGTGAGAGAAATGACGCATGGGGTTGACAAAAGGTAGCAAAAAAAAAGTAGTTGATGGTTTATGTAATTTTTCAATTTCTCCCTCTCAATAATCCCACGCTTTGCATCCTTGGCTGGTGAGGAGCACTCGTTTAATCCCCTCCTCGCTGTCTCCTGCTCTCCTCCCATCCCTGCCTCCTCCCTGCATTCGCTGCAGCCTCTGCTGTGGTGAAAAATGGACCGCATTTCCCTGATAGCCTGTGTGAATGTGGAGAGTATAAATGGCTAATGAATTACAGATGAACACTGACGCAAATTAATCTTCTTGATGTCCCAGGGTTATATGGCAGCTATTTAAAAGTTTAATCAATACGCTGAAGTTGAGAACATGCAGGCGCTGCAGTTGTTTGGCTGCAGTAAACGGCCAGGAGGGGAAAAGGGGAGGCATAAGCCCAGGGCATGCATCAAAGTGACAGCTATTTATGTTTAATGGACTAAATATTTTTTACTGGTGGAGGACAAATGTCACCTTAATTTGTAAAGTTCGCAGCTGGAGGTTTGTTTGAAACCCAAGTGACACGGATGACACCTCAGCTGTTAGAATTGTTAACTGAGCGACAGACGAGTCTATTAGTGAAGCACAGAGGGAGCAGGAAGGGATTAGCTTCAACATGTCATATTTGGCCTTCAGTCACGCGTCACAAAAATTGGTAAAATAGTCCTTGAACTTGATTCCATCAATGTTTCAATATGATGTTGCCTGTTTTGGTCATGGCTTTATACTGTTAGCCTCACTGAGCCAAAGCACCGTCACTGCTTTGTTTTTCCTTCAGTAGTGTATCAAAATTATGCATTGGAATAAAGTCAAACACTTTGACATAATCATACATATTGGCTACAGAATGAGACACTAATGATGTTTTCTTTGCTTTGATTATATGTTTTTGAAAAACACTTTTCAAAATGAAGAAGATGAAGTAAGTTTGTTCTTACATATTTTGGTACAGTTGCGCTGGACCAGACATGCTGAGTGGTGAGGACCCGTGGTGCTGCTGCCAGGACCCATTTTAGGGGCGGGGGGGGGGGGGGAATGCCGATTTTAGGGGG
>JAUESE010000018.1:11549460-11567144 GCA_032274725.1 Malacoctenus triangulatus | reverse complement strand
GTGTCAGCTGTCAGAAGTTTGTAAACTCTCTCCCAGCACTTCACAAGCACCTGCAATGCCATTCAAGATGTCACTTCCTTTTGGGTGAAGTTGTAATATCAAATTTTAACTTTGCTATGTGGAGCAAACCTTCTATACGTGTGTGTGTGTGCGTGTTCCCGCGCATGTCTGTGCGTGTGTGTGTAGGTCTTTCACATGTGGAGACACGTTTGGGTGTGCGTGTCAGCAAGCTTAAGGCTGCAGGGCTGTGTGTTACAGCACAGACATTTGAAGTGTGGAATTGTGCCCGAGGTGAAGCAAGGTGTCTGCCATCTCTCTCCAGAGTCTACTGCCGATACGGTGAACTCACTGATGTCGCCTCAAACCAGCACATTAGGCGCACGAGGTTACAAGGAGGGAACTTAGGGAGTCCTATCCCCCTGCAATTTAAACTCCGTATTGGTCACACCTCCCACTTTCCTGGTGTGACCGATGGCACAGGGCTGGACACACTTTGACTAAAAGATGTGTGAAGGAGTAAGCAATTTGGCTGCATCTGGTAGATTTGAATCAGTCTGACCTACATGTGAGCAACGCTCGTGGGTTTGCACAGTCGGATCACAGGTTGTTACTCGGGTATAATAACCAGCTGCATTCGATAAGGGCATACACATGACATTTGAAAGTCTGCTACAGTCATCTGATAGCATTCAATAGGAGGGAAGATGCGCAAACACACAGACCTTTCACACAATGCAAACCATCTCAAGTTAAAAAAAAATCATAAAAAAGGAATGATAAATAATGGAAAACAACAATGTGGGAAAAGATTTGTTTGGAGGAAAAGAAAACTCAAGTGGATAAGTGAGGCACAAAGAAAAAGAGGGAAGAGGAGGGGGGGGGGCTTCTCAACCTCATGCAATGTGGAGATGGTCCTGATCATGGCAGGGAGGAAGCAGGAGCAGCAGCAGACATTTTGCTTTCCAGATGAAAGCAAAACTTAAACTGAGGCATGGTTTACTTAACATCTGAAGAAGGTAATAAATAAAACAAACTCCCCTCGTCATAACAATATCCTCAGAGGACATAGTTATGATCAGAGCCCCGGGTAAAAGGTTGCTAAGTCATGCAGAATCGTTAACTTGCATACCTTGGCCCATTCTATTCATCCTTGTTGCACTTCAGAGAGAGAGGTAAGTAATCTACTGTAAGTAAGTCGTATTTACAGTCAATACACAACGGAAAAAAATGGCTACCACTCTGCCTAATGCTTACATACGGTTACTACAGCACTTGGGCTACATAATACATCTGAAGCGTCAAGATGTATTGAGGGCTTATTGTTGACTGTTTCGTTATTCCTGAGTACAATCCTAACAAATCTGCATGCTTTTAGAAAATGTCAGAGATTTAAAATGAATTAATTGTCCCAGATTAAGGATAGAGTCAAAATTTCATTTAGAGAATAAAGATGATAAAACACAGAGATTATAATATGACACCAAATTTGTAAAAAAAAGATTCTATGAATTTATAATAAACAGAACAGTAAATAATGGCCTAATTGAAAGGGCTATCAACATGGACATGCAGTAAAGCAGTACAAATGCACCATGAATAACAAAATATCAACATTGTTCATGAAAGATGATCCTGCGAGGAGAAGCTCATCAGTGGTGTTCGTGGTAAACTTTAACTGCTACAGTCGATAAATCACAATACAATACAACCATGATCCAGGCGTACCGATCATGAGCACAAATATCCAACAAACAACAGTTATTTACTCCACAAATACTATGAGTTAGACACGAAATAGCTAAATATTAAGACGGATACAACAGGTAGACCAAACAACGATCTGAATGTGAACTGTGGTTGAGGCTGTAGGCTTGTTTCCAACCACAATGGCAGATTCATCCAAACAAGTGGTTTTTATTGTTTACAATGTCAACAAACACACTTCTTTAAAAAAAGAAAGAAGTCTTTAGTTCAAAAAACGAACCCAATTTTCCTCAAAGTGATTTTACCAGTTTGCTCATGTTATGATTGCTGTGATGGGCGAGTGAAGACCACATGCAGATGATTATGAAGGAAACACACAAACAAACGGGCAGAGCACAAACACACAACGCACAGTAATCACCAGTGCATGTGTCACCACAGTCTGCACACAAACACACACACCTATAAGCTACAGGTCAGGTACCGAACACCAAACATGCAGCCTGATCGTCCACTGCACGGGACAGGCGAGGGCACGTACTTCTGTTTGTCGCGGGCCTCTCGGGTTTTACTGCTGCGGTTCTGCCGGTTGGACGGGGGGATGGAGTGCACGGAGGAGCTCTTTTTGCTGGAGGAATGGGAGGAGTGGGAGGAGTGGGATAAGCTTGTCCGGGACTGGCCAGCGTTGTGGTCAAACTGCATGAGGCAGAAGATCAGGTCTGTGGGCACCAGCTCAAACTCGTACGGTGGGTTCGTGATGACGTATCTGTGCAGAAAAGAAACATCAGGGATTTAAGAGTTATTCGTGACCAAAGAATATCACACGTTTACGTATATCACACGTATAGTTTTGTCGCTGAGCAACAGTGGTTTCAAACTTTTCACATTATCCCTAATGCATATTGGGTTCCAGGTAATCACACAGTTGTACTTTTAAGTCGAATAAAAACATTATTTATCTAGTTAAAGTTGTACATAACTTTCAACATGTCTTCTGTCCACCATAATCATTCCATGTTCGTATGTAATGAGGCCGTTGCAGAATAATGCTGCAGTCTTCTGTGAGGAACTGATGAGTTCTACTTATAATTCCTCTCTCTCTCTCTCTCTCTCTCTCTCTCTCTCTCTCTCTCTCTCTCTCTCTTTTCCTGTCACACTCGAATGATCGCTCTGACCGTGAGCGAGTGCAGATATTGTACCGTTTTGTGCACGGGCTCGGTGAACTGAGATGTGCGTCTCTTAGTCTGTAGATCCCGAAACACAGCATGTTGTAGGTCTTCAGTGCTTTACAGAACAAATCTCCATAGCAGCCGCCGTCCTGCAGAACGATGGACAAAGACAACATCAGTGTGTGTTGGGGTCATTTATAAAGTGGCAATTTAATGGCAGAGTCAATACTCAAAGTGGACACTCAAATGGTGTATAATGTTTCCCACCATTTTTGTTTGTTTTTTTTGTTTTTGCTGCTGAGTGAAGAACAGTTGGCACTGCAGACTGTAACAATCAGCAATGTCTTAAAGTGATTCAATTATTCATTCTGGAAAAAAAACAAAATTACTTTGGAGCTGGAACTTCTGTATAACAATAACAAGAACATATAAAAACACGGTTGGAACCAATTAAACTTGGTATTTTCTCGGTGGCGTTCATTGTTCTCTCCAAAGTGTACACCCACTGAGGCCCGCTTCGCGTGATCACTGTTCTTCACATCGGATTAAGGACCGCGAGGAGCGGAGGCGGCCAGATGTGTGCTGCTGGGTAGTGCCAAAACGTGTCATCTCCACTTAAACATCCACTTACCCCCAAGTCAGCAAACGGCCCGTCGTAGAGGGCTAGCTGGGCGACGCGACACCTGTCTCGGTTGGCCAGCGTCTGCGGTGTGCTGTAGCCCCCTCTCAGCGCGTTCTCCTCAGCCAGCAGGGCCTCCAGCTCTGGCGTGGCTCCCCCTGTGACCAGCGTCCGGATCAGCGTGAGGATATTATCGTTGAAGTATGTCTGGGGAGAAGAGAGGAGGGGATCTCTGTGAGCCTTTAAGAGTCACGCGTGGAGCGGTGGCAGCTGTGAGGAGAAAGCAGACGACTCTCACGCCGTCTCTTTGCGTTCATCTGACTCTTGTAAGGAGATTACAGAGTTTCTGTCTTAAAACAGCAGAATCCTTAGCGGTGCTTCCCTGAAATACATTTACTCAACTTCAATAGTTTCAATATAGTATCTTGTTCTGTTCACATAATTTCAATACAAACTTGAATGATGTGAATCTTATCATTTTGACTGATGAAAACTACAGGGAACTTTTATCAGCTTTTAAAGAAATACGCCTATTTTTAGATTTTTTGATAGAGTGAAATGAAGAATTATTCTTTAGCAACATCTCAAGAAATTGAAATTTGATTTATTTTAGTTGCTAATATGCTAACCAGTTACTATTTCAGGTACAGGTGTAATTTGATAATCACTATAATCTCTTCTTTTTGGAGATTGGAGAAAATTCTTGAGATTTAAAAATGAAGATGGGCACAAATTTCCTTGATTAAAGAGACATTTGAGCAGTTTTAGAGCTTCAATTACTTCAATGAAGCACCGTTCTGTCCTGTCTGAGCGCTTCTCTACAGACTATATGTTTTCCCATCTGAGGCGATGCCTTCACTGCTCTCTGTGGGTGTCAGGTTCTCTTGTCCTTCAAGCCGATCAGGACCTGCTTTTGCCACGCGTGAAGACAGCCGATGTCACTCGACAGCCCGGCCGGAGTGGCAGCGCCTCTCACTGGGCCCCCTGACAGGCCTGCAGAGCCTCATGATGGATGAGCAGTGTCCATTAGCCGGCTTCACCTCTGACCGGTGCCAGACTACAGCTGACGCCTGCTCTACTCCCTGCTCGGCTCGGCTCTGCACGCCCCTCTAACCTCTCATTCATAGAGACGACTGCTGGAATTAAGCCATCAGAGAACCAAAGGGGAAAAAACACACAGTTTGTCATGAGAGTGGAGGAGAGAGGGGAAAAAATGGTAGAATATATCTGATCCTCACCTCCTCCCCCTCCTCCCCCTCCTCCCCCTCTTCCACTATCTCGTTTAAGTGAAGTGAAGACATTGTCAGACGATGAGTGAGTGTTTCTTTGGCCTGTTGTGGCCTCACTCGTGTCACTGTTACATTACACTAACCTTTAACATTTCCACGAGAAATAATAAGCCGCATAAACAAAAATTCATCATTTTAGAAATTAACACTGATGCCAATAACTGTCATTCAAATGTCGGTGGAGTTGGCAGTCACATGTCACCAATCATTTAACATCTAAGAGGGCAAAAACGTGCATCTCTTGAACATTTTCACATTCAACACAAGATTTCTTTTATTGCACCAAGACAAAAATTTTTGCTTTTGTGACATGAATATGAAAAAATAAAATGTAAAGATTGTGTATAAAAAAAAAAGAAAAGCAGAAAAAAATGGTTGTTTTTTTAAAAGAACTCTACATTCTGGGGTTTATATCTGTACTTTTCTTAGGTTCAATCTGTCGACTGAGAGTCATTCTGAAGTGTTTCCTTTCCTCCCGTTCTCTCTGGTTCTACCACTGCAACAACATGCAATCATTACACAGCGGATACGACTCCTGAGTGTAAACTGAGTGACCTTTTTCTCTAATCATTCAGAATTTGAAATTTTTAATTTGTTAATTCAGACAGAATGGATTGAAAAATAAAACATAATTTATGTGTGACTTAGAAAAGAAAAAAAAAGAGATTAATATGAATAATAAAGCGTAGCGGAGCGAGATCATGTGGGAGTGTATGTGAGAGCTCACCGCACTCATCAGGGAGTCGAGTACACTGACAGCGAAGGCGGTGCCGCAGGCGAATGGCTGAGTGAGGTACAGCTCAGTGTCTGGGTCGTCATCATCATCTTGGTCCAAGAACTGAACGTTTGAGTCGTTCACTGAGGGGGGGGGGACACAGCTGAGTGAGACGGGAGCACAGAGAAGTGTGCGCACTTCCAGGCACACACACACACAGACACACACACCGACGTACCTGAGAGTTTCGGGAGGATTTGTTTTTTTACTGGTATCTGGATAAATCGTAGTAACAAAGTATAAAAGTCTCAGGTATATCGGTATGGATGGAGGGTTGGAGGTCACAATATAATGTTACATTAGATGCACATTATATTAATTAGTTGCTATGTTCTAATTATGATAAACTGTGATTCTTTTAAAACATACAAATAAACAAGATATATTGTATTGATCTAGTAAGATATGTGTTGTCGATTGACTCTGTGACCCTGTTAATACTGTTGTCTGAGTTACCAGTCAGACTACAAATAAACAGAAGATTTGTTGTGCTTTTCTCTTTAGCTGTGTTGGTAAATTGTTTGGAATGTGATTTAGGTTAAAATACGAGTGCATATCACATGCAGGCAGGATTTCATTCATTTAGTTAAACAACTTTAGGGAAACAATTTTAAAGTAGTTTGCAAATAAAAGAATAACCATTGCAGAAGTCCCCAGTGTGACTAACCAGTAGCTACTGTCTCCCTTGATGTCACTGATACTGCAACACGCAAGTTATTTTCTGTGTCCACTGCAACGCACACGCAAATGTTGAGAGACAGCGGCTGTTTTTGGAAAACTGTGATTAAATGTGTGTTTTTCACAGTTTAGAACTGTCGTTATCGTAGGTAAAAGTTTTTCATGAGCAGTAAAAAGTGGAGACTTCAACAATGGCTACGACAGAAGAAAAAAAACATGCACTTATTAATTCATGCTATGTTTTCCAGTGTTTCTTGATGGATGTGTTTGTCACATCATCACCCTCATAGAAATACATATCGCACATATTTACCTGAGCCCTGAAAGTCAAATTAAAAGTCACAACATACTCTAATAACATAAATCATTAAATCAGGTCTGCAAAGTGAACTAAATGGCACAGCGGAAAAGAGTTTTTGTCTTTCATATCTAAAAATTACAAAGTTGTTTGTGAAGATTTTTTTTTGCTGAGCTATATTTCTTTTAGTAGGATTGAATATCCGAAACGATACTCAGAAAATGAGCAGTTTACAGGAGCAATAAACGTGCTGCAGGGATACGATACGGAGTCAAAAACTAAACTGGAGGACGACTTTCAAAAATAAACACCCCAAAAACTGAATTGATCTCAAATTTTCTTTATGTATGACGTCTGATTTGTGCCCTGGCTTCCTGCAGAACAGAAACGTCAGTCAAAAAGACAAGAAGGGCTGATGCAAACGGGCCCGGGCCAAAGGAGAGAATGGGGCGGTTGGGGGTAAGGGGGGGGAGGTGGTGGGGGTGTCTGAATATGCGAGTGTGTTCGGCGCAGGAAGAGAGGAGGGGTGGTGAGGGGCCGAGGGGGTGTTGCTATGAAAACAGCCACAAGGACAGACTGAGCGTGATCAAAGACTGAGCGTTGCTCTGCAAACGCAACTGGAGGGGCAAAAAAAAAAATATCATTAAAAAAAAAAAAAAGAGGCCGAAACAAGACAGTCAATTTCAACCAGAACGAAGAATAAAAATGTGTTCAAAGTGAAGCCATGGGAGCAGCGAGGGCCTTGACTGCAGCCAGATAAATCAAGACAAGCTGATGAGGAGCAGAGCGGCGGAGCGGGGGAACGAACGGCAGCAGAGGACAAAGGCTCGGCTTACCCAGCTCTGTTATCATTTGTATGTTGGTTCCACTTTTTTTTTCCTGACTGAGTGAAACCAATGGCAGTAGTTTGCCAGGTTTAGCTAACGGTGGTGAGACAGTGCAGAGAGGGGGAGAAATGGTGTTGTTATTGAAACAGTTTCAAAGACTGCAATAAAGGCATTTCTGCTGTCTCCGACTACTCGTGTCAGGAATTACTCTGAAACATTCATGGTTGTCCAGCGCCTAAAGGTTTAGAGTGCACAGCGGCACTATAGCACAACACCAACAATGCATCACTTCATGGTGAAACGGCGAATGGAATAAACCAGTTCTTATCCGTAAACCCACCTACTTTTCACACCATGCAGATAAAATCGATCATGCAACTCAGACGAGGCGTTCCTTTTTTGTATTGCAACTCCAATCTGCTCCTGGCAAGGAGACTTGAACATATGACAATGTGATTATAGAAAATGGTTCCAGCGACACATGCAGCCGCTCTGCGTGCTCCTTCCTCCTCAGAGGGACAAAGGTTTTACATCTCTTGTTTGTGGGGCTGTAAAATCTCTTTGCAGAGAGCCTACCGGGGCACAACAGTGCAGCTGGAGCATTCAGGTCCAGCACCAACAGGTCCAACGTGGACGATCCAGTTTTGATGATTACACATGTGGTCAGCGGTGTAATGGGAGAGCCTCTATTCAGGTAATGGCTGGCCGGCTTACAAGTAGCATTAGGTGGCTCCTTTCTCTTTCTGGCCTTTTCTTAGCTGGCCTCATGCTCCATTGCTCCCTAATTGGGTCAGGGGAGACAGAGTAGCTGGTCTCTGGTGCTTTCGAAGGCCCCTCAGAGATCTGAAAGTTTCATGAGTCCCCCTCACCAGTGGGAATACAGCCACTGGCATTGTTATTAATAAATGGACCCATTTTGCAACCAAGGCACTTTTTTCCCTCCACTTCTCTCTCTCATTCCTTTTCTCCCGCTCTCACCCTCTCCGTCGGACTGAGTTTCTCTTGTCCATTAGCGGACAAATTGCAGGAGGATGTAGCTTTTGTCCACAAAGCGCCTGCCTGACATCTTCGGGTCAGGTGAACCTGCGTTGGGCAAAGCTTCCGACACCACGAGCAAAAATTCCACATCAAGCATTCCTGAGTCTGTTTGACCTCGAATGAGTTGGAACTTTTGGCAGCAGAATGATGTTTGGGGATTATCGGCCCTGTGCGTCTCAGTCCGGAAATGAACAATGAGCCCCAGTCTGAGGTTACCAGCTATGGCATGCGATGCGTTTTTGCGCTGGAGGTGGGTGGAAACAGTTTTACCTAGTTCTGTGATGATGGGGATGTTGGATCCGGTGGTGACAGAAGCCTGCCGCACAAAGCCATGTACTGGGCTGCTGTCTGGAGATGACCTGTCCATTCCAGGAGGCGTGAAACCTGGACACACACAGGGGACATTGTTGCAGAGGAGGAAAGCCAGGGGAATTCTGTGCTGCATATTTCAATTCACAAGTGATTATACTGATGGACCAGCCACAACCAACAGTGATGACTGATGGGATTAAAGAGATACTCGGAAAAAAAGAGCTAAAAAATATTAGGGTGCAGTTAAAAATAAGACTCCCAAATAATATCAATCATTGTCCTTTTATTTCCCTACACAAATATTCAAAAAAGGTGCCACATCAGAAAATACATCTTAAATACATCTTAAAGCAGAACACAAAGTAAGCAAAAAGTAAAAGTCATTGCAAAACAATTGTTCAAGACCCTATAAAAGGTTCTCAGCCAGCAAACAGATGAACAGATGTAAATACTGTTTGATTTCATTTCTAGTTTGAGATGCATGAATTCTGTACTAACATTGTGCCTCTGACTCATTGAAACAAATAATTTCCACCGAAATGGAGTGTTTTTTCTCATATAAGGTGCGAAATAACAAGTCTTCTTCCTTCTAAAGATTAAAAATAAATTGAAAACAATTGATTCTGTTACCCTGTTTTGACCTTTACTTTAAACCGCCCTTTGGCTCAGATAACAATTAAACTTCATTCTTTTATTTTTCTAAAGGCAGAAATCTGTAATATAAAAGCAAAAAAGCTGGTGTGTTGTGTGTGTTTCGTTCTGCTGAGGTATCATGAGTGTGAGGACATGACCTGGCACTCTGTATCCACACAATTATGCGGTACAAAGTGCAGATCAGCTCACTCAGCATGAGGCTGTTGATGTGCACGCTTTCTGCATCCTTCAAATGTGTGGATTGACAGAAAAAAGACGGCGGAAAAGAGAGGCGCTCTAAGTGAACAAGGCGCCTAAAAACTGCAATACGGATACTTTGCTTTCAGGGGTCAGCTAAGACATATTTAGCATTCACATCCCTCCATCAACGGGCAGACATAAATTTTATATGTTGTTCATTTTGTTACGATAAAATTGGTGAAGTGGATCCTGAAAACCTTTTATCGGAAATGGTGTGGCGCAGAACCATGAAATACAAGTGCAAGTGACAGGAGTATGAATTCACATGACTTCACATTTTTGCATTTCCTCAAAGTGACAAGTAAACACCTTAAATCTGTAATGCTATATGCATAATGCATCAACTGTGTTTTGACATCCATCATTTAGTGCTGACTACAGCGAAACGTCAGCTTATAGTGCCACCACCACCGAAACATAATGCAGGGAATATATTCAGGTCACAAAGTTTTAAAAGGATTGCAAATTCTGTGTGTGTGAGCCTCTGAGTGTGTGCGTGTGTGTGTGTGTGTGTGTGTGTGTGTGTGTGTGTGTGTGTGTTTGAGGGTGTGTGTACCTTTCCTGTCAAGAAACTCAATGAGCTGCTTACATTACAAAAGAGATCTTTCAGCCCTTTGCAACGAAAAAGACACCAAATAGTTTAGTACACAGCAGGAAGCACACACTGAACTGAAGCGTGGATAATCATAACTTTTGTTACACCAATTATTGAACTAGGAAATAGCAGCGGTTTGACACTTCGTGCCAGCCGGAGAGCACGAGCTCAGAGAGTGCAAACATCATTTTGTCGATGTCCATAAAGGATGATGTTTACTCGGCTGGAGAGTGACAGCGAGTTTTTGGGATTCTGCCTCTAAAACGCTGCTCTTATTGTATCATAGCAAACATGAAGACAGTGCGGAGATGTAGAAGAACAGCTTCCGCTCTGCGCGGCGCATACACCAGAAAGGGGGTGTTGGTGACAACTGGGATACATGAGGCCTGCTGCTGAGCTGCTTTCAAACCCTGTTAGGATACAAACAGCTCAAAAGTCACAACGCAAGGAGAGCTGCTGAGCTCCAAACAGAGAGCTGTACGTCTTCGCTGAACACGGCAGAAACACAAAAGCTCATTTCTGCCTCCTCGCAACTCATCGATTCAAAAGAAAAAAAAACAGAAAAGATTCAATACAACTGAAACTGCTCATTAGATGATTTTTGATGATAACGTGCAAATTTAAATAACAATACTTTTGTCAAAGTAAACTAAAGGCCCAAGAATTAGAGATATTTTCCTGAATAGTGCGCTGCAAATAAGCATGAAGAAAAGTCCTGTGAGAACATGTTTGCACTGAAACAAAAAAGTAATATCAAAAAGATGTGTAAATTTTGGGTCAAATCCAACAAGCTGCAGTTCCAAGAGCAGCTTCATCCAGCTTCTCCCCCACCTGGGTGTTCCTGCTGTATGGTTCTAACACTCTGTCTTCAGCTACAATGTACAATAGATGAGTAAGATCTGGGTTACATACCCCCTTATCCCTGTAGCCCTGCGGGCACAGCGATGCTCTGTGGCTCACTACATGCTACAGCAGCCGTGAGAAGCTCTCCCCCAGGAAAGCACATGTTTACTTATTCATTTGCACCTTCTAAATTCCACAGACAGCGTCTGAATGAGAGCATCGCCAGGAGGAAGGAATCCCCACAGCAACACCCATGATACAATACCAATGTCTGGCGATGTGCGTGTGTGGTCTTGTGCATGCATGAATGCGTGTCACTCAGCGCTGTGTGTTTTCTTAAACGGGCGGTGAATGTAAGACCCAAATATTGATAACATGAGGCTGGCCATCGATCCAGCAGGAAGATATAGAGCAGCGGGCCTGTGTATTAAGGTGACTCTCCGTGAGCGCTGCTCCCCTGAGCAGTGTGCTGTCAGATTTACCCTCACATATTGTTCCTTGGTGGCACCGCTATCGACAGCATATCACTCACACAAGGCTGGAGAAAATAACAGCATTGGCATTCTCCTAAAACATGTGAAAGTGCTCCGCACTAAAAAATAATGGCCTCTTGAACCTTCAACTCTGATTTGTATTTACAACAGCCGCTGCGGTGGCACTAAATAGTGCTGAGCACGAGGCACGCCATGCCGATCAACCTAATCATAAACTGAGGACTACCTGTTTGTGGATAGATTGCCTTGGCATGGATGTCTGCATGTGCCACGTGCACGGCCGCGCACGCGCGGCTTCGGGAAGAAAAAAAGAAAAAAACTGGTGTGTGCGCGTGTGTGTCGCTGTTTTGTTGTGACTAATGAGGAGCAGCTGAATTGGCCTGCCTGGTGATTTGTACTTGATGCTTAATGATGATGAGGCCTGATGGGATGCCAGGTTCGTATGTTTGTCTGCAAACATCAACAATCTGTTCCAGACGATCTGCCAGATTCCAGATCAGGGGGAACAACATCAAATGGCACAGTCATGTTGATTACATCATTAAAAAGTATTATCAAAGAGGCTTAGCAGCGTCTAATTACCAGGGACAAGACTGAAATCATCAGAAATATTACGTGGAGTAAACACTCTTCAAAGGCTTGATGAAGCAATTAACACTATGTTTTTGTATACGCACATCTACAGGAGTTACAGTGGCGTCAGTTTGTGGAATAACACTTGGATTAGACGATTAAGAGCAGTTAGCAGATCTGTGCTTGACAAACTGCATCCATCCCTCCCGTGTGGCCTTCTCAGTTGCCTCCAGTCTGTTCCCCTCTCCTTTCTTTCCATTTTTGACTTCTGTCTTCCCTCCCTGCCATAACCTGTCCCCTTTGGGCAGCAGTGCACACAGAGTCTAATAGGACGCTCCTTACCTTGGGAATTAGCCTGTAAGACCCCGATGCTGTCATCAAACTGCATAGATTTGATGTTGAGTGATGCCAAGATGCATTCCTTATCCTGCAGTGAGGCATCTTCGATATTGTTCTGATTGGCTGACAGTATTACGCACATGTCGCAGAGGTTGATGTTGACAGCCCTTAAATCTGCCCGGCTTAATGGCGTACCCTTCAGGGTGAGAGGAACAGAAAGAAAGAGTGAGGCAGAGAGGCAGAGAGAGAGAGAGACAGAGAACAGACAGACATGGGGAGAGAATAACAAATTTAAGAAGTGAGCAGAGTGGAGCTTTGGGAAATTAGTTAACAAGTATTCTTGTTTGGAGGCGATGACATTCCACTGATCTAACTGGGCATCGGAGAATCAGAGACATGGACTAATCTAAAGGCTAGCCTGCGCTGGGGGCTGTGTTTGGGATTCTCCTCTGATCATCAGTCAAACCAGGCCTAACAAGCTCTAAGGCAGCAAGCCACGCCATCTGTGATGGGCACCGCGGCTGCAACACTCATAAACTCCACTTTGGATTTGCAGGATGTGTCACTGCTCTGGATGAGCCCGAGGTTCACTGAGCTCTTATTTAGTGATCATTCAATTGAGAAATGTGTGATCTAATCAAACAGACAATCCCTCTCAAGACTTCTATGCACATGCAGCTTAAAATGTCAACGCTCTGCGAGTCAAATGAAGACTGATTCCTTTTTGGGAGGTCGCACTCACAGGTAAGATGGAAACTTTAGGGAAGTTGTGTAAAGTTTCCCACTCTCGTCGCAGGTAATCCAGCGAGCCCACAAAAACAATAGGCTTTAGCTCGTGGTAATGGAAGTTACTGGCTCTTAAAGGCATCACCAGGTTTCGCAGCCCCACTAAAGCGGACGTGACATCCCCAAATATACAGACCACTACATGGCCGCTCAGCACTGTCATGGAGGCTTCACTCCGGGTCTGTAGGGAACAAGAGGGAAGGGGCAGAAGAACAAAGACACGAATAAGGACATGTGAAGCCACGGACCAAAGGACGCGACCCATTTGGAGACAACACACAGATTTACACACTAAAAACTAGTGTGTCAACAGAAAATTAAGCAATGTGCACATGGTAACACATTGCAGACTTCTACAAATGCTGAAAAAACAGTATATAAACTGTTATAAATCAACCTTTAATAGTTTGTTAACCAAGCATTTCTTGACGTAGCTTATATACAGACTTCAAACTAAACTGTAACACTTACAAGAGCAAAAGTTTGGTTAACCACTATTCTGTTTATAAGCAGTTTTAAGCAATGTGTTGTCTCTCTCAAAGAGCAGCAGATTCAGTCAGGGTGAAAATTGCAGTTTGTAAGATTTTAGCCACATACAGTATGTGCGACAAAAACACAAAGGTATAAATAAACAAAGCTCGCTTTGTTTGCATCTTACAAAAAAGAACACACGACAGTAATCCGTACTGAAGATGAATGGTCAGGTGCAATTTTTGCAAATTTTGGTGCAAATAAACCTAATGATAAAGGTCTTTGCTGATGTGACACACATCTTTGTGTTTTCATTACTGGAAATAAAACTGCATTAAAACTTCAGCAGGTAATGTGATCGAAAAGGTAAGTGAGTTCAGCAAGCATTATTTGCCAAATGCTGATTACTGGTATTTGGGAATCTAAAGTGCTTTGGATGATTTCATATGTGCAGAGAAAAATCGTAAAAATGACCAGAAACTCGTAGTTATCATCTTACAAGGACAAAAAGGGTCAGTCATGTTTTTTATGACATGAAAACAATAATTCAGATCTCTGTTAACGATGTACCTTTATGCAAAAGGTCATCATGCCGTCTGTAACACTGAAGCATATTAATTACCACTATGGGAAATGCTTACAAACTGCCTTGTTGGAACATCTGAGCAAACCATGCGAGGACTGTTGAATTTCTATTCACAAATCCTTGGTGGGTATAAATAAATATATATAAAAAACAAACTCACCTTGAAACAACAGAGAGGCAGTGAGAGAAATGTCAATACACATTAGTATGTGATTGTGTTACTGCAGTATTGAGGGGAAACGTTTACTCCTGAGGATACTTACTTAAACTTCGTTTCTTTTTTCTTTTTTTTTAGGCCTAATTTTTTATTCTCACATTAATGGTTATTTGGGTTGCAGCTGCTACACTCTCGCCAGACTTACCAGGATGACTTTTTCGATGTCTTTTGAAGGGCACCAGTGAAACATTCCTGTCGAGTCATACCTCTTCACGTTCATGTCCATGTTCTCAATTTGTTCATTCCCAGGAATGAGAAGGGGGTCGTGTCGACTGGAAAAGAGATGATATCAAATCTGACTGCAGCCTTGTGAATGAACTCATACAGCAACGGAGGCAAAAGTTAGTTCTACTGGTTTTCACACTGTAGAAGCCAGAACTTCAAGATCAATCCACCATTCCGTCTTGTTCCAGATACCCAGGGATCAGAAAACTTGCAGACCCTTGTGCTCACAGTGGCAACGTGGGGAACAGCAAGACTTGAGTGCTACTGACTGAATGGCATGACAACACAAAGCCAATTACCAGCTTTTACTCTCTCTTCCACTTCCTGACGCCAAGTGGCGCAAAGAGTAAAAGCTCCAACAGGCTCGCACTTTAAATATTTCAAGAATTTGCCCAATCAAATTTTGCTTTCCCAACTGATGGCCATTAATGTTTCAACAGCATGTCACAACCAAACAGGCTAATCCACACAAGTAGGCTGCTGAGTTTTATCCAGTGTAACAGTGACCATGAAAGGGCTCCTGTCAGTCCCGTTACACCTCCCTCTCCTTTCCCTGCACTCATTTTACACGACACTTTCTCACAGCTCCTCTAAACACAATTTCAAGGATTGTTTCGAAAAACAATAGGTTATAAAAAAAAATCCAAAGAGAAGGGCTCTTTAAAAGTAAATTTAACTAGAAGTTATTTACTGTTTAGCCCTGATAATGAAATTCTTAAAGCAGCACTGTGCAGACTCCAGGAACAGGAGCTGCAGAGAGACAGACATGTGAGTAATATGGGAGAAAACATCTCAGGAATTTGACATACATCTCTCTCAGTATCACTCTCTCTATCCTCTATCAACACTGTCATTCACTGACAGCGCTTTGATGTCGTCTCTTCCTTCAACCTGCATTTGAATTGCGTGCCACAGCAGGAAAAAGTAAAAGTTTGAAAAAAAATAGCTGTCAATTAGCCACCCTCTCTCTCCACCTCTCTTTCCCCTTCTTCCCTCTATCAGTTAGAGCAGGTGATAATAACACTGACAGCATTTAGTGTTTTTACACTCAGCCTGAATCTTTCATCCAGAGCCGCGTGTTGCGCCAATCAACTCCGCGGAGCCCCTCGCCACCCCCCCTCCACCTCGTCACTTCAATCTGCTCAGCTCTGCTCGCCTCCACACAGGGGCTGACTGGCGCATGCAGGCGGGCTGCCGCTCCACCTCTCTCTGCCAAGACAGCTATCTTTCACAGAGCTGTCAGCGGTGTGACTGGCAGCCTGTCACAAGGCTCCACACACCTCCTCCTCCTCCTCCTCCTCCTCTTCCTCCTGCCTTCCTTCTCTGTGCCTGGGGTTGAACCTACCACAAGTCTCGGGGAGAGCAGACATGACGTCCCTGCTACAGGGCCACGCCCAGGGGATACCAGCTGCAGATGATACTGTGACATCCTCCGCAACTGGGTGCATGTTGTCAGTCATGACCCGTCAAATATGCTGGCGGGAGTTGTGCTTTCTCTTTGACGATGGCGATGCAGCTCATTAGCACAGTCACACGTTAAACTGCCAGTTAGTGATTGAATCACATGAGCACACTTTATAGCATCCTGAATGTTATATTATAAATGAATTGCATCAATGTGTTTAACACTGAATTTTATGTTGAATAATTCACTGCATAAAATACTATTTACTTAATTCATAAAGCACACAAATTGCCAGACAAATATTTTTCGCTGAATAAGATGAAATATTTTCAGACGCACTTTTATATAGGACAAATGTTATCACCCTTACAGCATGTCTCAGCCCGCTACCTCACCCCTCTTTCTTTCTCTCCAACTCCCTCCCTCACTATATATTTCAAACAGAGTTGAGTTATTCCAGTGTATCACTCTGCAGTCACAAACTGGGGATGGGCGTGCTCCCCAATCCCTCCCTGCCAGACTACGAAGGCAGCCTCTTGCTTTGAAAATTTTCCCCATCATGCAAACTGACAAAGGCATGCTTTTCAAAAGCCCACAGCCAATCTGTTGATCATTATTTATTTACAAAGGCCTTCAGGCTGCAAGTCCTGTAAAAACCATACTTGATACGTATGTTCGCTCTCTTGCTAGCTCTCTACTGTGTTTTCCCCCTTCTTGCTTGTAGAATAAAGTATCCCTAAGGCTACCTCAAACAATCACTTTTCATTGTGCATAAAATCCACCTTGTAAAGCACAACTGTTTAATATATATGGTGTTATATGTTGACAGGGGCAGCTGTGGAGGGGGGTTGTAGACTATGATGGGTAATTTGATGTTCTGCTAAAGGCTAAGACGAGGAAAAAAAATCTACACCTATAACAGAGGACCTGTCATCCCAGTACCCAAGAGCCGGCAGAATACAGAAGCACCCCTAAAGCAGAGAAAACTTTGACACCGCTTTGAAGCGTTTTCAAAACTGAGTAAATAACTCGCAAGGATTATTATCACTGCGAGATCAAAGCAAGGATGCATATTTTACATGGCAAACGGGGACCTTCTCATAAGCAGAATAGGAAGAGAAGAAAAGGTTTTGTGCTTTAAGTTGGGCAAACTAAACAGCCTTTTAAACAAGCAGTTAGCTGGAAATGTGCCAATGTGTAGTTGTTTTTGTAGCAGTTTTATCCCTCTGAGCAAGGGCATCTAAAATGATGCTCTGTTGCAAACGAGACTGAAGGGTATGACTCTGTGTTCAGCTAATGGTTTGGCAAGTGTGAAGGCTTATTAAGTCCTTGTTTTTGTGTGGAGAACTGAGGGGGAGGCCGACAAGTACGATGGACAAAATCACACAGGCATGCCAGTGTAGTAGGAGGATCGCTGCCTAAGGGAAGCTAGCAGGGCTAACATACAAAGAACTGCTCCAGAAAGTCAGGGAAACACACACACACGCACACACACACACACACACACACACACACACACACACACACACACACACACACACACACAC